>JAKSZT010053801.1:5976891-6145183 GCA_026826555.1 Tolypeutes matacus | reverse complement strand
GTCTTCAATTTTAGCTCTTTCTTCTTTTTTAATATATGAATTTATGGCTATGAACTTCCCTCTCAGGACTGCTTTCGCTGCATCCCATAGGTTTTGATATGTTGTGTTGTTGTTTTCATTAGTTTCAAGGTAGTTACTGATTTCTTTTGAAATTTCCTCTTTGACCCACTGTTTGTCTAAGAGTGTGTTGTTTAACTTCCATATCCTTGTGCCTAACCTGTTTCTCTGGCCCTTATTGATTTCCAACTTCATTCCGTTGTGGTCAGAGAAATTACTTTGTATAATCTCAATCTTTCTGAATTCATTGAGTGTTATTTTGGGGCCTAGCATGTGGTCTATTTTGGAGTATGTTCCATGTGCACTGGAGAAGAATGTAAATCCCGTTGTATTTGGGTGTAGTGTTCTGTATATGTCTATTAAGTCCAAATCTTCTAATGTATTGTTGAGTGCCTTCGTTTCTTTATTGATTCTCTGCCTAGATGTTCTGTCTAATGATGATAGTGGTGTGTTGAAGTCCCCTGCTATAATTGTAGAGGAATTTATTTCTCCTCTTAGTTTTTCCAGAGTTTGCCGCACGTATTTTGAGGCACCTCGATTAGGTGCGTAAATGTTGATGATTGTTCTCTCTTCTTGAGAGATTACTCCTTTTACTAATATGTAGTGTCCATCTTTGTCTCTTACAATAGTTTTGCATTTAAAGTCTATTTTGTCTGATATTAGAATAGCTACTCCTGCCCTTTTTTGGCTATTGTTACTTGTAAAATGGTTTTCCAGCCATTCACTTTCAGCCTCCTTGAATCCCTGGGCTGAAGGTGGGTTTCTTGTAGACAGCATATAGATGGATCATATTTTCTTATCCATTCTGCCAATCTGTGTCTTTTGATTGGTGAATTTAATCCATTAACATTCAGTGTTATTACTCGTAACGAATTTCTTACTTCAGTCATTTTTTCTTTGGGTTAATGTATGTCATATGTAGTTTTGTTTCTCTTTTTGAGTTTTCAGTTGTTTTTAAACTCTCCTCCAACTCTCTCTCCTTTGTTTTTTCCTTTCAATTTGTAGAGATTCCTTTACTATTTCTTGAAGTGCTGGTTTCTTCTTGATATACTCTCTTAATTGCTGTTTATCTGTGAATATTTTGAACTCTCCATCATTTTTGAATGCCAATTTTGCTTGATAGAGAATTCGTGGCTGGAAGTTTTTTTCTTTTAGTGTTTTGACTATGTCATACCACTGTCTTCTTGCCTCCATGGTTTCAGCTGAGAAATCAGCACTTAATCTTATTGTGCTTCCCTTGTATGTGATGGTTCTCTTTTCTCTTGCTGCCTTGAGTATTTTCTCTTTGTCTTGAGCATTGGACAGTTTGACAAGTATATGTCTTGGAGTTGGCCTGTTGGGATTTATACTATTTGGGGTGCGCTGTGCTTCCTGGATCTGCACATCCATCTCTCTCAATAGAGTTGGGAAGTTTTCAGCCATAACTTCCTTCAACACTCCTTCTGTTCCCTTTCCCTTCTCTTCTCCTTCTGGGATGCCCATAATGCGTATGTTTGTGCGTCTTGCATTATCGGTTAATTCCCTGAGACCATACTGGATTTTTTCTATCTTTTTGTCTATCTTTTCTACAATCTCTTTGATTTCAACTGTATTGTCTTCCATATCACTAATTCTTTCCTCCGCCTGTTCAATTCTGCTGCCATGTGAGTCCAGCGTCTTTTTCATTTCTTGACTTGTGTCTTTGTTCGCCATCATATCCATTACCTTTTTAGGTGTGTTAGCTATTTTTTCAGTATGTTCTCCCAGTGTCTTCTTTATATCCTTAATCTCTTCCTTCAGTTCTTTAAGTTGGTCCATGATATTTGTTTGGATAGCTTTGATTAGTTGTTCGATGTACTGCATTGCTTCCTGGTTTTTATTTTGTGCACTGGACTGGTCCATGTTTTCCAGTTTTTCAGAGTCATTTGTATTTTTCTGTTGCCCTCTGGTCATCATATTATCTTGATGGGTTTGTTCAGTTGATTAGCTTTTCTCTATGCTCTAGAATTTTATTTAGCTGTTGGTTCTGCGTGTGAGTTAAGTTTTCTCTTTGGCAGTTTTTCTTCTTATTTTATTTCCTTACTTCTTTCTATGTTCCCTTGAAGGCAAAAGGTTAGGGCCAGAGGAATCAAAAGATGTAAGGAAGGCAGAAGGATAATAGAAATGTTGATAAAAGTTAGAAGAAGGGCAAAATGAGACTTAATGAGATGAATATTTAACTTGTGTAGGCAGTGTAGAGTACTAGGAAAAAATATGGAGTTCCTATAATGGACTGGGAAAACAAATGGAGGAATATATATATATAGTGATTTAGAAGGCTAGAATTATGAGGAGGTAGAGAAATAGTAGAGAAAGGTCTGAAAGGAAAAAGTTAATACTAATATAAAATAAAAAAAAAAAAAAAAGAAAAGAAAAAAGAAGAAGGAAACAAAATAGATGGGATATAAATTGACACCCTTAAGTTGTGGGCCTATGAAAAAATGTTGTCTCTAAGAGCCACAACAGAAAACAGAAGGCAGAAACATGCAGGAAGGATAAGCGATATTTTGTAATACAGAATCAATATATACAGCGAGTGGGAAATTACTGAATAAGAAGCCCAGCAAAGAAGCGACCAGCTGGCAGCACCTATTTAAAAAAAAAAATAGAAGGAAAAAGGAAGGGGGGAGGAAAATGGGAATAATAGCAATAGACCACAAAGTAACAGAGAGAAACCAATGATCCACACAGGCAAGCAGTCAAACAGAGCTAAGGGGGGTCAATGATTCCCCTAGGGTCCACGTGGATCCTTCCTGCCTACTTGTGTTTATCAATGAATTTCCCCTCAGGGTTCTATATGCAGGTCCTGAAGCAGCTTTTAGCTATTAAACTAAATTAAAAAGAATTTATTTTTCAATTGTTGAGGTGACCTCACTTTTTTTTTTTTTTTTTTTAGCCAAATGCAGGACCCAAAATAATTCCTCTTCTAGACCAACCCCCTTACGGAAGGGACCCTAGCTGGGCCCGTGGAAATTAATCAAGCACGTTCCACTTTCCGGACTCCCCAGGTTAGCTGAAACTCTGATGTTAGTCAGTGAGGAGTGCTAAAGACGGCGGATTCCGCCCCTTCTGGAGCCGAGCTCCAGCGTCACTGGGCTGCTCAGTAAATCAGTTTGAGTGCAGATTCGCGTCTGCTCTCAGCCTGATGCTGCTTCAGTTCGGCTTATCTGCTCCCCAAAGCTATGGGGCGGTGCAGGCAGCCAGATCAATGTCTAAAAGTATAAAATACCCTTCCCTGTCTTCCAACCGAACCCTCCTTTTTTTGGGAAGTGTCCCTTCCTCCTGGCTCCGCAGCGGCCGGGGTCTTATCCCTGGGTGGCTAGGGAAATCAGCTCCATTCCCCGACCAAAATCCCCCCCTTCGGTTCACCGGGTGCTGACTAGCTTGTTTGCTCTGTTCACACAAGGTCCAAGGGGCGCCAGGCAGCCAGCTCCCCAGAAAATAAAACTTTTTCGCCCCCGCCCGCGGCTCCAAATGGCCGTTTTATTTTTTATTTCCGTAACCGCGGGGCTCAGCCGCCTGTGCCAACCTCCACCGGCAGCCTCAAAACTCACGAATCTCCACCGTTAGGTCCACGCCGCCGATCCGCGCAGATAGATGTCCCAAGCTTCTCACTCCACGCGTGCACAACACAGACCCCCGGGCAGGACCCCGTCCCCAATCCGCCTTGCTCTGGGAGCTTGCAGTGTGCGCCCTCCTACACCAACGCCATCTTGCCGCCTAACTTCAGGTTTTTGTTGGAGTTTCTTTAAATGAGTAAATGCTGAGGATGTTTTCACATTTTTTGATAAGACGGTTATGGAACAGTAGAACTCAGTCTCCTGGGTTCTTCTAAAGACAGTTGGCGGAGTTGGTTTCTGTGCGACCTTCAGTAAGTTTCTTAACTTCTCTGAGCTTCCACATTCCCACCGTTTCGAGGGTTGGAGAAGTCCAATATCGAGGAATCAGCAGGACAATGCTTGCTCCCCAGAGTCTAAAGTATTCTGGTGCTGACTGCTGGTATCGTCTGGGTCCTCGGCTTGTATCACTGCCTCCTACCACAGGACGATGTCCTCTCCCTTCTCTTCCTGCTCCAGCCACCCATATAGCCTTTAAAACAATAGTTGATTTGGCCCTGATTTCCCAACTCATATAGTATCACTCTTTTACAGTCCAGACTCACTGACCTTCTCTTAATTCCTTGAGCACATTAAGGTGATTTCCATCTTAGACTTCTGAATTAGATAGTTTTACCTGGAATGCATATACACTTAATACTCAAAAGCTGTCTATCTATCATCAGACAGCTGGCCAATAATTCAGCTTAAATATTATCTTCTCAGAGAAGTCTTCCCTGAGTATCTAACCTAAAATTCCCATCCAGACACACTCTATCAACTCACTTATGAAGTTTATTATGCACTCATTCATTCATTTCATCTTTCTTCTCACCCCCAACTATAATTTAAGCTTCTTAAGAAAAGACATAGTACAGCATCTGGAACAGTATATATTGGTTAATTTAATGAATTAATTAAATGAACTGGATTAAATTCATTGAATGAATGAATGCTATTAACTACTAGAATAACGTGCTCCCAGGATTGATAATCACTAAGTTTTATCTGGTCCCCTCTGGCTCTTTGTACTGGTGCTTGGGTGCTTGTAAATTCTATGGTCTACACCTGTGGTTACCTTTAATTCCTCACTCCACACTTCTGTGCAGCTGTATCATGTCAGCCTTTGAGTCTCTGTAGCCTGGGGCATACTTTTATGCTCGTCTATATAGTTGACTTCCATGAATTCCCCTGTACCATCACCCCATGCCATGTAAGGAGACACATTTAGGTTTCTCCCTACAGGTTTATACCTTTTCCCTGATGAACTAAATAAAGTGTGCCACTAGTCTCTGTTCTAGACACTCTCAAGCCTATCTGAACGTATCTGAAAAGCATTGCAATTGTACTGCCCACCTATTGGGTCAGGCTCTCGGAAGGGGAGTGAAGAGAAGGAATGAGGATCTTGATACCTTACATACTGGATCTCCCTAACTTTTCCCTTCTTCCCTTCTTCTAAAATGCCTTACAATCATAAGAAGTATGTCTTTTCTATATATGGTAGAAATATGCTAAGAAATTTGGAAAAACCTTTATCTATTGAAAAAAAACCACTAACTTTGTCTTATTAAAAATTTCTATTTTGGCTGTCAGAAGCTGATTATTAACATATTTTCTGAATTTTTGTTATAATAATCATAACATTCATCCCTATATGGTACTTTGGTACTTTGGACAAAGCATGTATAACCCATAGAGAAAACAATAACCTTATAATATTCTTTAGAAACATTATTCTCATTACAGTCTGAATAAACAAATAAATTGGGATAGGGATGAAAGGATGGATTCTAGAGATCTCTAAAAGATAGAATGGATAGGAATTGATGTTATGATAGTAAATTAAGAGTTTTTAATAAATCAATAATTATAAATATGTGGTTATTTCCTTACCTAGTTCAATACTTATTTATGTCTCACGTAAGAGTAGAAATACATTTACAAAGGCAAGATGTTTCCCCTTTGCATCAAGAGCATAGGTTCAGAGTTAGAGGGAAATAAGCTCATATCCTAATTCCTACTTTTACTGACTGTACGTCCTTGAGAAATATGTTTCTATTCACTGGCCTTCATGTGAAATAGAAATAACAATAACTGCATATAATTGCATGGGGACTTTTGGAGGTAATAAGGCAAAACACGTAAAACATTGGCCACAGTGAAAGCAGTGTACCCTTAACTAGTTCTCTTTTTCCCTCATTTTGTCACAGTCATTAGCCATTTTGTTTTGAACACTAGGCTTGAATTCAAATCTAATAGACTATAGATAAAATGTTTTCCTGTGCGATGCAATTTGGAAGCGTGGACAGTACCATGTATACTTAAAGCACAGTTCATTTTTCCCCCTTATGTTCCTCTACCTCTCTTAGTCTCAGTTTCCCTTATCCTTTTTTTTTTTCTTTAAATCATTTATTGTTAAGGAAACTGGAAACTTTGTCCTATAGCATTCCTTGCATTCTGGATATATCTGATTTTACCCCTGTGGTATAATTTCATATGTTCCTCTATCCCCACATATTTCCGTTGGCTGATAGTTACATTCAGAGGCTTGATTTGATTCAGTTTTTGTTGTTGCTTTATTGGGGCTTTCTTTTCTTCCCCCCCCCCCCATCATATCAGGAGGAACACAATGTCAGATTTTTCCTCTTTTAGTGATGGTAACATTGATGTGAACATTTAGGCTAATAACACCTAAATCTATTAGCCAAAATCTTTCATTAAAAGTTCCATGTCAACCTTCCTCCTAACGCTTATCGTTCACTGATGATCATAAACCAGCTCCATTATTACATTAGGTAAAATTCTTATTTATTATATGCCAAAAATCAGTCTACATTGGCTTATTTCAAGGGAATTCTTAGGTGGGGTTTTAAGGAGTAAGTATGCAGGCAAGAATTGCAGTGTTTAATTAATAGCTAACCTCCCAGCCCTAGACTAATATAATCTTATTCTTTTGTTAATGTAATGGAGTTCGAGTTACTTTTTAATGACCTTAAACAATCCTCTCTTCCCTTTAGAGAGCAACATTCTTTGCTGTACATTACTTTTGTGCATCTAAATACAATTTCTGTTTTGAAAGCACTTTATATTTTGCGTTTCATTATCTAGCTATTCTTTTGAAATTTTGCTTTCAAACAGGGCAAAGCATGAAACCAGATAAACTAACAAACCAGAGTAGCTTACACTTCAGTTGAGGGACACACAGAAACTCAACTGAAAGCAAGATTACAGAATAATTTCAGTTGGTGATAATACTATAAAGGAAATTAAATATATTGATCTGATGAAGGGAAAGCAGGGGATAGATAAGGTGGTCAGGGAAGGTATCTCTGAGGGGGGCAAACTTGAGCTGAGACCTGAATTGAGAAGGAAGTGGACAAACAAAGAACATGGAGAAGAGCATTTCAGGCAAAGAGAGGAGACAAGGCAAAGAGCCTGAAGAAGGTTCCTTGAGAACCTGAGGAAAGGTCCGTGTGGCTTTAGCATAGCTAGAATGGGGAACAGTTGTAAGAAATGAGATCACATATATAGGCAAGAGCCATCTCATGTAGACTTTTAGGGGAAGACATGATAACAAACCTGAATTTTATTTCATATTCATGAAAAGTATTTGTGAGTTTGAGCAAGACAGTGGCCTGAACTTATTCATGTTGGTAAAAGATTGACTTGGAATGGAGCCATAAACTGAAAGGATCTGGAGGGCTGAGGGGTAAGAGTGGCTACAGAATGACCAAATGAGAAGGTGATTACAGTAGTCCAGAGAAGAATTGTTGGTGTGGTTTAGGGTACAAGCAGTAGAATTTGAAGAAATAAGGACAGATTCAAGGACTATTTTGGAAGTAAAACTGATAGGGATTTCTGATAGATTGGATGGGGCCAGTAGTAAGGAAAGAGGAAAAGAATCGGGGTGAAATCTGCTTGAAAAGTGGATGTTTGTGTCATTAACTATGATGGAAAAAAAACTGAGGAAGAAACATTTTTCACCTTGATAACTTTGATACTTCTATTAGACTTAAAAATGGGGCTCTCAGTAAGCAGTTAAGAAATACGACTTTGGGATACTCAAACTCAAGGGAGAGGATATAACTGAAGAGACAAATTTGAAATCCATCAGGAAAAGAAATTGAATAAATAAAAATATCTAGAAAGAGAGTTTAGGTTTAGCTAAGAACTGACAAGGTCCCAAACATGGACCACTCCAACATTTAGAAGTCAGTTAGAAGAAGAAGAAACAGCAAAAGAACCTGTGAAGTATCTCTCAGTAGGAGAGAAAATTAGGAAATTGTGGAATAATAATAATAAGGAAACCAAGAGAGTAAGCTGAGAGCAGAGAAAGATGAGAACAAGAAAAGTCACTATTGGCTATGATAACATGGAAATTACCTGTGACTTTGACAAAGGGTATTTCATTGTAAATAGCAGCATAAAAGAAAATGGCATGATTTAAAGTGAATGGGAGATTTTTTAAAAGTGAAGTAGGGGCTATATATCACTGGAGAAATTTTGACATAAAAGGGAGCTGAGCACTGGGTCATAGGGAGAGTGAAACAACTTGTTTTAATGGCATTGATTGAGCATTTTGTATACTGAGAGAAATAATCTAAGAGTAGAACTTGATATTGTTAATTAAAATTGTCCCATTGAAATCCTTGGGAGAGACAATGGGATGAGGAGCCTAAGCATTGGGTTTGCCTCTGTACAAAAAAACCAATTTTCTTCTACTGCAAATGAAGAGATGACCAAAAACATCAGTATGTATGAAAGTAGGGTTTGGTTGGTAAGTCATTTGATTGATTCTATTTTAGTATGCATCAAGATTATCAACTTGTTTCTCAGTTTCCTTGGCTGCGCAAGCAAATACCACGCTATGGATTGGCTTAAATGACAGGACTTTATTGGCTTACTGTTTTGAGATTATGAGAAGTTCAAATCAAGGCATCATCAAGGTGATATTTTCTTCCCAAAGGCTGTCATTCTGGGGCTGGCTGCCAGTGATACCTGGTCTTGGCCTTTCTATCATATGGCAAAACACGTGGTAGCCTCTCCTAGCTTCTCCCTTCTGTTCCAGTTTTCATTGACCTTCAGCTTCTGGCTTTTTCCTACATGGCTTTCTCCTTCTCTGTCTGAATTTCATTCTGCTTATACAGGACTCCAGTAATAGGATAAAGACACATCCTGGTTCAGTTGGGCCTCACCTTAACTGAAGTAACCTCATCAAAAGATCCTATTTACAATGGTTTCACTCCCACATTAATGAATTAAGTTTAATAACATGTTTTTCTGGGGTATATAGCTCCAAACCATCACAACTTAGTACAAAGATCCAGGAAAGGATGATGGAAGGTTGAAGAGAAAACAGATATATAGTTCTATTGAGAGTGGGAATTTAACTAGGGGTGTGGAATAGGATTTCAGGTTAATTTAAGTGCCCATGTGAGGCATGTAATTGGAGTTTACGAAGGTAGTTGGAATTAACAAGAAGGAGTTTAATCAGGCAATTAAAAAGAGGAAGAACAGGGCAATGTTATTCAGGACATTTGCAAGGGAGCATTTATGATCATGGGTGCTATGGATGTGAGGAAGTGATAAACAGTGAAAAAGTTATGTAGTGAGCACACTGAGAGTCTCAGGGGATAAAAAATTTTGGAGTGATGCCTAGGGTAGATGAGATGTGTGGACAGGTGTTGGTAGCTTAATAACAACACACATAAAATTGAAATTTTGAAGGAGGAACAGCAGAGAAAGAAAAGCTTCAGAGACCAGCATGTCAGTTTTGAAATTCAAAATAATAATAAATTCTGATCTGTAAAATAAGTGGAAGTTAAAAATTCTATATGTTTTTCATGTTGATTGTTTCAAGACTGCTTATATAACAGTGTAATCAAATTCTTCTGAAAATAATCCTTAGCCATGTTTGTGGCTATGTGTTCGAGGTGCCCCCAAGCACAGCACTTCCAGATGATTAGAGGGTGACACGTGTGCTAAACTATACATGAATTTTATTCTGTCTTGTTTCTATTTTGTAGTTTTATCATCTGCAAAATGGAAATAATAGCTAAGTGGATGGATTGTTTGATAACCAAGTACAAGAAGGTATATATAGCGTGGGTTGCACTGGATGTACTCAATAACTGTGACATCTGTTTACACTCTAGTTTTCTGTTTTTAAATATAAGCTATTTCAGTATTTTCCAACAGTATTTTTATAAGATTGGTTTCAAGAGATCTTAATAAAATCTTGAGAGAAACAAAGAGGTTAGTGATTACATAAATTTAGAGAATCTCAGGTTAAACAATCTTAAATATATGGTTTTAGATTTAAAAATATTATGTTTTTTCTGCCACACCTTCTGCCACTTTAATTTTTGATAATGTACATTATGACTCAGTGAGGCAGATTTGGCTATATTTTTTCCTGAGTTCTTGAATATTCTTTGACGATGAAAACTATTTCTGAGACAATGTATTTCCAAGGGTTACACTTTGGGAAAGGTTGAGCTATACATTGTCTCTCATAATTTCTTGTGCTAAAGATTAGGTTTATGTCATTTGTGTATTAATACATGTATTAAGTGTTGAAGGCAAAATGTAGTCAAGAATTGTGGGTATGATAATGAAGAAGGAGCAGCTATTGTTCTTTCCCTCAAGGAACTTGAAATTTAGTTACTTGTGGCTCTTCAAAGTTGTCCCTCAAATATCCATTAAGGGGTGCCTTTAAACCACCCAATGTCCTGGCAGTAGTACTCTCCAAATACCATATGGCCAGTAATTAATTATTCTAACAAAATGACAAGGGCTTAGGGCACACCTCAAAATTGTCCAATACCAACATTCCCAAACAGATTGCAATTTGCTGCAAACATTCTCATCAACAGCTTCAATGTAAAGGAAGTGAATTTATCAGACCTTTTCAGTATTAGACAGGGAGAAAAAAATTTTTTTAAGAAAATCAATATATCATTTTTACATGCTGGCGTACAGTTAGACAGCAGAAAGTCTTCAAGTTCCAAGCCAAACTTAAAATCAGAGTCTCTAATGCCACCTAACCTTCTCAGTGAGCAGAACTGAGATAAGAGACATGCTGTTCCCCTTTACTCAAACACTTTGATTAGCCCTGTGTACCCAGCTGAGCATTCAAGAAACAGAGCCACTAACAAGTTCCTATAGCCCAGTCCATCTTCAAAGGACATAACTATTTTCCTCTGAGAGAAGTTATGCACAGCACATTGTATGAAGAAAATGAATCATTGTGAAACATCCCAGAAATGCCAAGGAAAGGGAGGATGCAAGTAGATTATGAATTATATAAACATAATAACATGATTATAAAAACAGCTCGAATCATGCCCTCTACTTATAAAATGATGCTCAGAATGGCCAGTGTTCAAAGGCAGGATCCTGAGTGTCAATGATTGTGGCAACCAAGCACATGGTGGATGAGAGCATGAATACATCAGTGGGGACTAGGGCATCTGTAGGATAATCTACTCTATCCCAGGGATTCTCAAAGTGTGGTCTTGGACCAGCAGGTCCTGGATCAGTATCAACTGGAATATGTTAGAAAGATAAATTATTGGACCTCCACCACATACTAACTCAATCAGAAACACTGGGGATGGAGTCCACAATATGTGCTTAGCAAGCCTGGTTCTCATGCATGCTCCAATAATATGCATGGTAATATGGTCTCTTCGCAAACCCTCCCATCAAAAAATCCCATGCCTTTCCAAATGCCTTATCTACATATGGCAATAGCCCAATTCTATGAGGAAAGTGAAAGAACATTAATAAAAGGCTGCCAGATGAGAGGCACAAACCTTAGTTGTCAAGCTAAGTTATATATGTAAACAGTGATGTGATGAGCAAGGGTCACTGATTAGCAGATTTAGCCACAACTGCACACAGCTGTAAGGTCAGAAGCAGCCTCTTCATTGGCAACAAATGGTACAAATAATTCCTTAATTATAATGCTGGTTGTATGCCTAAACAAAGTGGACTACTGGTATTTAGCTTATTTTGAACATTTCAATTGTGAAATGTTGGAAAAATATATCAAATCAAACTCTAGGCCATTTTTCAACAAAGAACAGTAATAGGACACCATGGGAAGCCTGCTGCTAATTGAGGGGGTTGTTTCATGAGGACTTGCTGAGGAAGACTTATGTTTTAAAAATTCAGGTACCTGAGATAGCACTTTAGCTGCCATTGCAAATCCATTAGGAATATGCTGAATTGCAGCCAAAGAGAGAAACCTGTGACAAAATGACCAGCTGAAGCAAAACATACTTAGGTTTACACTCTCTGAAATGTTTATCCCACCTCCAAATATTCCCTACTATCAGCTTTGGCTGTGACTCCCTGCTCCCTCCTGAGGCAGGTCCATTTCTGCTGTTCACTTCAGTCCAGGAGGGAACAAGGCCAAGCTTGCCCTGTCCAATCAGCAGTTGGCTGCTTATCTGAACATAGCAGCTACATGGGGCAAAACTCCTCTCCCTGAGCCATCCCTTCCATTCCGGGAAACTAATTGGCTCTGAAAAAGTAGTGTGTGAAGAGCAAAATTATGAGCAATATAGTAGAAAGAGAAGCCAGATAGTAGAGAAAAGAAGCAGAGAGTAGAGAAAAAGGGAGAAAGATGGAAGGAGAAAAGGAAATGGTAAGGAAGAGTAATTAGGGAAGGTAAAACAGAAGGGGCTAAAGAGAAAACAACTATTAACACATAAGCTCAAAAACATTATACATCAGTGTTCAGAATATTTGCCAACCACGTTTTTTTTTTTTTTGCAGACAAGTGAAAAATGAAATATCAGTTCTCTATAATCACCCAATGTCTCCATTCATTTGGGAAAACAAAGTTTCCTTACATAATTCAACACAAATGATCGCTTGGTGTTGGTTTCTATCAGGCTTTTTAAAATTTCTTATAATAAAAATATAACAAATAAGGCCTTTGATTAATATTTTTGGCAGTTAATTTTAGGCCATATTTTATAGGAAAATGCAGCAATATATGAAAGCTCATTTTACTCTCTAAAGTAGCTAGGGTTGAATGAGTTTGTTCTCTGACATCTATTTTACAGTGAAGAATAACCAAGGTGACTATTAAAGTTAAGGCTTATAGCTTTAAGGGAACTTTCTCATCCAGCTTTGTGCCCCATTAAATGGTTCCCAGTTCATCACTTTCATTGACTTCCATGATAACACTACACTCCAATTCATCAGGATCAAGGTGGGGTGAAATTTTCTGTTTACGTGATTATCTTAAATTTTCTACTTATCTTTTTTTAAAAGGCCTTAAAACTGACATCTAGAAGATTTAAAAGAGTATGATATAGAAAATATTTTAAATGCCAACTGTTAAGTATTGAATTGTGTCTCCCAAAAAGATAGATTGAAGTCCTAACCCCCTATACCTCAGAATGCTACCTTATTTGGAAATATGGTTGTTGTAGCTATAACTACCTAGGATGAGGTCACACTGGAGTTGGGTGAGCCCTTAGTCCAATATGACTAGTATCCTTATAAGAGGAGGAAATGATATGCAGACAGGGAGAAAAGACAGCCCTGTGAAAATGGAGGCAGAGACTGGAGTTATGTAGCTACAAGTCAAGAAATGACAAGAATGCCAAGAATTTCCAGCTACCACCTGAAGGAAGCTAGGAAGACAAGATTCCTTTCCTAAAGCCTTCAGAGGGAGCTGAAAAGAATCCTGCCAACACCTTGATTTCGGACTTGTAGCCTCCAGAACTCTGAGAATAAATTTCAGTTATTTCAGGCCACTAAATTTGGTATTTTGTTACTGCTGTACTAGGAAATGAATATACCAACTAATATTAATCTTGATGGATCTCCACCAGAGTTAGAAAGAATCTACCAAACCACTAATCTCAAAGAGAAGAATCTGTTTTTTTTTTTATAGCCTTTGTTTTATTTTACTGTAAAGATTTGGATGTGATGGTATCTGGCCACAACTCTGTTTTTGATCATAAATACTTAAATTACATGAGGCCAAAATGCATAATCTTGATAATTTCTAATTAAGTGATAAAAGATTTGAAAATTTCCCACTGAGTTAATATGTATTAATTGCATTCGTTTTGTTATTCATAAAATATTTTCAAAACCAAAAAAATATTATTCTTAGACCATACGTTAATAGAAACATGACCAAGCAAACTTTAAACAAAAGAAATTATAGTGTTATTAAACAAAATATTAAATCATAATCACCAGACAGGGAGAGAAATATGCATGCAGTAACTTTAACTCTTTTACCTCCCCCATTTTAACACACATATTTCACACACAAGAAGTTTAACTATTTGAATAGTTATGCTGTACATTCTAATCTATACAAATCAAAACAATTATGTAATTTTCTTTTTTTTGTTGTTTTTTTTGTTTGTTTTAATTTTTTTTTTGCTTTTTTTTTTCTTTTTCTTTTGTAATTTTCTACCTATTGCAATTTATATCTCAACTATCCCTGATTTTTAAAAAGTTGTTGTTTATTAAAGACTCACCAGAGAAAGAAACCCAATAGCATCCCTTCATAAGCAAATGAAAGATTGAGTAGCCAGTCCTTGCTCAGCAAATTTTCAATACCTCATTTATAAAAGTATTCATAAAGATCTTTCATTTTCATACAGCTCTTAACAAATTACAAAAATATCTTAAATTCAACAAACTTGGAATGATTACTACGTACCAGTAATATAAAGATAAAATAGACATCCTGACTGACTTCCTTGAGTGGAGCATAAACGATTTTAATTATTAGTGTAAATGATCTCTGTTTCATTGTCTTTTACATCACAAAAACTCATTTATTCACTTATGTTCTGTTAGCATATTTTTTTTGTTTTTGTTTTGTTTTTGAAGTACGGGGGCCCGGGATTGAACCTGGGATCTCATATGTGGAAAGCCAGACTTCAGCCACTGAGCCACATCAGCTCCCTCATTCATTCACTAATGCATTCATTCATATTTATCCACAGTTCCTTGCCTCAGCACTGACAATGTATTAGGCTTTGTACTAGGTCTTGGGAAGGCACAAGTTAACAACTCAGAAATTCTCCCTTCAAGAAATCTAATGGAAGAGGCAGCCAATAAAATAAGGATTTCAACAGAGCATAATTATGAATAGTGATATAAAATGTGTATCTCATGCATTTAAATTAAATTTCAGGGTCAGGACTTCTTAGATGAAGTGATATTTTGCTGAGTAATTAGCAAGCCTGGTGAAGAAGCAGCCAAAGGGTATGAAGGTACACAACAGTGTGTGCCGAGACATGGAAGTTTAAAATCTCATCAGATGTGGGAAGGAGAATTGAGTGCTATGCACTTTGGCTGAAAGGAAGTGTTCATGCCACGGCGTAGCAGAAGTTGGAGCTAAAGAGAGGCAGGAGTCAGGTCAGAAGGCTGTGGATGATAAATTAAAGAGACTGAATGTTATCTTGAAAGTGACGGAAAGGCATTGAAAAACATGATTCAAATTGCTTTTAAGCAATTTCTGTTTTGGCAGCCCAGTGAAGAAATATGACAAGATAGGAGAGTACTGCAGTAATCCAAACCAGATGAGATTATGTCAGAATAAAGGCAGTGCAAGGAGGGAAACAATAGAAGAGAGATGAAGAGGTAGAATCTACAGGATTCAGGAACTGTTGGAATGACCATGTGCACCAGGACCTAAACCATAATGACTCGTAGATTCCTCCCTTAAGAAACTGGGTGAAAAATACTGTGACTTAATAAGGTATAAAATACAAAAGAAGGAAAAGATGGAGCATATATTACAAATATTTTACAGATGGGAAAAATAAGGCTCAGAATGATTAAATAATGTATGATTTGTATAAAATCTGACTCCAAGATTCATCTTCCCACTACAGGACTCTGACTTTTATGCCAATTTCTCCTTGTTTGGGATTCCATGAAGGAGAAATGGCCCTGATACTTATATAAGACTTCTCAATCAGATTGTTAAGAAAATGTCTTGAACTGCCTTTTAATGGTAAAGAAACCACAATGAGATATCATTTCACACCCAATAGAATGGCCACTATTAAAAAACAGAAAATTACAGATGTTGGAGTGGATGTGGAGGAATAGGAACACTCATTCATTGCTGGTGGGAGTGTAAAATGGTGCAGCCATTGTGGAAGACAGTTTGGCAGTTCCTCAGGAAGCTAAGTATAGAATTACCATATGACCCAGCAATTGAAGGCATGGACTCAAACAGATATTTGCACAGTGATGTTCATAGTGGCATTAGCCACAATTGCCAAAAATGGAAGCTACCCAAAAGTCCATCAACCCATGAATGGATAAAGAAAATGCAGTATATACAAAAAAAAAAAAAGTGGTATATACATACAATGGAATATTATTCAGCTGCAAAAAGGAATGGAGTCCTGATGCATGTGACAACATGGATGAAACTTGAGGACATTATGCTGAGTGAAATAGCCAGGCACAAAAGGACAAATATTGTATGGTCTCACTGATATGAACTAGATATCATAAGCAACTAAGGAAACTCATACAGTTAGAATCTAGAATATAGGTTACCAGGGGACAGATTGTGGATAGAGTATGGGGAGCTGATACTTAATTTGTACAGAATTTCTATTTAGGTTGATTATAAAAGGTTGGTGATGGTAGCAATTACTGTAACAGCACTGAATTATGTAGGTGAATGTGGTTGAAAGGGGAAGTGTTGATTTGTGTGTGTTACTAGAATGAAAGTTAGAAGATAAAACATGGGGCTGTATAACACAATTATCCCTGTTGTGGATGATAGACTGGCGATAATAGTACAAATATAAGAATGTTCTTTCAAGAAACATCTAACAAACATATGACACAATACAAGGCAATAATAACAAGGTGTTTAATAGGAGAAAATACACCACATGTAAACTCTGTACTATAAAAAAAAACCCAGGTTTATGTTTTTGAAACTCTAAACCCAAGAATAAGTCCCTATGTTTTCCTATATTCCTGAGGTTTAGTTGCCCAAAGAAGGAAGAGTTTCAAGGTATTGGAACATCCTGGAGAAAATCACATCAATTAAAACATATAAAAAATTTTTAAAAACTAAATGCATATTTTATATTCATCCATGCTGTACGTGTACACTCCTTTTTATTGCTGAATAATATTTCAATTTATAGATGGACATTTGGGTTATTTACAATTTGGGGATAATAAAGCTGCTATGAACATTTGTGTACTAATCTTTGTACGGACATATGCATTATTTCACTTGAGTAAATACTTAGAAGCAGAATGGCTAAATTAGTTGGTAGTATATGTTTAACTTTTTAGAAATTGCCAAACTGTTCTCCAAAACAATTGTACCATTTTACATTCCCAACAGGAGTGTATGAGAATTCCATTTCCTCCACATCCTCAAATTGATATCATCAGTATTTTTAAATGTAGCTATTTTAAACATGAATGAATGTCAAAATAATTATGCTGGGTAAAAAAATACCAGAATCCTCCCCAAAATGTTTCCATGTATATAAAATTCTAGAAAAAGCAAACTAATCTTTAGTGACAGAAAATAGATGCATATTGCTTGAGGATAGGTGAGGAGATACATGTGGCAGGGATTACAAAGAGCACAAGGAAACTTTTAGAGGTGATAATTATGTTCATTATCTTGTGATGATGGTTTTCACAGATGTATACATATGAAAGAATTTATCAAATTTTACACCTTGTGCAATTTTAATGTAGATCAAATACACTTCAAGAAATTGCTAATATATAAATGTCTTAGACTATGAGGCAAATATCATTTTGAAACAGAATAAATCTTTCCAGTCATAATTCAATAACATCAAACTCTTAGTAGTTTTCTCTCTTACATTTGCTCATGCTTAAAATACCTGTCTTCCTCCAAATTACCTGGTTTACCCCCAATTAGCCCTTAAGACTCAATCTTGCCACCAATTACCCCAGGAATCCTTACTTGGCCATCCCAAGCTGAGTTAGATATCCTGGAGAAAATTACATCAATTAAAATTGTATTAACTGTAAAATGTCCTTAACAGGTCAACAACAATGATCCAAACCTCCATGACTGCATTTTCTACATTATTTTGTATGTATGCACATGTATTTGCTCTCTTCCCTACAAGATTCTAAAGCCCTCGAGAAAGAGAATAGGTTTTGTCTTTGCAATATCAAAAAGCCTTGCAAAAATATGTCCTTGTTGACCTTTGCGAAACAATTAATTTATTGAATAGTGGAAATTCTGACCCTCTTTTGCTATGCTTTAAAAATCTGGGGTGCAATTGGGACCATCAGGAAAGTGAAAAAGACAACCCACAGACTAGGAGAAAATATTTTCAGATCAAATACATGATAAGAAACTTGCATCCAGAAAATATAAAGGACCCTTACAACTGAAAAATAAATAATAACACAATTTAAAACTGGGCAAAGGATCTGAATAAACATTTCTCCAAAGAAGATATACAAATGGACAACAAGCACTTCATAAATACTTTACAACCACTAGGATGGTTATGATTAAAAAAAAAAAAAAAAAAAGACAGAAAATAACAAGTGTTGGTGAGAATTTGGAGAAATTGGAACCCTTGTACATTTTTTGGTGGGAGTTTAAAATGGCGCAGCCACTTTGGAAAGTCAGTACCTCAAAAAGTTAAACATAAAGTTACCATATGATCCAGCAATTGCTCTCCTAGGTATATAAACAAGAGAATTGAATACATGTGTTCACTCAAAATCTTGTACACGAATGTTCATAGCATTTTTCATAATAGTCACAAAGTGAAAACAACACACGTTCATCAACTGACCAAGAGATAAAGAATGGGAGTTGCTGCTAATATGTATGGGACTTCTTTTTGGAGTAATGAACGCATTACAAATTTTACTGTAACATTGCACAACTCTATGGCTATACAAAAAAACAACAACAATATTGAATTGTATACTTTAAATGATTAAATTGTATGGTATGTGAACTATAACTCAATAAAGTTGTTAAAAGTAAACAAAAACAAACCGAGTATGGGAACATGACAAAGAAGGCACTCATTTCCTCAAAAGTTCACAAATCAGCTATTTTTTCTGCCCTCTAGGCAAGCGCATGGGAAGCCAAATTATAATAAAAAATCAGCTGATTGGTACAGCTTGAGACCAAAGAATTATGGTAATCTAAACTAGCTTTCCAGCTCTTCCCTTTGTTTAAAGATACAAACCTGCCTACAGGGGCTTTGGTGTATGGGCCCTGTCTCATTTGCTCAACACAGAATGGGTTAGCTTAAAAATGGGAAATTATTGGCTCACTGTTTTGAGACTAGAAGTCCAAAATGGAGGCGTCAGCAAAGGATGCTCTCTCCTCAAAGTTTGACGCATTCTGGCGACTGCTGCAGGTGATTCCAGTGGTTGCTGGCTTGCATCCCTGCCTCACCTCACATAGCTACTTAGACTTTCTCTTCCGGTTTCATTGATTTCTGATTTCTGGCTCCCTCCCGTGGTTTTCCCTGGCACTGGCTTCTGGTTTTTTTCTCTTTGTAAAGTCTCCAGTTATCTGGATTAAGATCCAACCACATTCTAATGGGCCAAACTTAACTAAAAATAACATCTTTAAGAGATCCTATTTACAACGGGTTCACACCCTTAGGAATGCGGATTAAGATTTAGAATATAACTAAATTGAGGTACATAATTCAACCTAGCACAGGTCACTTGGACTGGTCAGACTATTGCAGATGCCCAAGACAAAGCTTAATTTTCTTTTCTCACTTTTGTGACTTCTGTATTGACTACAGATATTTCCAAACATTTTTATTTGATCCTTTGGGCTAATACCATGGAGTAAACCAGAGTTTCAGGTATACCAAAAAAGCCAGGCTTACCCTGAGGCAATTCACTAATTTCTTGATTAGAACCAGCTTCCAATTGTTAGGTGGTTCATTTATATCTTTATTTTCTCTGTCTTTACTTACCAAGGTTTACCTTACCCCTTACTTTATTTTTAAGTTCATGTTGTATCTTTCTATCAAACATGAGACCTAGTGCAGGTGAACTCTTTGCCAATTTTTTTTTCCCTTTGTTGTAAATTAGGGTTCAACATTGACATTTCTAATTCATAGATAGAGAAGCTGTTGCCTGACATGTTATATAAATATGTACACATCATCAATAGCAATAATACTTTTTGTGCTTTATTTTTTTAAGTTTTTATTTACTAATAAGATTTTTCTCATACTGTAGTAAGTAGACAATCTCACCAGAATCTTCTGGATGCTTGTGAGTTATGCATATTTCTAGGCCTCTCTCCTAACAATGCTGATACCATTTTCATAGAGAGGACCTAGGAACCCTCATTCCTAACAAGCACTCCAGGTGATCCTAACACACACTAAATTTGAGAATCACTGCTCTTGACCTTTGTGGCCAAATAGGTGCCATGCCTTCTTCAGAGGCTCTTGTCCCCTATACTTAAGAGACAGATGTAAATGGTTAGATGGAAATGGAACATAATCTACAGATGGACATTTCACTCCAAATCACTAAAATAGTAATATGCATCAGGTAGTAATAATACCCACTGTGGCAGTTTGATATTATTTATGAATTCCAAAAAGAGATACAGATTATGTTTATAAACTGGTCTGTTCCTCTGGGCATGATAACCTTTGATTTTATTAGGTTCAGCTGAGATTCCTCTGATTAAATTATGTTAAGATTAGGGCTTTGATCATTAGGGAGACTCAGTTTGAGTCCCTGTCCCCTTTGTCGGCTATATAAACAGACACTGAATCAAAGAGACACACAGAAGCAGATTCGTGAGAAAAGAGAGAAAGCTCCATAAACAGGGAAGAGGACTTTGATCCTGCCGCCCTGGGGAGAGATGAGTCATTTTGCCTGATTGTTTGCAGCTGAAGAGAACAGAGCAGCTGAGCCCTATGCCAGCCTACAGCTGAGATCGGAAAAAGCTGGACCCATGGAGCCTTAGGAGGAAAGAGGAAGTCTGAACCCTCATAGACATCGCCCACCATCTGCTTCAACACATGGCAACAGACTTGGGGTGAGGAAGTACCTCCTATGGTACCTTGAGTTGGACTCTTTAGGGCCTTGTAACTGTAAGCATTTACTTCAAATAAATACCCTTTATAAAAGCCAACAGATTTCTGGTACTTTGCATCAGCACCCCTTTGGGCTGACTAATACACCCACTATTTGCAACATCCTTGTTATAATTTCCTTGGCTGCTCAAGGAAATACTATGCATGGGTTGGCTTAAACAATGGGAATTTAATAAATGGGAATTTATTAGCTCATGGTTTTGAGGCTAGGAAAATGTCCAAATCAAGGCATTATCAATGCTTTCTTCTCAAAGGCTGGCATGCTGGGCTGGATATCAGTGATCCCTGATCCTGGGCTTGTCTGTCACATGGCAATGCACATGGGAATGCACACAGCTGCTTCTCCTGTCCTCTCCCTTGTCTTCTGTGTTCTGTTGAATTTCAGCTTCTGGCTTCTCCCTTTGTGGCTTTTTTCTCTCTGTATCTGAATTTCATTCTGTTTATAAAGGACTCCAGTGATAGGATTAAGACTCATCCTGATTGGGTTGGGCCATATCTTAACTGAAATCACCTCATCAAAAGTCCAGCTTACAATGGGTTCACACTTAAAGGAATGAAGTAAGTTTAAGAACATGTTGGTAATCTAAGCACCTCTTAAAATATATGTATATATATATATATATATAAATAACATTTTTGTAAGCAAATACACATATATGCACATATATTTATATATCATTATGCAAATGTTTGTATGTATTGTGAGAATTTTGATTTTTACCCATAATAAAAAAAATATATATATATATAGATAAAAAAATAAATAAATAAATAAAAATAAAATGACTGGAGGAGTAAAAAAAAAAAAAAAAAAAAAAAAGAACATGTTTTTCTGGGGGTATCTAGCCCTAAACCACTATAATACTTCTGCAAGTTTTATGTTTTTTGATACTCATACACACACATACATAAGGCAGTCAGCAGTATCCTAAATTTACAGATCAGAGCTAAATTAAAGTTCATAGAGGTTATATGACTACTCAAGATCACTCAGCAGATAAATGGATTTTAAAGAGTGAAAGAACTTTTCTCTGTTGACTCAAGGAAATGCTGTTTGATGCAGAACAGTCTCTCTTAAAAGATAACTTTGAGGAACATTTAGATGTACTGGTAAGAAAGGGTGCATGTTTTATGCCTTTGGAATGGTCTTGATCGTTTCCTACTTCCCAAAGCACCCTCCAGCCAACTTCTGCCCTCCTCTGTATCCCCATCCACTCCATCTCATTCAGATGGCACTTTGCCTTTCACTCACTGATGGGAATGACTGATTCCTTAACATTGAATGGATATAAGTACATTTTGTACAAGTGAGAAACTATGTAAGAAATAGTGTTTTCTTCTCTTGTG
Source organism: Tolypeutes matacus (assembly GCA_026826555.1). NCBI lineage: Eukaryota > Metazoa > Chordata > Mammalia > Cingulata > Chlamyphoridae > Tolypeutes > Tolypeutes matacus. The sequence goes on along the minus strand of JAKSZT010053801.1, from coordinate 6,123,039 downwards.
TCTTTCATTAGATTTCATCTTCAAATAAGAAATAAACTGCTCCAGTATTTCCAAAAATTGAACCAGTTAGTACAAAGAACACTAGGAAATTCTGATTTATGCAAAGTCTGTGCTGGAGACATGAAATGGAGGGTTTAGGAACAACCTGGCCAGAAAGGCCCGCAATGAGTTTTAGAACAATCTGTATTTACCACACTTTAAATAAATTATCCACAGCTACAGCCAATAATTCACCAGAAGATACAATCTCCTGTGTGGAAACCACAGGTTTCGGTTTTTCCTCTCAAAGTACTTGCCGGCAGGAGATGATGGAAACTGTTCTCTCTTATTCTCTATAATAGCTTTATGATTCTGCAGACCATATTTACAAAAGTAAAATACAGTACTTGCAAAAAAGCTAGTTGCTTGCCCCTATTATCTTATTCTTATCCTTTTTAATTACAAAATATAAAATAAAGGCCAGTTACTGCCTATGTTTTAATAGAAGATGTGGTAGGTTGAGTCATATACCCTAGAAAAACATGTTCTTACCTTAATCCCATACCTGTTGCTGTGAACCTACTGTAAGCAGGAGTGTTAGATGTTATTTTTAGCTAAAGTGTGGTCAACTGAATTAGGATGGGTCTTAATCCTATTTCTAGAGGCTTTATAGAAAGTCATGGAGAGGAGCCAGAATAAGAATTCAGCTAGAACCCAGAAGAGAAAGGAGAGGATGTTGCCATGTGGTGGGAAAGCCAAGGAACTCAAGGACTAACGGCCAGCCAGAATGTAAGCAAGCTTCCCAGCCTCTGAAACCATGAACCAATAAATTCCTATTGTAAGCCAACCCAGTGTGTGGAATTTGTATAGCAGCCTGGAAACTGAGACTGAAGAGCTCCTTTCAAAAGTTTCAGAACGAGGTGGTAACTAATTGGGCTAAAATTCAGGGGAGACCAGAGGAGAGTCTTCACAACCATACCATTTAGGGAAAGAGTAGGGGTTTCAAACATCAGAATAAGCCCAAAGATTGAGTCTTGAATTTTTTAAAAAATGTGCCTGAAGAGAAATTCAAAATGATTGGAAAGACCAGGCTACCTAAAAGAAGGGTGACCAGGTTACATCACCCTTGATCCAAACTAAGCCCAAGATTGGGGATACAAAGTAGGAAGAGAATGTCAATGATAATAATAAGGTTCTAATAGGTGGTAAAACCCTAGGGACTTGGAGCACCTGATATTCAGGCAATGGGGGTTCAAACAAAGTCTTGACAAGTGCCAGGAAGTCAGAGATTCAGGGACAGAAACTGGTTATTCCTTGTCTCTGACAAATCCCTCAAAGCAACCTGTCTCCAGCTACACTGAAGTGTTCTGGTGTTCTCCAGGGGAGCTATGGTCCCTCAGGTCTATTTGGCTTTGCACATTTTACTGCCTCTTCCTGGCTGTAGGGTCATTCCTTTTTACCTGGTCAGTTCCTATCAATCCCTCTAAACTAAACCCAGAATTGATCTCATCTGGGAAGAGTCTTCAATAGTCTCTTGTTTTCCTTCCCAAATTCTCTCTTCTTATGTGCTGACATTTTAATGCTGAAAACTATAAAAACATATTAAGCACAGTATTGTCTCTGGTGGTTTATTGGTCTGTCTTCCTCACTATTCTGTTGGTAGTCAGGTATTTTTCATTCATCACTTCCCATACCTAGCACAGGGATCGTAAGTAGGTTTCAATTTGCAGTCCAAATCCTAAGTAGTGGCTACCTAGGAGAGTGTGCTGAGAAAGATTCTGATTATAGTAGTAAAAGTGGTACAATTGATTAATGATGTCTTCGATCCTAGTTGTGGGAGTAGCAGAACGCATGTCATATATTTTCTCTTATTCTAACATATAATACATTCTCACAGTTTTTGTTGAATTGTTTAATGAAGCAAGAGCGATAAAATTATATGGAACCAAAAGCAAAACTACTTAACATTGGCCCAGGAGCACTAAGCTTCTTCATGCCTATGGACAGGTTTGGTATTGGAATTTGGAAAGGGCTGAATCAATATATTTTGACTATGTAGCTATAAGCCTTAAGGGCAAAGCTCAAGGAATCTGTTCCTAATAAGCAACTCTAGATAAAAGGTAAGAATTATCACTGCTAGTGGTATAACTAAAACTGAGGACTTTATAGTGATATGACCAAGTTGTAACCACTTAGAATCTATTGAGAAAGACTTTTAGAATAATAACCATAACCATTTTCAGCGTCTTTATACAGCTAAACTGTTGGAATTACGGGAGTGGATGAGTGACAGCTAGGGGTGATGATTATGCTCTTAATAGGCTCAATGCAATATTAAATCAGGTTCACCAATCTTAATATACATTAACTTTATGGAGCTGGTAATATCAAAGATCATGGTTTAAATTTAAAATTCAAAGGAACTTTGTTATACCTTTGTCCCTACAGAGAATGTGACCTCATAATTGGGAGTGCTTTATAACAAGGCAATTTAGGTTCTTCAGTAACTAGATAATCCTTGGATGAGATGCAAGCTTGCTGCAATATTTACTCCCCAACACCAGATATGGTATTTTTTAAAGATGTTTGGTTCTTCCCAAAGATGTTTAATACTAACCTTCAAGCATAAAATTGCGGTTTTCAACTGGAAAGTTTTTAGCTTATGGTATAGTTGTGATTAGTAGAATATTGAAAAGGGAGATACACACACATGCATAAATACATACATACTTTTGTTTGGTAAGATGCTAGATTGGCAGTCCCCCCACCCCTTTAATATTTCTATTTCCATGGAATTAGTATTCAGCTAGATAGTACAAAAATTTAAACTCTTATGGAAACAATAATTAAGTATTATCTATATATATGCAAGTTCAAGAACTTGATATATGTGACATGTGTAACTAAGTTTGTGCTCTCAATATAGAGTATTTTAACTATACCTATTCAGTTTATGCTGCTAGATGGTAAGAAAACTAAAAGTTGAGGAAACAACCCAAAGGTCTTTACCATCCATAATGTTTGGAGAGGTATAAAAACTTAGCTCAAGTCAACTTAATTCAAGAAGCACCTACCGTGGCAGGCATAAGGGTACATACAAAGATAAATAAGCTTCTTGCTTCTTGCCTATCTAGCTATAGGATTTAGGAAAAATCACTTTACATTTCTGGGCCTTTTTCTGTTTATTTGAAAAATCATGGAATTAGAAACAAGATGACCAACTTAATGACTCTTGTTCTTAAACTCTTAGAATTTCATGAGTCACCTGGCTGACTAATGCATGACAAAATTGCCTTATGAATATTACTCATCAATATTTTGGGACGAGTTGTTAATATTGAGTCACAAAGTTTCCCCAAATCCTCAAGTTCTATAAAAATAAACAAAGAATAATGTACATGAGGTCAATTAAAAATAAAAAATGCATGCTATGGAATGATTTTGTACATTCATTAACTCAATCTTTAAAAAAAACTTTTTTTCAACACATCATCACTCAATATAGTGCCAAATATGTTACAAAAAGGCCTGGAAAGCAGAAACTTATAGGAATTGGGCTGCCTGATCATTTTCGCTTATGCGGAGGAGTAGATATTTGTCTTTTTTGTTGTTGGGGAGGGCTGCTTATCAGAATTTTAACACTTTTCCTGTCATGGAGGCAGGCAGAGCTCACCTCAAATAATAGAATCTGAAATTATCTGAAACTTGCTTTGCCAGTCTCACCTAAACTTGGATAGAAGTTCATAGAAAATCAATTTAGGGGCCAGCAGGGCACTGCCAGAGACAATGCAGACTTTCCTGGGCACAGGACAAAGGTGCTGCAGTGGCCACTGTGTGCTGTGCCTGAGGTGGCCCAGGCCCAGTCTGGCTGGCCAGGGCTCAGTGCTAGTAGCAGCATAGTCTTCACTGGACTGGTTTCATGGCATTTGACTCTGGGTGGTGCTCTGTCTACCACATTTTTGATGATTTTCCATTTCTTTAACCTTCTCAGTGAGGTACTATTCTTTCCATAGATTTCTTTTGATGTCTTCATTGGTCAGAACCAGTTTATGATGTTCAATACTAACATTTTGGACTGGCCCAAGCATATATGGTCATAGACTCTTGTGTAACAATTTTCAACTTTAATTTGGTAATCTTTTAGAATGTTTACAAATCTTAAACATGAATTGACAAAATATACTGATCATAGCAGATATCTGCTTTAAACTTTTGTCTATATAATAATGTATTCAGAATCCTGAACTGCCCACTACTTACTTTAATATGTGACCCTGGGCAAGTTCATTAGCTTCTCTAAACATCAGGTCTTTCTTATGTAAAATAGGGACAAAAATCCTACTCACCCCTAAAGATTGTTTTGAGAACTAAATTTAAAATACGTACACAAAATATTAAGCAAAATGTTTAGCTCAAGTAAGCATTTAATAAATATGATCTGTTAATATTAATGAATGTGTTCTAACTTACAGTAGCAAGAGTATTTTTTTTTATTAATCTGAAATTTAAATATTTCTTTTGCTACATTCTAATGATTAAAACATTTACTGTCTCATTCTCAACTATCTCAATATTCAAATAAAAACAAAAATAAATTTACCTCATTATATTTTGCAGATGTGTATGTATGAAATAATCCAGGCAAATTGTATAAAGAAATAATATTAGAAGCTAGTTATTTTGGACAATATTTTTGGAATGTTGTCTCTGGTCTTTACAGAACTCCATTATATGGTGTATTAGTCAGGGTTCTCTAGGGAAAGGAATTAACAGGAGATATCTGTAAATAGTATGAGATTTTATGAGTCTCTCATGTGACCATGGGGAGGAACAAGTCCAGGTTCCACAGGCAGTCTGCAAACCAGGGGCTCCAATGAAAGTCTAATAAAGGTCTTTGATGGGTTTCTGGGAGTCATTGGCTGTCCAAAGATGAGCTGGGAAATTCTCTCTGAATGCTGAAATCACTTCTCCTTTTAAGGCATTCCACTGATTGGATAAAGCCTCACTCATTGCCCATGGCAATCTCCCTGCTTGATGTAGATGTAATAGCTATCTATGAAGTAAACTCACTGATAACTAAAGCCCATAAATGTCCTTGTATTACAATTAACCCAGTGCTTGCTTGACCAAACAACTGAGCACAATTACCTGACCGAGTTGACACATTAGCCTAACCATCACAGTTCACCCCTTTTCAACTCAGCAACCATACATGTTGCCTTAAACCATACTTAATCTCTAAGTAAAAACAATCACTGCCATGCTATATATATATTTCCGCCTAACAATATCCAACTCTCCTGCATACAATGAGAAATGCATTAATTCCCTACAGAATAGGGTGCAAGTCCTTGGGTAATATTCACTCTTAAACTTAACATCCTTAAATATTATGACATGAAAATATTACAACTTGTCATATTATAAGAGAAAAGGTTGGGGAAGAAAACAAAGAAATTCGTTTGTGTGCATATACAATCATACTTATAATGAAACAAGGAAGAAAGATTAATGACTGTTACAGTCCTCATTTCTGTAACTGGTCATGTGGTCAAAGTTCATATTTATCACTAGCTTCTTCCACTCCCCATTCTGTGTTCCCATTACCCTCAGCAAGCACTTCAGTTGGCCGTGGTTCTTTGCCTGGTGGGGTGACCCAAACTTTCATTCCTGAATATTCTGGGCCATTGTTAGTCCTGCTTGGATTGGGTTGTTGCAATTTTCCATTGACATTAAACACAGAGCATGGTAGTACTAAGAGATGCCCTAGAGGATCTCTTGAATTTCAGGCAAACTCTTCTTTACCCTCATTATGTAGATGCAGTTCTATTTCTCCTTGAGAGTCAGGATCAATCACCCCAGCCAGTACAGTAATTTCCTTCTTTGCCTGTTGATTCATAGGTAAGAGGAGCCCAAAATGCTCAGGTGGCAGTCTTAACTTCCAGTTCAATGGAATGATTGTTATGCTTCCAGGTAGCAGCACCCCTCCTTTTGGAACTAAGACTTGTAGCCCAGCAGAGCTTAAGGTTGCAGGACATGAAGCAAAAATTTTCCTAGGGTTAAAAGTGAGTGGTGCCACTCCTATTTCCACCCCTTTATTTCTGTACCCATGAATCCTGGCTGTGGGAGAAACAGCACCATAGAGTGGATGCTGATTTAGAGCATACACATCCCCCTGGAGAACACTGCCCAAGCCCTGCAAGGTATTGCCAACTAGTTGGTTCTGTAATTGAGTCTTCAAAAGTCCATCCCACTGATCTATCAACTCTGCTATTCAGAATGATGGGGAATATGTTAAAACCAATGAATTCTATGGGCATGTGCCCATTCCTGCACATCATTTGCTGTGAAATGGTTTCCTTGATCAGAAGCAATGCTGTGTGGAATGCCATGGTGGTAGATAAGATATTCGATAAGTCCACGGATGGTAGGTTTAGGAGAAGTATTGTGTGCAGGAAATACAAACCCATATCCAGAGTACATGTCTATTCTAGTTAAAACAAATTGCTGCCCCTTCCATGGTGAAAGTGGTCCAATGTAATCAACCTGCCACCAGGTAGCAGGCTGATTACCTCAGGGAATTATGCCATATCATGGGCTGAGTGTGGGTCTCTGCTGCTGGCAGATTGGGCATTCAGCAGTAGCTGTAGGTAAGTCAGCCTTGGTGAGGGGAAGTCCACATTGCTGAGTCCAAGGATAACCTCCATCCCTACCTCCATGGCCACTTTGTTCATGAGCCCATTGAGCAATGACAGGAGTGGCTGGGGAAAGAGGCTGAGCATTAGCCACAGAGTGGGTCATCTTACATACTTGATTATTAAAATCTTCCTCTGCTGAAGTCACCCTCTGGTGAGCATTCAAATGGGACACAAATATTTTCATGTTTTTTCCCCACTCAAAAAGGTCTATCCACATACCTCTACCCCAGACCTCTTTGTCACCAATTTTCCAATCATGTTCCTTCCAAGTCCCTAACCATTCAGCCAAACCATTGGCAACAACCCATGAATCAATGTACAAATTCACCTCTGGCCATTTCTTCTTCCAAGCAAAATGAACAACCAACTACACTGCTCAAAGTTCTGCCCACTGTCCTTCAGAGATGTCCCAGAAAACGGCTCAGTACTGCAGCTGTCTACTTTCAGGTGGTACCTGCATATCATGCAGAACCATCTGCAAACCAGGCTCTAGTTTTCTCATCCTCAGTGAACTGATTGTAAAGGAGTCCCCAAGAGGCCAAAGCTGTGGGCTAGGAAAGAGAAGGTAACAAGGCAGGGGTGGTGACCATGGGCATTTGGGCTACTTCCTCATGTAACTTACTTGTGCCTTCAGGACCCACTCGAGCCCTATCTCCTATATACCACTTCCAGTTTATTATGGAGTGCTGCTGTGCACTCCCAACTTTATGGTTTGGTGGGTCAGACATTATTCAGCTCATGATAGGCAACTGAGGTCTCATGGTAACTTGATGGTCCAAAGTTAAGTGTTCAGTCTCTACTAAGGCCAAAAGCTGTTTCTCAAAAGGAGATTAATTATCTGCATAGAATGGCAGGGCTTTGCTCCAAAGTCCTTAGGGTCTGCATTGTGATTCTTTTATAGGGGACTGTCAAAGTCTCCAAACAGCATCTCTATTTGCCACTGAAACTTCCAGCACCATTGGATCTGCTGGATCATATGGCCCAAATGGTAGTGCAGCTTGCACAGCAGAATGGACCTGTTGCAGAGCCCCTTCTTGTTCTGGTCCCCAATCAAAACTAGCAGATTTTCTGGTCTCTCAATAAATGAGCCAGAGTACCACACCCAAATTAGGAATGTGTTGCCTCCAAAATCTGAAGAGACCAATTAAGTGTTGTGACTCATTTTGGTTGTAGGAGGGGACAGATGCAACAGCTTATCCTTCACTTTAGAAGAAATATCTTGACATGCCCCATACCACTGGACACCTAGAAATCTCACTGAGGTGGAAAGCCCCTGTATTTTTGTTGGATTTATCTCCCATCCCCTCTTACAGAAATGCCTTACCAATAAGTCTAGCATCTTTGCTACTTCTTGCTCACTAGGTCCTATCAACATGATATCATCAGTATAATGGACCAGTGTGATGTCTCATGGGAGGGAGAGACAATCAAGTTCCCTGCAGACAATATTATGACATAGGGCTGGAGAGTTGATATACCCCTGAGGCAGGACAGTGAAAGTATACTGCTGGCCTTGCCAGCTGAAAGCAAACTGTTTCTGGTGATCCTTACTAATGGTAATTGAGAAAAAAAGCATTTGCCAGATCAACAGCTGCATACCAGGTACCAGAGGATGTGTTGATTTGCTCAAGCAATGATACCACATCTGGGACAGCAGCTGCAATTGGGGTCACCACCTGGTTAAGTTTACAATAATCTACTGTGATCCTCCAAGATCCATATATTTTCTGCACAGGTCAAATAGGAGAGTTGAATGGGGGTGTGGTGGGACTCACTACCCGTGCATCCTTCAAATCCTTGATGGTGGCATTAATCTCTGCAATCCCTCCAGGAATGAGGCATTGCTTTTGATTTACTATTTTGCTAGGCAGAGGCAGTTCTAGTGGCTTCCACTTGGCCTTTCCTACCATAATAGCCTCCACTCCACAAGTCAGGGATCCAATATGGGGATGCTGCCAGTTACTGAGTATGTCTATCCCAATTATGCATTCTGGAACTGGGGAAATAACCACAGAATGGGTCTGGGGACCCACTGGACCCACTGTGAGACGGACCTGAGCTAAAACTCCATCAATCACCTGACCTCCATAAGCCCCTATTCTGACTGGTGGACCACAGTAACATTTTGGTCCCCTGGAATTAATGTCACTTCTTAGCCAGTGTCTAATAATCCCTGAAATGTCTGATCATTTCCTTTTCCCCATTGCACAGTTACTCTGGTAAAAGGCCGTAGGTCTCCTTGGGGAAAGGTGGGAGGAAGATTAACAGTATAAATTTTTAGCAGTTTAACAGGATCCTTCCCCAAGGGGACTTGGCCTTTTCCTCATTCAAAGGGCTCCGGGTCTGTAAACTGTCTCACTTCTGGGAATTGATTAAGGGGCCGTGATTCTCTGCATCTGTAATTTGAGTCAGGGTTTTGTTCACTTGACCTAGAACTTTTCTGCTTTTACAGATCTAGAAAAATTTTAGTGGACTGCCCATCTATTTCACTTCTAGGTATCCCATGATCTATTAGCCAACACCATAACTCTATGCAATTCAGGCTATTTTGAGTGCTGCTTTGAATTGGCCTTTCATTACAGTAGCCACACCCACCTTGTCTTTGGTGAGTAACTGATACTTGACTTTTACCGACCATGATCCAATCATTCCCATAATGTTTAAGGATTCTAATTCCATTACAGCCCTCCCTACAGTAATATCTGGACTACAGAGAAGAGCAACCACAGAGTTCTTCAGGGAAGATGGAGTTAGTCTTACACATTTATTCCTCACAGTCCTGGTTAAAGGTGTGTCCTCTGGACATTCCTGGGGTGGGTGGGCAGGTCTTAAATCGTAAATCCATTTCAGCATTCCAATCTCTCTAAGCCGTTGAATTCCCTCTTCTACTATATACTAGGCCAAATCAGGCATCTCAACCTCAGACATGCTAGGCCATCTTTTGAGCCATGTTTCAGTCAGCCACCCAAACAAACTGTTAGAGCCCTTTCTAACCCCTTGAGCTATAACATTGTATCCAGAATTTCTGCTTAATGGGCCCATATCAATAAATTCAGCGTGATCCAACTTTATATTCCTTCCACCATTATCCCATACCCTTAATAGGCATTCCCATACATATTCCCCTGATTTCTGTCTATATAGTTGGAAAACTAATGCAGTTATTTCAGAGTATAGCATACTTCCTCATGAATCACACTTTGTACTTCACCTTTGGGGGCTTGTTGTGATTTTAGTCTAGTAATAGATCTTGAAGAGAAGAGGGGTGGTGGGGGTGGGTAAGGAAGAGAACTAGAAATGTCTTGCAAGCTACTGACCTCAGGGCATTCCTTTGCATTTTCTTCTGGTGAGACAGGATTAATATCTCTTCAGGCCAGGGAAGTTGGATGGCAGATTCCTCAGGGCAGGGTAGAGGTTGGGTAGTGCCTGCTGGAGTTGGACTGGTACCTGCCTCAGGGTGGGAGGAGGTCAGGACTCCCTGGGGCAGCCTGGAGGCTGGGTGATACAAGGTTGACTAGGTGTGTTCTCCACAGGGTAGGCCATCGCAGGTTTATCTGGTAAAGTCTCAGCAGAATTTAGGGCTCCAATGTCCCCACCAATATTATCATCATCCCACTTGTCTCCATCCCAATCCTCTGAGTTCCACTCCTTTCCAATCAATGCTTTCACTTTAACCACAGATACCCTGCGGGGTTGAGATTTAGTTTCTTTTGTAACTCTGTTACTTGTACAATGACAATCTGAGTCTGGCTCTCAGATATCTCAAGCCTGTGGCTGCAGGAAACATGATTTTCTTTCAGAGCACACATAGAAACTTTCACATCATTCATGTGGTGTTTAAGTTGCAAATTTGAAGACTTTGGCTCATCTCTTTCTTTTGTAACTGTATCCAGAATATCTAGGAGAAACCAGCCAAAATAATGAAAAATTAACAAAACTCTGTTAAGGTGTTGAAAACATTCTCACCCAGATCCTTGCCTCTTATAAGCATGGAAGTAGGGAAATCCAATGATGATATTTTGTGTATCTCCATTGCTAACTCACGCCATGGACTATTAGTGGCCTCTTGATTATTGGAAAGGGAGTCATTAGTACCCTTGAGTGCATCTAGAGTAGAGAGCCACTTGCAAAACTCCCAGAACCACCTCAGACATCCCATGTTTAAGATTCTGCTCCTCAAGAACCAATCCTGGTACCAAGCTGTATTAGTCAGGATCTTCTAGGGAACAGAATCAACAGGAGATATCTGTAAATAGTATGAGATTTTATAAGATTCTTTCGTGTGACCATGGGGATGCACAAGTACAGGTTCCACAGGCAGGCTGCAAACCAGGGGCTCCAATGAAAGTCCAATGAAGGTCCTTGATGAATTTCCAGGAGACTTTGACTGTCCAAAGACGAGCTGGGAAATCCTCTCTGAATGCTGAAATCACTTCTCCTTTTAAGGCATTCAACTGATTGGATAAAACATCACTCGTTGATGACAGCAATCTCCCTGGTTGATCGTAGATGAAATCAGCCATCTATGCAGTAAACTCACTGATGACTAAAGCCCATAAATGTTCTTGTATTACAATTAGACCAGTGCTTGCTTGACCAAACAACTGGGCACAATTACTTGGCCGAATTGACACATTAGCTTAACCATCACAAATGGGGAAGAGGCATCATCTCAGACAGTTTAAGTGATTGCCTGGATTCACACAGTTAGTGAAAAGAAGAACCTCCTGTCAAATCCAAGTCCTCTTTACTCCAAAGCCTTTGCTAACTTAGCACTTCTTAACTCATATGTGAGGCTCAGGGTAAGCACTAAATACATTTTAGTTCCTATCATTTCTTCCCCTAAATTTAAACTTTTTTTCAATTTGGAAGTGAAAAAAAGCTGAGTGATAAATTATAACAAATGAAAAGTGACTGGGGATCACTTATCTCTTGGCCTATCTGCCGAGGATTAGAACATCCAGTGTTATTAGCGGCATTGTTGAAAGGGCCTTTATACTCATGGCCAAAGGACTTTGGTTCAAATCCCCTTTCCTCCCCTTTTTGCCCTTTAACCTCTCTGGCCTCAATTTATTTATTGGTATAATTGTGCCGCTACTGTAGTTTTTATGAGGAATGATTGAAATAAATATCTGAGTACCTAGATTAAATATAAAAGACTAATTTTCCTTTCATCAGAGGAAAATAAGGTAAAATTGGAACCCTCAGCCTAACTAAAAATAGTATCAAATTAGCCAGTCTTGCAGCATCAGTAAGAACTGTGAACACCAATAATAGCAAACAAACCCTGAAACGAGGTCTCTGTACCTATCATGGCATTGGATCAAAGTTCTGTGCTGTTTAATTTTCTATGGTTTACCAATCAATGCGGCAGAAATATAAAGCCAAGACTAGACATGCTGGTTTCATTGTCAACATGGCATTAAGACAACAGTTGGCAGGAATAACACACCTAATTCATATTTTAGTTTCAATTACCCAAGGATACATACACAAGTATTTGTACAACATGATTATTTTCTGTGTGATTTCAGTTTGTGCATGAAGTATTTAGTTTGTCTGTTTTTACTTATTTTAGAGCCAAAAAAACAAAAGGTCATTTTGCAGTTGTCTGCCTTTTATAGCATATGTGTTGTTGTTGTTGTTTTTATTTACCAGGCAGTGTTTAGAAATATACTCTGTATAAGTAAATTAAAAGGAATTAACTTTAAATATTTGACCTCCTTTATATTATCCATTTAACCACTTAAGTGATTAATCTGGAATTCATACTTGATTTATCATGCCCCCGTCCCCATAGCCAAACATTTGTTGAGTCTTGCTGATTTCATATCCTAAGTACTTCCCAAAGTTCTCTCCTTCCAGCTTCATTCCACAGCCCAATTCCAAGCTCTTACCATTTCTTGCAACTACATCCTCTTATAGGCCCCTCTGCAACCAATTTTGGGTTTCTCAAATCCAGTCTCCACACAATTTATGGAGTGATCTATCTAAATGCAAATTTGACCATGTCATTCCCAGGTTTAAAACCTATAACTTGCTGTACATAGCTCTGAGTATAAGGTAAATCTCCATATAATGGAAAAAAAGCCATCATAATTTAACCCTTGCCTGCCTATGTAACCTTACCTCACTCCAGTCCAGCCTTTATTTTACACTCTAGCAAAACAGAACAGCTTGCAATTCTACTGACATGCTTCTCTAGTTCTTATTCCCAAGCCTTTGCTGTTTCCAAACATGGTACTTATCATCATATAAGATTTTCTCCTCCAGGAAGTCTTCCTGACCTAACTCTCACCATCAGGCTGGTTAGTTGTTTCATAGCATTTTGTGCATATTTCTGTCACTTTTCCATTTCCTCAGCAAAGAGAACAATAATCAGTTTGCAGGCCCACCTCTCCCCAACAGAATGTCTGTCATCTCTGATCTCAGCATCTAACATAATGTCTACCAGGATGCATGGTACGAGTTCAATAAATGTTTGATTAAATGAATGTACTCATGGCATGAACTACCAGAAAATTTGTTTTCTGGTCGATTATAAATGCCGGGCTAGAATTTTTCATATTTATCAGCTGATTGATAATTTGCTTCAAGTCTAATTTGAAACCACTACCATCACAGAAGTCTTAAAGCTGTTTCTTGGTGCTACACATAAATGCAAATGGATCCCTTGGTGCTATACATAAATGCAAATGCCCCTTGGTGCAAATGGACATAAATGCAAATGTCTCCACCAAATTCTCTGGCAAGGGCAATGTGATCTTGCCAACAGCAAAAAAACAAAACAGAACAAAACAAAAAACAAACAAACAAAAAACAGCATCAACAAAACAAAGTGACTGATACTGTGTTGTCTCAGGATAATGCATAAGAACCTGAAAATGGTTTGTTTAAAGGGAGGAAAAGTAATAAAATTCAAGAAACCATTCAGAAAGCAGACTTCTTAAAAAAGACATAATATCTATTCTCCTATAAATGCGTTCATTAAAATAAACGTAAAAAAAAAGGATAACCTTTTTTCCTTCTGAGTTCAAGTCTCTCCAGTAATGGCTGGACCCTTATTCATTAGTTGACTAATGATGAAAGCTCAGTTTTTAATAATAGTATGTAGAGGCCAAAAGCACACCTTCACAAATGTGTAAAGACTGTTCTCAACATTATGTGCTAAAGGAAATAAAAATCAAAGCAAATTAGTCAAGCAGAAAGAGCTTTCAAAGAATGGCATTATATTTAGCATCCCTGGGGTAGTTCCATTTTTTGTTTCCACCTATTCAACAAATAATTCCTAAGGGAATATTAAGTGAAAAGCTCTTGGGAGGTGGGGCAGGAAGGATGAACAATAATAGGTGCCAGGCATGGTTCAAAGTGCTGCACATGAATTACCTCTTCAGTCCTCCTCCACCCTAAGAGGCACTTTCATCATCTTCATTTTACTTAAGTAGAAACTGAAACACAGAGAACTTAAATAACTTCCCCAAGTTCTCACAGCTTGTAGTCTGAGTGCAGGGTCTAGGCTGTGAGTAAAATGCTAGGAGAGAAATAAGATATCATCTCATGAGTGTTCAAGAGAACAAAAATATTACAAGAGTGACATAGTGACACATGTTTGTCTTAGTCACCCCATCATCCCTAGTATAGAGAAAAGTGCTTGATATTTAGGATGCACTCAGTAAATATTTGCTGAGTGAATGAATTGAATGAATGCATCATTTTAAAAGCTTCAGTAAGGTAAAAGAAAATAGGAAGAAATCTAATGTTTATTGAACGCCCTTCTATGGTGATTACAAAGAAGAATTCTGGCATCAGAGTAGCTGGCTTCATATCCTAGCTCTACCATCCATCCTCTAGTTGTGTGGACTTGGGAATACTTGCTCCCTCTGCCTAACCATCCTCATCTGTAAAATGGGGATAATAATAATTATTACCTCAGAGTAGGAGGACTAAATGAGTCAATAAGGTAAACAGCTTATGAGAATAGTACATCTGTAGTAAGTGTTAACTATCATTGTTATTAGTCTCATTTAATCACCGCTACACTCAATATCCCAATTCCAGTAACTGACAGAGGATCTGAATCAGCTCTGCCTTGGACGTTTTATACCCTGCAATAAATGTTAAAGGAATGCAGAAATGGGAGGGAAAAACGGTTGAGGGAAATCACCAGGGAGAACAGTGAAAACAGGGTGAATGCAGAAGAAACAGGCAGAAGAAAGGACATGGGAAGAAAAAAAATCATGGGTGCAGAAGGGCAGAGATTATTTTGGGAAACAATGGCTAGTAAGATTTACTTGAAAGGAATTCAGGCCAGAAGTTAATCATTTAAATCACATTCCAATCTATTGATTTCCTCAGGGAAAACAAAATCAAAGAAACATGCAAGTAATTTTGAAAGCATGATACCTCTGTTTGTATAACTCTAGCTTCATATAAGTTAAAGGGCCATTGCACTTTCACTGAGCATCAAAGTTTCTTTTCTGTCAAGACTGAGTATTACAAATTTTCCTTGAGAATTGACACAGGTGTTGCTCTCCAGGTTCTGCCATGCTTGGTTTTAACCTGTCTGAGAGCAATAGCAGCCTAAAGCCGTATTAGCGGCTACCTGTTTAAATGGCTTTTTGAGAGAACCAGGTAAACCCTAAGACAGGACCCAGTGAATTGGAGTGTGCCTTTTAGTTGACACAACTGGTAGTCCTCAACAGAGCAGCAAAGCAATCAATGGTCAGCCCTTTAATTCTCAGCAATGGTCCCCCTGGATAAAGACTCAGGCATGATGGCAAGATAGTACCGGGCAACCTGCCTTACTGACTTTAGTGCTCTCTGCCTATTCTAAAGATGGGCAGGCAAAAAGATGACCCATTTGGCATCTCTCCCAAGCCTTAATTTTTAAAAATTTTAAAACACCTATTATTATAGGAAGTATTATTTTGTGCTCTATTGTTTTGTCCAGAAGGAGGGGTGGGATAGGGATGTGTTGGACATCTACAGTTCATTCTGAAAGCAAAACTGTTCAGGCCCCAAGCTCTTAACAAACATATTTGTTCCATACAGAACAGGAAAAATATTCTTGCATCCCCTCTTCAAGGTAGGTTTATTTTATCCCTGAATCAGAAAAAGAGCCACATTAAATGATAATCATGTGCTCAATTTCAGGATGTTAGAATCTCACTGTTGACCTTTATATGTTAGCCTGTTTATAAAAACAAATCATGGGGAATGAAGTCAGCAAATTAGATAGGCTGCTATGAAAGAAGGAAAAAGCCTCAGACTTAAACAAGGAGCTATGTTAAATGCAGCTTGCTGCATAAATATATTTAGTCAGTAAGACAGTGAACTGGAAAACAAAATTAGGGTCTTTAATATAAAAATCTCAAGCTTAGTGGGAAATGCTTAAAAAGAAAACTCACTGAGCTAGTAGAGCGATTTGTTATAGAAGGTAATACAATTGAACATGGTGGAGATTTTTACCCTAGTTTGAAAGAATATAGAAGAGAGTTAGGAGGCAGAATAAAGCTTCCACAACTCTTGTCTAAGGATACTTAGGAAATAAACAGTCTATAAGAATAAAGTTACATTGAAAGAATGTCAATTCTCTGGTTTTATCTAAAGATTAGGGAGGGACATGTCCAATGTGTGCATTTTAAATATAATATATTGAAATGCTATACTTACTATCTATAAACCCAAGAATGAAATAGTGTATATATATTTAAGAACTTGCCTGACAAGTTCTTAAAATGTTTTTTTGCTTTTCCCAAAGTGAAAGCAGAGAGATTCTTAAATTGGACATTGGAAATGGTAAAGGATTCTAGAATGCTGGGGTTAAAAGAGAGTAAATTGTACTCATTGTTAATCACAAACCAAACCTAAGCAAACCTCATTAGAAGGATAATTCCAGTATTGCAGTCTATTATGTGAGGCATTTTAGAGGCAAATGAAAAGTGCCTTTTCTGATCTTAGGATTTCTGGTGAGGCATTGGATTTGGCAAGCTGGGGAAGTCTGCCTTTGTGTGTGGGCTTAGCAATAGGGACCAAGGAAGAATGGTAAACTGAATGAATGCTGTGTATAAGGAGTAAGAGAGGTGGTATGTAGTAGCTATATGTCAGAGACAGAGATGTTCACAAATATTAAGATTCAAGTGCAGATGATGAAAAGAAAAGAAAGGCATGAGACCACTACATACAAAGACAATGACAAATTCCAAGAATAAGGATTGGTGGCCAAAAGTGGAGGGACAAGAGCTGGAGAAATAGTAGAAGGAAGTCAGAAGTGGACTTCTGAAGTTTGTTGTAGGGAAAGCCTCAAAAGATTCCATCATTGAGGTGATTCTGATGCCTTTTCTCCATGGATGGAATTCTCAGTCTTATGCTTTTCCTCAAATAGGCCTTGCTGGTGGTACAGAGGAGCCCCAATGAAAGTAAACACCATCATGAATGAGGGCCAGGAAAGAGCTTCCCCAGTGGCAGGATGCAACAGGAATTGTTAAGTCAAGTAGGCAAAACATTTGCTCACCCTTCCATTCATTCATAAAAGATAATGCATGCAAAAGATTTAGCACAGTGTATGGCATATATTAGTTATGAATAAAAGATAGTGGGCATAATTATTTTTCTTTCTTATTAGTATAACATTACTATTAGAATTATGAGTACTACTATTAGCACATTCACTAGCTGCCAGATTCATCCTTAGGATAACAGAAAGGCATTTCACAAGAGGAAGTAGAAGTATTTGGAAAAATATCTTCAAAGTTAAAATAAGTATAACCTTCTTTTTATTGCAGAATGATGACACAAATTATATAATTTGCATTTCAGTGTAAGCTCCCCATTCATATGAGGTCTTTCCACTTAAAAAAAATGCCACATTATGTATGCTATAGGACAAGACTTAAAGGACAGTGTAAATTGGTATATTTAATACAGTTCCCAACGTGGAACTGTATCTCTCTACATCACTGAATTTCAAAGAGAAATCTGCATGAGTCAGAATTCATGGTTTGTACAATAGTTTCCTCTGTACAATTCTTTAATGATGGAGAATGCTTTTCTCAGGGAGTCCAGAAATGCGGCTATTAAGGAACTAGATTGGGGAAAGCCAAAGAAAGCTAGATTAGATAGACCAAAAGAAAGAGCAATATATACAGATATCAATAGACAGATTGATATATACACTATATATATCACCTCTATGCTACTTTTTGAAATGAAAAAAAAAAAGTGTGCACAAGTGGGAATTTTATAAAACATTTATAGAATCAGGAATTCTGAACTTTCTAAGAAGTCAATTTATTTCAGAAATCTTTCCTTTTCCATTTTTGTATGTAACTTACTGTTGAGAAAAGAGAATAAGTCAAATTGGGGAGGAGACTGAAAAAATATGTAATGCCTTTCATGTCAGTACCAATAAAAATTATGAAACTGTGTTTCTTTGAAGTAAGTTTATACTAGGAATTTGTGTCAGAAAATATGTAATTAGATAACATACCCCAAATTAAGCCTGTTTGAAAGATTCTGCCTCCCTAAGGGAACACTGCTACAAATTAGAGGAAGAAAAGGGAAAAAGCATTTGTTATAAGCAACAATTAAAGATTACACAAAAGTTATTTATGATCATTTAAATGCCGATTCATTAACAGTTAGCTGAAAACAGTCCTTACTCTCTTATAGGGGTCAGGGGAGGAAGAAACTAGGGGCGTCACTAGCTCAGAAGGCTCCTTTGTGAAATCGTAACAAAGTGCTTCTCTAGTTGGGCACGTCTCTAGCAGGGAGCCGGGTTTGGCTAGTGAAATGCAGGATGGATTTCAGCATGCATGCCTCCTCAGCTGAAACCCCCCAGGAAGAGGGTTTCCAGCTACAGGATCAAAAAGTGGGTGGGGAGAGAAATCTCCTCCAGCTTTGCCAATGTGGTAGTGGATGGAAACCCTAATAGCTACCACACTAGCGCCAGACATGAGCCCTGGCCATGAAGGTTAAAAAATAACTCTCTAGGAACTAAACAAACAAACAAACAAAGACTCACTATCCATCAAGAAAGCTAACTAGGTATAGGGTATACAGGAAGAAACAGAGGAAAGAGGATGTTGAGGATGAAATAGGGGAAAGAGGATGTTGGCTGCCATTTAACATTTGTAATTAGATAGCATTTGGACTGTCATCAAAAGCTCCTGGGTGTCAGCACTGATACCAACTGCTACTAATTGGTGCAGTCTTCTAGGGTTATTAATTGAGTGTTATACTTGTTACATATGGTTTATAATCAAGGAGAATAAAAAAAAACCTGATTATTGAAGTTGCATAGATAGGAGAAAAATGTTTACTACTTGTCCACATACAACATAGGATTAGGAGAATGTTAGTTCTTATAGTTCTCTAAGAAAGTGAATCCAGAAACTAGGCAGACCAATTGCTGGGCTGCTTTTTCTAGAATGTCCTTGATTAGAGAAATAAATGTTTCTCTGCTCCTAAATATATGCTATTTTATTTTTCCATGTTCTTAGAAACAAAGACTGGTCTCAATTGGAAGGAAGAATTTAAGAAGAGGTAGTATTGTGTTTAGAGTATAATTTATTGTTGGGACCAGAAAGGTAGAAAAAGAAAAGTGAGTTGAAAAACATGACACCATGTGTCAGACATAACATTATGTAATGAGAATACAATGATTAATGGATCCTATTCATTTATCTGACCCTAGCTTAGTGGTCAGGAGCGGTAGATAAAAGTGACCTCCATAGATTGCACGTGCTCTATTTATGAGACAATGTGATAAGTGCTTAGATGCATATGTGATTTAATCCTCAAGCCACCCAACAAGAGAACTATTTAACTACCCCTTTTAAATAGAAGAAATTGAGGATGAGAGTACTATACACATTTAGTCCAGAATGCAAGAGGTGGAGGTGGAGATTCAAACCCAGCATCTCTGACAACAAAGTTTTCTTCCTTATTACTATCCTGTAAGGTTGAACCTTCTCCTTTTATTGACCTTCTTATAACTGGCTTTATATTATGACAATTATTGATGACAATTTTCTTATAAGACCATAACTTTGAATGGAAGTTCTATCCACCAATTAGACAAATAAATGTATTACATTCCATATTACATTTATTATTGCTTGACCTCTCCACAGTCACTGTTAATGAATTTGTCAGAATATCATCTAAGTTCAACTATTAAAATCTTAACTTTAAAAGTTAGATACAGTTTTAGAGACAGAGAATAATATATGAGGTAACATTCTAGCTTATTTTTATGTCAATGAATCTAAATAAGCCAATGATTTTAAAGGGCAAATCTGAGTGAGTTGGTATTCAAAAAGTAAGTTTATTACATGAAGTTTAATTCTGAAGTTCCTGCTTTTTGTTTTACATCTAGGACAGACTGGAATGATCAGTAATTATTTGCTTTTACCATAACACAGCCTTTAAAAAACTCTACGAGAGGCATATGAGCTTATTTTTTAATTACCTTTCATACATAACATTCTTTATGATGGTGTTATTTAACATCTGAGTGCCAACAATTTACCTTCTGTTGTGTGAAGAGAGGAAGGCACAGTTTTTTTGGCTTCCAATCAGCAATAAATTGTGGGGGAGTATGACAGATGCTGAATATTTAGTCGTGCAGTTTCAAGTATTGCAGGAGGACTGAGCCGCGACACGAGTGCCCTAGATAAACAGTCTGAGTATTCATGTGTGAGGCACACTTGAAATGATATTTTCCCACATCCTTCCCAGGTTGTGAAAATGCAAAATTTGGAACCTAAGTCAGGACAGAGTGGGAAGAAATGATGTCATGTATTTTATCACCAGAGCTATTCCACCTAATTTTCTGTGACACTTTACCTGTAACCCTTTCCCTCTTGCTACTTCAAAACATTTGTTTCTTCAGCCTGCATACTGCGGTACAGAAGGGCATGCCTTCTTGTTTGCAAGGAGCAAAGCTGATGGAGTGGAATTCTCCAACGTAGCATTAGAAAGGGTGTTTAGAAAATCTGAGTTTATGATAAAAACATTTCTCCCTTTAGAACATTTAAGCATCCTCTTGAGGAAAAGGAGAAAAATGATAGGATCTCAGAGCTTAAAGTTCCCCTTTATCATCTAACCTTCTAGTTTAATGGGTGAAAAAACTAAAGTCTGGATAGTGGAAAAAGCAATAATAGAACCCACTTTCCCCAGCTTCCAGTGTAGCTTTCCAGTACAGCTCCAATAGGACTTGTTCATTCCAGTCCCAGCTCATTGAAACAGTGGAAATAAAGAAATGTTTGCTAACATAATAGATTTTCCCCCAGCCCTTGTGTGATCTCTCCTTACACAATGTATGGAATAGCTAGAGTTTTCTTTACATGATTCCTGATAAATTCCTCAAATCCATCAACATAGCAAAACCCACGTAATACCAATATATTTTATTTTAGCCAAGGTACAGACAGCCAATAGGGAGTTTGTGAGAGTTGAGACCTGAGAGTCTTATCATGCTAGAAAGGTTGTATGTAATAAATTGAAGAAAAGTATCTTCTCTATCCAGGTTGATGGGTCAACAGACTCTACCAATAAATGTTGCGCTGTAGCATTTGTACAATTTGTAAATGATGTTGAAATTCAAGAAAACTTTTTCTGGTGCAAAGAACCGCCTGCAACAAGCACATGTCAAGATATATTTAAAGTTTTGGGGAAGCAGATGTGGCTCAAGCGATTGAGGTACGGCCTACCACATGCGAGGTCCCTGGTTTGGTTCTCAGTACCTCCTAAAGAAAACAGCATGCTGGCGTGATGGGCAGGTGCAGCAAGCTGACACAAGATGACTCAACAAGAGACTCAAGAAGTAAAAGCATAATGAGAGACACAATAAAGCAGGGAACCGAGGTGGCTCAAGCAATTAGGCACCTCCCTCCTACACTGGAGGTCCCGGGTTGGGTTCCTGGTGCTTCCTAAAGAAGCAAGGAAGATGAAAAGACACAGCAAGTGCAAAACAATGGGGAGAAGTAAATAAAATAAATCTTTAAAGTTTTGTAAATGAAAGATTTGTCTAGGAGGAGGTGTATCATCTGTGTTGATGGTGCTCCATCAATGGCTGACCTTAAGAGAGGATGCACCACTCTTGTAACAAAGTGCCACAACATCCTAACCCTAACTTCACAGAGAAGTTATGTAAAAAATTCTTGGAGAAAATTTTTTTAAAAAAAGGCTGGATGCTGGTACAAAAATGATTTACTTTATCAAACAATGGCAGTTTACTTGAGAATGCTTTAAAAAAAACACTGTGAAAACCTAGAAAAGAGCTCATACAGAAATCTGGTGGTTTAGCAAAGAAAAATTTTTCCATAAGGTGTAGAACTTGGCAAGTGAATTGTAGAATTCATTCAATAAAAAAGTAGGCCAGATGTTGCTGAGTGTTTCGTAGATGAAGAATGGATGCAGAAACTAGTCTGCTTAGCACATATTTTTAATCACATGAAACAGTTGAATAAGTATCTGAAAGACCCTGGAGAAAGTGTTTTGAATTCAAATGGGTCATACTTTCCTGTTTCTATGTGTGTTTTATAAGTTTTTGTTTGTTTGTTTAATAAAACTAGGCATTCTGAGTATTATGTTTTACTCTGGAAATCTAAGTCTCCCTCCGCTTTGGAACTGGCGATGTTTTCCTTGTTGAAGGCTGGAGCAGTTTGTGACTTTTCCACAGTTTTTTCTCCCAAACTGGGAAAGGAAAGAGGAAAAAAACAAGAAAATCAAGGAAAGAAGGAAGAGAGGGAGGGAGGGAGGAAAAGTGGTAGTCTCTTTAAGACTTCTGCAGCTTCTGCCTGAAGCGGGTGGAAACAATTTGCCCTCCCTGCTGGCTTCCCACGGATCAAAAGCTGCGGATCACAAGCAGAGGTCAGCGATCAGACCACACACTCCTGGTCCTTATTGCCCACCCTGGCACCAGCGAGCAGCGTGTGGGCTGCAGTCCCCAAAGCTGTCTGCTTTGAAGATAAAGTCACCCTTACTTAACACAATTTACCAGGCTCTTCATCCAGGTTTTCCCTGGATGCTGCAAGCGTTCCATCTGACTTCAGAGTTCCAAAATAATTGATTCAGACAGTTCCTGCCAGTTAAATAGTTATTTTGGTGGAAGGAACAATTCAGGGAGCTTCCTACTTTGCCATCTTCCTACAATCTTCTAATTTCATAATATCTTATTCATTTCAATCTCATATCTTGTTCTGTGCTATTCTAAGTATATTTTTAACTGGTACTAAAAAATTATCCATGTGGATGAATTGGATCTGTATTAGAAAATTCTGGTTTATGCATTTTAGTTAGCAATGCCTACAATGAAGTCCAATATTTAATTTTATAGTAATATCTTTTGATAAGCAACTCATACTGTATTATTATGAGTAATTTAATATTCATCAGCATCATCTAGAAAATACATTCAGGCTTCTAAGTAATAAATATTCATTCACCATCTACATCTTGCATGGTTCTCTGTTAAGTGCTGTAAGGAATGTAAACAATGCATAAGCCATGTTTTCTGCATTCCCATAACTTATTATCTGCAGTGATAATATATACATTTAACTAACTGTGAGATTAAAAAACAGTATGTAAATTGTTGCCCATGAGTGGTGCAGACAACAAGTTCCATAAGAGTTTGGAAGAGTAATAGATAATTTATAGAGGAGAAAAAGCCAGGAGGATTAATTAGAGAGGTAGTCCTTGAGCTGGGCTTGGAATGATAAGTATAATAGCAATAGATAGATGAAGACTAGAAATATAAGCAGAAAGATTGAACTGATCAAAAAGGACAAGATCGAACTGTGAGTGGACTCACCTTGGCAGGCTTTCAGGGTTTGTGTACAAGAATGTTAGAAAGGTAAGATAGGGATGGAATAAATTTCAACTTGAATGACATGCCAAGTAAGTTAGACCTTAAATCCATCAGCTGGATGATAGAAGCATTTTGGGGAATTTTATTCTGATGACCATATGTAAAGTATTTTGGAGAAGTGAGAGATTAAAAGCACAAAACCAATAAAGAACCTTTGGCAATGAATTGGTTGTGAATTAATAAAAGCCCCAACTAGGGGTATTAGTAGTGAGAATGGAAAAGAACATATTCTTTCTCTTGGTTCCATAAGTTTTTCTGGCTGGAGTTCGACAAACTATTCCTGGAACTTGCAGGCCATGTTTTTCCTCCCTGAATCCAATTTTGCAAGTCTGAATAAGTGAAATGAGTTTCATAAACTTGATATGGACTCATATCAGTGAAGGTGTGAAGGGCTGCAGTCTAACTTTCCCCAGCCAAGTGGGTTGTCTGTAATAAAACACCTATCACTTCAGGGATTTTAAATTAGCAAGCCATCTGGCAGAAAATATATTAAAGAGGACAGCATTACTCATGAGGGAGGGCTTGGATTTGACTCATAGGGCTAAACAGCAGTGAAAATGATCTGGTTATTTTGTATTTAAAGTTGAAAGGTTCAGTTCTTACTTATTGGAGATATATTAAAATATCATACCCCTAAGAGTTACATTTTTAAATAGATTTCTGTGTTGTAAAGCTAAAAATGTGCATGCAAAAAATAGACAGGTTTTTATTAATTAGATGTAGATCCCACTGTTTAGTTCAGGTCAAGGTAGTACCAAGCGAAGATTTTTGCCAATTGTTCACATTCATTCTTTACTCCGAGGCTCCTGTGAAGTTCTAATAGCATCCTATTAAAATCACTTGCCTGCAATATCTTCTTGATATGATTTGCCTGATGATCTTAGCTTATCACTGTTTAAGGAAAAAGAAAACCCAACAACCTAGTGTTAGTGAGGGTGGGAGGGTTCATTCCCTGCTAGCTGACAGTAAGGTGATTGGTTGAGCCTTTCAGAAAAGCAATCTGGCAATATTGTTAGAATTAAAAAGTGTTTCTAACTTTTTACCTGTTAGTTTCATTGTATATTTGCTTATATAATGTTTATACTAATAATCAATTAATAAAACAAAACAAATCCTGATTGTCCAAGAACAGTTCAATAAACCATGGCATATTTGTTGGCTGAAATATTGTAGTTAGGCTTATGACAGTGAGGGAGCTTGGTGGGTATTCAATGGGCAATGGCTAAAGGGAAGGGAACCAGATGATTTGAGTTTCATGTTCACAAAGAGTCTGAAATTTAGACTTTTAACTTTACATCCACATGACATAAATACAGTCATAGATTTACATGGACAGAATTAAAAAATATATATCATACAACTTTAAATATGCATTACATTCCCAGATAACAATTCTTGGATGGTAGATGTATTACTCAGGAATACAGAACCAACAGGAAGTATCTGTAAATAGTATGAAATTTTATAAAATTGTCTCATGCGACTTTGGGGATACACAAGTCCAAATTCCATAGGGCAGCCTGCAAACCAGGGGCTCTGATGAAGGTCCTTGATGAACTTCCCATGAGACACTGTCTATCTGAAGTAGAGATGGGAATTCTCTCTCTGAATGCTGAGATCACTTCCCCTTTTAAAGCCTTCAACTGGTGGGATGAAAATCATTCATTGCTGTAGGCAATCTCCTCAGTTGATTGTAGATGTAATCAGTCATAGATGCAATCAACTACTGATGATTAAAGTCCATGAAATGCCTTTGCATTACAATTAGCCCACCGAGGGCTTGACCAAACAACTGGGCACCATTACCTGGCCCAGTTGTCACATTAGCCTAATCATCACAGTAGACTTACAGGCTATATTTCTAAACACTTTTGTAAAAATCATAATTTTCTATAATGAAGCTATATTACTTTATAAATAAGGAAAAAAGCAGTAAGTGTTATATTAAAAGAAAACACTGGGGAGAGAAGCAATTGTACATTTGTTTTGCTGGCTCCATTTTAACTTGGTATAAGGAGCACTGCAATGTAGGGCATCTAATAATAAGCATCTCAACATAAATAACAGATGGACTTTTCCCCCAACACTAAAATTCTTCCTGGTTATCCAACGGTTATCCAACTTATGTAATTTAAAACCCTTTGTATTGCTGCTGAATAATTGTGCCTTTTCACTTTGTTCTATTTGGTTTCCTAGACACCTGAGTTAGTTGTTATATGCAGTCCATTATATACGTATATCCTTATTTTCTGAAGTTATACCATAATTGTCTTAGTTTGAATTCTCTGATAGACAGAACCTGAGGTACAAATTTAGGTACAGGTATTTCTTTTGGATAAATAAAAGAGAGTTGGAGTGAGTGAACAGGGAAAACCTGACAGGAAGCAAGAAAAGTCAATAAAAGGTGCATTCCTGAGGTCATGGTATAGGAAACATGGTCTCATCTCAGCCAGGTCCTTTGATACATGCATCCAATGCCTAGAAACAGTGGCAACACAACGGATGGCTGGGGAATTTGTGCATTAGATACCCACCTCTCCAGCATTAACACCCCTGCACTGCCCCCATGCCTGCATTTGAACTGAGTGGATTTCTGCAGCTTCAGTGAAAGTTATAAGACAGAAAATCAGCAAAATTCATGGCTCATGCATGAGTGGGGTGCTGTCAACACACACAGAAGTGTCCACCACCACTGCAACTGATACAGGGGTGGGATAAGAGGCTGTGATGCAGGCCAGCAAAAGCATCTGCTCTAATCCACCTTTGCATCACTCATATCCAATGGCAACCCACATTATGTATACTATGTCAAGAGATGGTTCAATAAATCTCCAAATTCCAGACAGACTCCTCCTCATTTGGATTATATAGTAGTGAGTCTAGCTTCTCAGGATCATCAGGGTTGATTATCCCCATCAGCATAGTAACTATTTTCTTTGCCTGCTGGTCTGTTGACATGTGATACCCAAAATGAACTGGTAGCATAATAGCTTTAAAAATGTTACTGTGTCTGGCAAGTGTTTCTCTCCTGGGAAATCAAGACTTGTAATTCAGCAGAGCCTAAAGTTGCAGGGATGAGAAACACACATTCTGTAGATGGCCTGTTGGGAGTGATGGCAAGAGAGAGTAATCCTATGCTCACCTTTTGGTTCCCAAACACAAATGTCATGACTTTTTGGAACATAGCAGAATTGCTTCCATGCTTTCAATAGCACCATAACCCTTTAGGTTTTCATTCCCAAGCTGGCACCTTAGGTGAGCATCATAAGGGTCATTCCAACATTCTATCAGACTGGCTACTACCAGGTGATGTAATGTGTGGAAGGACTAGTGAATCCCATGGTCACACACGCATTTTAGCACATTCTTTGCCACAAAATAGACAATCTACTGACAGCACTCTCAGAAGCTAGGCAGCAAGTCCTTCCTTCAAGGAAGATTGGGGCAGCATATCCACAGACTCAACAGTAAGCCACTCAATCTCTCTGGATACTGCATAAATAAATTTCATGATCTCTTCCAACTTATCTTCTCAAACTGAACTCATACAACTATGGCTCATCCAGTGATTTTTCTAGCCAAACCATAATACATTATGTTGTAAGTATACATCCCATTCTTTAAAGATTCTGGAGTCCTTTGCTCATGTCGTTTCTTCTATCTGGAGTGCCTTTGCCTTCAGCTCCATATGGTGAAACAAATTACATCTTTCAAGGACTAATGAAATGCTTTCTCACCTACCAAGCCTTTTCTAGTCTCTTTTTTCCCAGATCATTATTCTTTATTCTTCCATACACCTCACCAAATCCCTGAGTTGTACTATTTCTTCAACTCTGAGAATCCATAACCCCTCATCTATATCTCTGCACTACCACTTCCTATTACTGTTATTCATGTACCCCAATTAAAACTGGCCCTCTAGTCTCAGTCTTTGAGATTGTTGCATTTAAAGAAACATTCCTTTTAAACTTCCCTTTTCCTCCTGATTTTGTATCATCAATACCCAAAGAAAATCAGATCCCTTGTCTCGGGGAAGAAAGTAATCTGACAAAGTGTTTGGGGAGGGACAAAAGCCAAATGTTTAAATGTTGTCCCATCCCATGATGTATTCCTTATATCCTCTACTAGAACATTAGCTCCTTGAGGGATATGTGGAAGTCAACTATGTGAGCAAGATTGTTGGGATCTGAGGTTGGGAAGAACATCTTCCTTGCCCTTACCTGCCTTCTATTAAAAAAAACAAAAAAAAGTAAACAATGATTACTGGGGTTAAGAGCAAAAAGACATGAAATTCAAGACCACAGCAGCAAAGAGACCATGTGTGTGCTGGGACAACCATGAGGCACTGGTTATACAAAGAACGCAAGCAAATGTCGCTCTTTTCCATAAAGATGTGTATAAATATAGAGATAGAATATCTCTTTTACTCTTTCCTATACTATCTGCTTCATACTGCTTGCTTTTGTCACCCAAAGATGAAAGAGAATAGATGGGGCCTGAATAAATCATCTCTAGATTACAATCACTACAATCAACTTCTGGATCTTTGAAGCTTTTAAAGGATTCAGATATTTTCTGTGTACCTGGGGTCCTTCTACATTTTTTCCAAGAAAAATTGCATTGTTGGATCATTCATTATTTGCTTCCCCTCAAAGTCATGGGTCATCACTTCACATCTTCAGTGTTGTTGGGTTGAATGTAAAGGGGCAGCATATAATGCTAATAATTATATGCTGCTTCTTCATAATTGGAATCTATTCAGAGGCTTCTGGGTAGCCCTTTATACCACTGAGTGGAGCTTCTTTCCAAGTGTAACTTGGGGAACATTGACTTCAGCCAGTTATATATTTAGTACATATTGGTTTTGGTGTCCCATATCATTTATTAGCCCTCTTTTGTGTCCCATGCTATTCTGAGAAAGTATAATCAGTTTCTCTATATTTAGACATCAGTGCTAGTTAGATAGAATTTCTTATATTTATTAATTAAAGCATCAGCTATTTCTATAATACTTTATATTGCACAATTCTCGATAAACAAGATAGGCTTGGTCTTTTCCAATATGGAGCTTACATAGGGGAGAGAAAACAAAACAAGTAAATAAATACATGAAATAATTATGGACTATGATTGATGGTTGTATTAGTCAGTCAAAAGGGTACTGATGCAAAATACCAGAAATTGGTTGGTCTTTATAAAGGGTATTTATTTGGAGTAGAAGTCCACAATTACTGGGCCATTAAGCATAAGTTTCTTCCCTCACCAAAGTCCATTGCCACGTGTTAGAGCAAGACAGCCACTGATATTTGCCAGGGTTCAGGCTTCTTGGGTTCCTCTATTCCTGGGGCTGTATTTCTCTCCAGGCTTAGCTCCTCTGTTTCCTCCACAAGGTAAGCTGCAGACTATGACGCTCTCTAGGCTTTGCTTCTCTCCACAAGGCCAGCTGTGAACTCTCAGGTGAATGGCTTGTCTCTATCCCGGGGTCTTCTCTCCTTCCTCACCAGAACTCCAACATCAAAACTGCTCCAACACTGTCTTTTGCCATGTCTTTTATCTTCAAGACACCACCCACCAAGGAGTGGGGCTCAACACCCTACTGACCGTGGCCCAGTTAATGCCCTAATCATAACTTAATCATGTCCAGATTAGCAGACCAGTTAACAAGCATAATCTAATATCTATTTTTGGAATTCATAATTACATCAAACTGCCCAACTACTACACTCCACCCTCTGAATTCCAAAAATACATTACAATATTCAAAAAACCTTAAATCAGTAACAATGCAAGTACAAAATCATATCATAGGCAATTTAAAGAAATACAGTTTGTCTTGGGGCAAAGTCCTGTCTGCTATAGACCTCTGAATCTAAACCATTTAACTGCTTCCAATACACAAATGGAAAGAAAAAGGATAAACATTTTTATTATCATAAGGAGAAACTGGGATTTTAAACATGAGTCACAGATCCTCTACAGTTCAGTAAACCTGCAAGGCATCCTCCATTCGATTTCAAAGTCTGAGAGTCATTCTTAAGACGATGGTTTCTTCTCCTTGGGGCCACATGGGAACCCACCCTTTCCACAGGCTTGCCCAAGGTCCATTTTCTTGGTTCCACCCTCATCAAGTATCTGGGTGTTGACGAAGCTCCAAACCTCACCCTCCAAGAGTGTTGGGGTGATTGCCACACCTTACCCAATCTTTAGGTTAGAGTCTTAGCCCCCTAGTCCAGTGAGGTGAAGACAACATTCCTCCTAACCTTTGGCATCCAGGTTCAACCCTCTCAGAGCAATGGGTTGACCACCTGGCCTTATCTAATCCATGAGGGACAGGAGCACCCCTCTCAGACCTATGGGGTGCTGACATTAACTGCCCTAATCTTTGAGGAATGTGCTCCACCCTCCCTGTGCCCTGAGGCAGCAAAACTCTTCCTGAACATTGGGTGGGAACATCCACCCTCTTCAACTGCTGGGGCAAACTCACCCTCTCTGCACACATGGGTGGGGCTCCTCTCTTGGCCCAAGGCGATGTCTTAATTCCAGATCTCAGCTTCCATGAGTTTCTTCTTAAAGCTGTTTCTCCTTCAATCTTTCCTTTCCATGTCCTCTTTTGTCCAAGCTGACAGTGGTTTTATTCATACAACTCTCTCAAAAACTTTGTTGGTTTAGCATGCAGAAAGCAGGGGTCCAAGCCATCAGACAGTAAGACTTTCCACAAGTCTTCCTTAGATAACTGCATTTGCAATTCTGACTTATGAGTTCCAAGTTTAGTAAAGTCTTCAAATAGGGCATTTTCATCTGGGAATTTGATTTCCAGAAACTTGGAAGTTCCAGAATCAGTTTCTGTTTTCTTTGTGCCCAAAAGTTCAGTCCTTAGTGTATTTCTCTCATCTAGTATTTTGCTATAAACTGCAAGGAGAAGCCAAGCCACATTCTCCAAGTTTACCTTGGAAAGTTCTTCAGCTAAATGCTCTGGTTTGCCATTTTCAAATTCTGTCTTCCATTTAACACCAGGAGTTAATCTTGCTAATTTCTCTGCAACTTTAAAACATGGATTGCCTTTCTTCCAGTTTCCAATAATAGTTTCATCATTTACTTCTAAGGCATCATAGAAAGTCTCTTTAGTATCCATATTACTATCAACAGTCTCTTTACAGTGATCTAGGCCTTTTCCATCAAGCATTTCACAATTCCTCCAAAAAATACCCCTTACCCATTTATAAAACCATTCCAACATTTTGGTAATTGCAAAAGCACTTCCCCACTCCTCAGTACCAAATTCTGTATTAGTCAGCCAAAGGGGTGCTGATGCAAAATACCAGAAATTAGTTGGTCTTTATAAAGGGTATTTATTTGGGATAGAAGTCCAAAATTACTGGGTCATAAAGTATAAGTTTCTTCCCTCACCAAGGTCCATTGCCACGTGTTGGAGCAAGACAGCCACTGATGTCTGCCAGGGTTCAGGCTTCTTGGGTTCCTCTCTTCCCAGGGCTGTGTTTCTCTCTGGGCTTAGTAACTGTTTCCTCCACAAAGTCAGCTGTAGACTATGAGGCTCTCTAGGCTTTGCTTCTCTCCACAAAGCCAGCTGTGAACTCTCAGGCAAATGGCTCGTCTCTATCCCGGGGCCTTCTTTCCTTCCTCACCAGAACTCCAACATCAAAACTGCTCCAACACTGTCTTTTGCCATGTCTTTTATCTTCAAGACACCACCCACCAAGGGGTGGGGCTCAACACCCTACTGACCGTGGCCCAGTTAACGCCCTAATCATAACTTAATCATGCCCAGATTAGCAGACCAGTTTACAAGCATAATCTAATATCTATTCTTGGAATTCATAATTACATCAAACTGCCCAGCTGCTACAATGATATAAAAAATGATTGGTTGAAATAGAAAATAACAGGGAAGAGGTGACATAGGGGAGGAATCCTACATTAGAAGTTATTTTAGAAGGGCTTCTCTGAGAAAGTGACATTTAAGTGGAGCCCAAAAGAAAGGAAAGGGATAAACTATTTTCAGAGTTCAAGGAAAATATTTTGGTCTATTCTGAGTGGATGAAGAGAGAAATATGGGAGGAATCTGGAGAGGAAAGCAGAAAAGAGCAGGAAAGCTGTGCTCCCATGGTGAAGTTTTAATTTTATTATGAGTACAAAGGAAAATGATTATAGTTTTAAGTACTAATATGATTAGATTCATATTTAAGACGGTGGTCCTTGTTGCTGTGTAGAGAGCATATTGGAAGTGGGGGCAAGAAAGGAAGAAAGAAATCCACCTAGGCAACTGTTACCATGATCTAGGGAATAAATGAAGGACAAGGGTGGTTGCAGTGCAAACAGAAGTAGGAGTTTTATAGAAACTATTTGTAGGAAGATTGTTAAGAGTTTCCTAACTATATACAAACTAGAAGAAAAGAAATTTTGACTAGTAATGAGGAATGGTGTGTTTATGTGATTGCATTAATGTTCAAATTATGCCCTTAATTTCTCTTAAGAGGATTTTACATCCCACACTCCACTGACATCAATTTTGATCATGTGACTTGCTTTTACCATTGAATTGTGAAGGAAAGTGATATATGCGGCTTCTGAGCAGAAACCTGAAGTGCCACCTCCTGGCTCCACTATTGATCTTTCTATCTGCCAGGGGAACAGTATGTCCCAAACAGGGCTCTCCTCTTGTCTGGATCCTGAAATGAAGATTTGTGGAGCAGAGACACAGCTGGCCCCAAACCAACATGTAATGTAAGAAATAAGCCATTGAGATTGAGATTTGTTTCTAACGCCAACATTTTAGACTGATATATTTGCAAAACTATTTAAAACTCACATTTTAAGTATCTGGTCACTTTTGATTATATCCATGACTTGATGTTTTCCTGTTATTTATTGCAAGAAAAGTTTGAAGATTAAGAGATATGTCCTCTTTCAAATTTTTCTATTGAATTTATCATTATCTGGGTTTCTAATTTATCATAATTCCTATGGATATTTCTTTTCTTGGCAATATGGCAGTGAAATGAAAATAATTATATTTTTTCTGATTTAGGGAAGCATGAGAATAAATTGAATTCTTCTGGCAACATAAACCACTTAGAAAAATTCACTGATGCCATGTTACTTCCAATGTCATATAATTTAACTCCCATGTCTATTACCTTTCCACATTCATTCCTCTCTGAAGATACGGGGAATTGGGATCAAATGTAATAATAGAAATGTGGTATTAATGGGTGGTGTCTCATATCAGACATAACTCTCATTTACTCACAAGATAGAGATAGGTCCTTTTTTATACAACCAAGTTTATCCCTGTGCTCTTCACTTATGGCTGATTTACTATACATTATCTGAAGGATAAAGCAAATTTTTAACCACTAGTTTTAAACTATAGAAAGAATCTTTAAATGTTGAAATAGAAAATCATTTTTAATGATGTCATGTATTCTAATGAAATGGATGATAGTTTTGAAGAGTATTATCTGGAAAGCACTATGGGAAATTAATATTTGGTATTAACTTATTAATATTTGGATCCTCAGCAAAAGGTTAAAAGCTAAAACTGACAAATACATTTTCTTCTGGTCTGGATATACAAATAGTTCTTGTTGGAGCTATGCATCTTGATCTAAAAAAAAAAAAGTCAATTGATGTACACATTTTCTTTAACGTATTCCTTCTTATATTTCCCAACATTCTCTTTTTGATCATCCTAGTGTCTTTCTGCTATTCTCTTTGATCAAGAAAAACATAAAGATTTCCCTTTAGAGAGCAAAGCAAATAGTGCATTTCTGTCAACCATGGATTATTAATTAGTCTCAATTATATTCTTTCTATGTTCTCCTTTTCTAATACTCAGTTAAATGGAGAAATTGAGGCAATTCCATGTACTAGAAAGAAGCTGGATATTTAAATTATCTTTCTTCCATGATTTGCAAATTTGGGTATGCCATATAACTTCTGTTTCATTTATTTCATCTAAAATTGAAATATTTTTATTTATCACATCTAAAAATAAGATGAAGGAGGAATATGAGATTGTATCTTACTAGCATCTACCAAAGGCACAGGGCCAAAAGCCATGATTCTATCAAATACACAGATGGCTATTTCTAACTGATCAAAACAGTTCACTAATATAGATTTGCTACATGTTTTGTTCATGCTCAATTCAGTAAGGTATTTAATAATTGTTCCCTCTCTAATCCAATTTTAATGAAAGGTAAATAAGTATTTAAAGTATCTATATTAAATAGAAACATGCCATTAGAGGGCCACCTCCATGTTTAGTGCACTCTAAAAATTTAATTTTAAATCAGGAGATCTTCTTCTCCAAATTAGAATGGAGTCCAAATATCTGCCACTTCATGTTCCAGTTTTAAAGCACAGTTTTTCAGATAAGAATTAAAAGAGAGGATATTAAGGAGATGTTTAATAAAATTTACCCTTAACATTATAGATTTTATATCTCTCATTTTAAATACAGAGAATATTTTACTATCTATGCCCCAAGGTTATATCTCTCCAATATCCTATCTTATCTTTGCAGGGTACATTAAAAAAAACTCCCTAGCCAAGATAAAAAGCTGGCATCTAGAAAGTTAATACAGCACCATCAACCCCCACCCCTTTTATTCCCCTGATTCATCTCTGGCTATTGCTCCTTGACAGCATGTAACAATGTAATTCTCAATCTAGTTCCCTGATTTTCTTTTTCCTTTCTTTTTCTTTTCTTTCTTTCTTTTTTTTTTTTATACCACTTGTGTTTCTTATGTCTTGGGCTGGGACAGCCCCTGGGCCCATGACAGTTTCATACCTAATTTTATCTCTATTTCCAACATTGCCTGCAGGAGATTTTAGTGATTCAAGTTGGGATAGGATATTTTCAGTCAGACTTTCATAAACTCTCACTTCTAACAAGTTGGTGTGATGATTTTCATAGGTCATACTTCAGTGCCCAATCATATTATTGCAAAGCACAGGATGAATTTCAGAAAACTTTTTTCAGGTCTCTAATGTGACTTTATTTCTTTTCCAGGATAGACAGAAAATGATCTCTCGTTTTGTTTCCGTTGCTTTCCGGCAATGACTAGAACAGTTTAATTAATTTCTCACATAACGTTGAAATGTGTCAGCATCTGATCAGACCCAATTGTCTGTGTTGCTTCAGGGGTTTTAGCAGGGATTGAAAGGACATAGTAGGTGTCCTCAGCTACAATCCTCTCTCTCTCTCTCTCTCTCTCTCTCTCTCTCTCTCTCTCTCTCTCTCTCCCCCTCCTCAGGCACCCCACACATATATCCTCCTGATTTAATAAAGATTTTTCTCAAATAGCTTGTCCCCTTCTTTTTCCTCTTCTGCATATTTATTTTTGTCATCAGCGGGAAGACATGAACTCTTGTTTTATGGCTAATTCTACCAAGTGACCAGATTCAACTATTTCTTCTCTTCTGAAGGCAAATAAAAAGGGGGCTATCAAAATAACTAAATAGTATTGATTCCATAATTAGTAGGGAGATGAAAAAATAATCATCCTTACTTCCTTTCCCAAGTTGCATTTCTACTTGACTTGGATTAATCTACAAATTCAAACATTTTGCTTTAAAAAAGGAAGGAATACTTATATCATGGAGTAGCAATCAGCATCCCAGTTCTTCAAAGGTTAGAATTCAGTTGAATTGAACCTAATATTTCTAATATGTCATAGAAATATATGTAAAATACTCTAATTGTATCCAAAAACCTACTGCATATGTATAGATGAAGATGAAGTTTAATAGAATCCCATGTGAAAATGTTTGGTTTCCTTGACTGTAATTAACAGTGCGATCTGTGTGACTATGTGGCTAACATGAACTTATGCTACATTTAATAGAAGCAGATTGCCCAGAAGAAAAGACTTGATAGTCCAGCCGCTCTCTGCACTTCTGAGGAATTTTCTCTCACTCTGGAGAACCATTTTATCTAAGTGATCAGAATGATGAGGTGACTTTAAACAAACTAATCAAATATTTTAAAAACTGTTAGGAAAAAGAATATTTATGGGGGTGGAAATGGAGTAGAAAGATTATTTTAGTTTACTTGAAGGAGAGTTCAGTGAGGTGAATTTGTTTTATTCTTATTTCCTATCACACACTTCTCCTGACAACATTTTAATTTAATTTAATTTTATTTTAT
This sequence comes from Tolypeutes matacus, assembly GCA_026826555.1. Lineage (NCBI taxonomy): Eukaryota > Metazoa > Chordata > Mammalia > Cingulata > Chlamyphoridae > Tolypeutes > Tolypeutes matacus. Next base: position 6,087,314 of record JAKSZT010053801.1, on the reverse strand, counting down.
TTTGTTGGGTGCCTATCATATTCCTGGCAAGGTAAAGAGGTTTAGAACCAGAAATGGATTCCAGTTTCCTCTCTTTCATTCACTGTTACATGGTCCTGGACAAGTATTTCACCTTTTTAGCAGCAGTATTCTCAGCTGTAAAGTGGGGATGATAATAATTTTCCCCCCCACAGGATAATGCCAAATGTTAAATTAGGTAATGTAGGGAATGTGCTCATAGTGGAGTTCAAAGCAAGTACTTCACACACCTTTGTGAAGGGTGTTAGTGTTAGCAGTGAATGTATCTAACAGGTCCCCAGTGATGAATGAACTATGACCAAAATATTAAAATTTCTGATATTATATTTCTATTCAAATAAGCAATAACATTTGTTTTCCACACTCATTACTGGGCTCTTCCTAAAATTTTTTTTTTTTTTTTTGGTTCACAGACTCCTTGGAAATTCTGATAAAAGCCATGAGTCCTCTCTCCATTTACGTGCTGCAAAATCAAGTACAACACCTGCACTAAATATTGTTAAATTGGCCCATTAGAATTCTTCCTTTAGGTTATGTCTTCTATAAATAAAAATCAATACTTACCTGGAAGGGGAGACACCATGATCACAAAGGTGGTTTTCCTAGGGCGAGGCTGATCCATTGCCCTGGGAATCTGCTGACCCCTGAGATTTCCCCAAATGTGGGAAACTCGACTGCATAATTTGTGTTGGTAGGGGATGGCATCCGTGCTTTCCCTCGAAAAAAAAAAAACCAAATTAAATTGGCAAAATGAGAAATCTCACAGAGAAGGGCAAGGAACACTCTTCTATTGAAAAAAGTACTTGAGAAACCCATCTGTTGGGAACACATTGTAGTTGGGAATATTGTAGCTTTATCTTTCTTAGTAATGATGTGATAAGAAAGAGAAAAAAAATATTAGAAATGTACTCTCAAGCCAATTGAGAAATTGTAGTTCATCAAACAATATCCAAAGGATTTGCTAAATATTCACTTGATGTGGGATGAAAAATGAGTCCAAGGTTAAGCCTTGTTTATTTGATGACAGCAAATTTGTTTCCAGCATTACTTTGGGATCAACCTCAGAGTTTGTATCTGTTCTACAGAACATATCGTTATACCAGTTTTCTAAATCTTGACAAACTCTTGGTCCCTTTTTATAAATATAAAAATATTAAGCTCTCATATAATTTGAAATTGCAAAATAACTAAATATTTGAATAAACATTAAAGTACTGACAATTTTGAAAACACTTTTTGAAATTAAAATGGCTCCCAAATATTCTAATATGTCTCTCCCTTTGCTCACGCCCCTCTTGCCTTGCCCTTGTTAACCCCAAAGCTTGTATATACTTAAAAAAATTTTATGCATCTGGCCCACGAAGAAGCAAAAATAAATAGAGAATGATAGCAGTTATAAAATTATTTTAACCCAATTTTCGGTCTCTGTTAATATGATGCCAACTGGCTTTGCCTAGCATTCCTCCCTCGGTCTTTTATCCTGGTCCCCGATCCCAGGGGCAGCAATGTGACCCAAATATGGAGATAGATTACATTCATAATTCGTAACACAACTTCAAGAGATTGACCCAGCAATGGGCATGATAATCAAAGGCAAGACAATTGGAATCACTCCCCTGGATTTTTAACTGGAACTAATGTTAAAAACTGTGTGTTGGAGTTGGCAGGAGGGAGAGCAATGTATATATTGTAGAGGGTGGGGGATACATCTTTATTTAATAGTCATTGAGTTGCAAAAATGTAATCCAAGAATGTACTTTTTCCATCACATAGAGAATGAAGTTGCACACAGAGAAAAGCAGAGATGAGAGCAAAGAATATCCTGAGAATGTGAAATTTCAGTGTGCTAGAGGTGCCCTAATGCCTATAGCTCTCCCTTCAATTCTACTAACTATCACAGTGTCCTTACAGTAAAGTTTCTTTTTGCTTAAGATGTATTAAATTGGCTTCTGACCACTTGCAATTGAACTGGTTAATACAGTTACTAAGAATTTCAGGGCTTTGTTGTTTTTATTCCCTAAGAATCAGGATAACTGCTATCTTTCTATAATACTTTTCTGTTAGCAATCTCTCAATCTTTTCTCCTTATACTACTTTTTAAAAGGTATCCTTTTACCTTAATTATTCTGTAAGAGAATAATTAGCACTTTACAGAAATGGGTGATTCCACTAATTTCCTAATGTAAATATAAAACTTTGTATATATATTTTTCTGGAAAGTGTTCAAAGATTAGTATCACCTCATTATGAACTCAACTTAATTTTCATCTGCTAGAACTTCAGATTTTTATATTATATAAAACCAACAACTCCAAGCTTTAAATTTACTTCTTAATTTTAAAAGTTGTATAAACAGTACTTATAATGAAAATTCTGTGAAGAGAAAAATGTGGAAAACTGCTAAATATATTTTCTTATAATTAAGCTTGAAGAGTATAATACAATCTGAAAGTTTGACCTTATGATAGTGAATATAGTTGTTTTATATATTCCATTATTACTTAACAGAAAATGGTAAAATTGGTTTCAACTTAGGGTAATAAGCAAACTTCATTTCAGTAGAGTGCTTTTCACATAGAAATCAAGAAGCTTGAGATGAGGATGATAATGTTTTTAATTTGAACCTCATGAGGCATCAGTTCTCAATTAAAGCAATTTAGCATTAAGAAATATAATCAATAGAAATTTAGTAACTTGATGCCATCATTTTTTTTCAATACGTAGTAACCATTTTTGTTTTTGCCTACTCAGCTACTAGAGAAAACGGTGCTCACTGGGACATGGAGACCAATGATTATAGGCAAAAAGTTTATTGGGAAGCTCTCCCAATGGAAGGGGTCTGAAGAATAGACTTCAGCCCCCCTGCCAGCACGGCAGGGGTCTGAAGAGAGACTTCAGCCCATCCATGGAAGGTGGTGGATATGAATTTATACAGTACATCAATAGGTGGGGAAACCGAATACAGCCTGGGGCCAAATGGTCAGTGGGGAGTAGGCGAGGAGGTTTTGGAATGTGGGAGGGGTTGGTGGTGCTTGGGCCAGGAGGGAGAGATGGCCCTTATCTGCTCCACTTTGTTTATTCTTGGGAGGGGATGGGCTGCAATGGCTTGCTCATTTGGTCAGGTGGGTTATGACTGGAGGCTGCCTTTCCTCAACCTAAGCCACAGGGACATTGATTCATGGTCCTGTGACCTGTCAATCACTGCAAACCTCATAAGGGGGGACTTCTAACATCAACAGCCCCTCCTCTCTGGTAACAGCATTCCAAATTTCCTTTGGGGAAATACAACTCACCCACACTCAGGCAACACAGTTCAGGAGGGGATCTATCCTGCACTGTTTGGGAGATTTACCCTCCCAAACAAAGCCCTGAATTGCCTAAGCCACAGAGACTGGTTGAAAGGTAATCCAAGTTCATTTGTTGGAGGGAATCCCAAGGTTTGAGAGGAGCCACATAGGAGACTGTGATGGTTAGGCTAATGTGTCAACTCACCAGGTAATTGTGCCCAGTTGTTTGGTCAAATTAGCCAGTTGTTTGGCTAATTTATATTACAATTAGCCAAGCACTGGGCTAATTGTAATACTAGGACATTTAAGGCCTTTAGTCATCTGTGAGTTTACTGAATAGATAGCTGATTACAAAGGGAGATTGCCTTCATCAATGAATGAAACTTTATCCCATCAGTTGAACGCTTAAAAAGGAAAGTGATTTCAGCATTCAGAGAGAATTTCCCAGCTTTTCTTTGGACAGCTAAGGATGCCTAGGAACTCATCAAGGACCTTCATCAGGCCTTCATTGGAGCCCCTGGTTTGCTGCCTGCCTGCAGAACCTAGACTTGTGCATTCCCACAGTCATATGAGAGACTCTTATAAAATCTCACACTATTTACAGATATCTCCTGTTGATTCTGTTCCTTAGAGACCCTGACTAGTACAGAGACCACACTTTCTTTTGTGCTAGACTTGAACCTGGGGGTATTTAAGCTTAGACTAAATGGCAATCATTTTGTAATATCAAGAAACCTTGAATGAAACCAATAGAGAGGAAATTAATACTGAGAAATGAAAAGCACTCAGCCCTAAGTGACTTAATTTGAACCCTTGAGTCAAGTTGTATTTCAAGTCAGTTCTGAGGCAATAAATTCCTTTTATTTATCCAGTTTGGGTATGTCCCCTGTCAGATAACAATTAAAAAGTCTGTTTATAAAATATACCTGGAGTTGAGTTTGTATATTTCATTTTATAGATGTTTATCAGATTCTTATTTCCTGTTAAATGGAAACATGTATTACAAATGGAAGTATTTACATAGGAATGGAAGCATAAATAAGCCTATATTATTTCATGACCAATATTTAATATAATAAACTAAATTGAGAGTTTTTGTAAACTTTTGAAAATAATCTCTATGAATGCAAGGGCATCTAGTACATTCTCAACCCTTTACTGAGAAATATAAAAGAATTAAAGCTTGATGCCTGTCGTTAAGGAAGTTACAGTCCATCTTAATCTTTTCAAATATATATCAAGCAAGAGCAAGTAAAGTGCTTCTTTCTTCCTGTGTCCTATAATTCTTCCTTAGGTTTGGTGTCCTTGTCTCTCACATCAAAGTAACATTTTTCATCCACTAGGGGGCTCTAAATAGCAACTACCTGGTCAGAGAGTAGCACAGTTGTGAATTCAGAATCTGGAAAATGTGACTAGAAAAGGGCTAATACCCAGAGAGCCTGAGCTTGGTATCTTCTTCAGGGATGAATAAGATAGGAGTTTGTAGAAGTATTAGGGGACATTTGATGAGGTGCAAACAGCAGGAATATTTCTATGGCATTTTTATGCACCGACATTCTACACTTTGTCTAGAAGAAATTTCTGGCTGTTAAAATATTTTCCGTATTTCAAATGCAAGTGTACATTTCTTTCTTAGTCTATGGATACTTTTATTCTGAATTTAGAATGAGTGGAATCAGATGCATGTATTCAAGTATCCATCTTAACTGGTTTAATTAGTAATTAAATTTGATTACAAGAGTTAGTAGCTGAAAAACATTGACTGGACTGTAATTAGTAGGAAATCACCAGGACAGAGAATGGGAGAAGCATTATTGCCTTATAGATTATCATAAGGCAAAAAACAAAAGGCAGATTTATGAAGGTAGGAAGACCCATGACTATATATTAGAAATTATGAAAAAAAAATAAAAAATAAGTCTGGAAAGGTAAGTAGTGATAGCAAGAGGGGAATTTCAATACCATTCTCAGGAGTTTGATCTTTTATCTTCATAAAATAGGTAGCCATTTAATATTGGGGAAGGTGATGGATTTCATAAAAATTGGCTAGAGTATGAAGGTTCAGTAGACATGGGGAATTAGCTATAAAGTAGTGTTAAGACTGTGAAGAACTACGTGAATTGGAACAGGAGCCAAGGTGGAGTGTGGTCATGGATGTGGAGATGAAGAACATGTTGATTTGGTTGTAGGTTTCTCCTACGATGGCACCATCTAATTTTTTTCTTGTTTTTGTTTTCTATCTTGATGAAAAATAGATTTTGTACATTTTCCAAAACAAATGCTACTTGTACCCTTAGGGTACAAGTAAAGTCTTTACTGTGACTGGCAAGGCGTTAAAATTGTCCCCGATCCCCTCTCCAATCTCCTCTATTGCTCCTCCTCCTTACTTTCTGCTCCAGCCAAGCTAAACTGTCCTTCTTTGAATAAGAGACACTTTTGACTCAGAGTTTTGGAACTGTTTCCTTTGCTTGGGTTGTCCTTTTCTCAGAAATCTGTATGGCTTGTCATTATCACAGTTTGCCACAAGGCTGCCAATGCAAAGTACAAGAATGGGTTGGCTTTTATAATGGGAAATTTATTAGGGTAAAAGCTTAAAAAAGCATTTTCATAAAGCTACGAAAATGTCCAGATCAAAGCAGCCTCAGAGATGCTTTCTCATCAAAGTCAGCTACTGGTAATCCTGGCTTCCCCTCAGGGCTCACCATCTCCCTGAGCCCAGCTGTGGGCGATCAGGCATATGGCTCCTCTCTTTAGCCTTCAACTGCTCCATGGGCCCAGCCCCTTGGGGACCTCTTTCCCTGCCTCTGTGCTCTGCTGATTTCATGCTCTGGGAACTCTCTCAGCCTCTCAGGGCTTCTCTGTCTTCCTGTAGTCCTCTCACATGGCAGGATCAAAATGATAGCATCCTTTGTCTGTGTGTCTCTCCTCTCTGTGTCCTCAGTTTATATAAAACCCAGCAGGACGGCGAAGAACAGATGTGTGTCACACTTCACTGATACAGTCCAATCAAAATCAAGCTAATCAAGTGATCTAATAAGGGTGAATCTAATTCAATCAAAGGGTATCACACCAACCAAGGAATAGTTAGTGATTAACTATTATAGTTAAAAGATTAGTTTAAGAACATAATCTTTTGGGATTCAAATAAGAACTTCAAACTGTCACAGTCACCTTATTTCTATTCACCATCTTCTCTAATATCGCAACTTCCTTCTCCCCTTTCCCTGCTCTATTATTTTCCATAGCACTTACTACCATGTAACATATTAAATGATGTTTTTATTTCTTTATTGTTGTTTTGCCTTCTAAATGTAAATTTCATGAGGTTTGTTTTGTTTTATTTTTTATTGGTGTATACTCAGCATTTAGAATAAAGAATTGTAGTGCTCAAATATATTTGTCAAGTGACTAAAGTGATGTTTTATAGTTTATGTAGCTGTTTATATGCTTTTCATAACTTTATTCATTTCTGTCCTTAAAACCCCCTATCACCACCACTTTGTGAATTTGGCCAGATTGGGGCACAGAAAACCTCAAGACACCAGATGCAACTCACCCCCTCCCTCCCTACCCCATCTCCCACAAAAACAACACCCATCCATCCTGGGAGAGAATATAAAGAAGGAAGAGGTTTTTGATTCTGACTTAATGACAGTGTAGATGGAGTTTATGTTACATAGTGTTTTGTTTTTCTCCTAATTGTTCTCCTAAGTGGAAAGTATATATAGCATAGTATGCTAAGGTTAACACTGTTACAGACACACAATATTCATTTGACCCTCCCTTTCTGTCTTGACCTGTTAATACAGATGAAGAGCCCTTGAGTTTAGGAAAGACAGATGAAGCCCAAGGGGAAGAAGAATCACTAAAGTAGTCATGAAAATCCCATTGGCTAGTGAATGGTTTAGGGGTAGCCATACGAACCAGTTCTGGCTAGTGAAAAGGAAGTGTGAGTCTGCTGAAATGGGCATGAGAGAGAAAGTCCCTGCTTTAATGATGGAATGAAAGGGTCATATTCCATTGGCATGGCCCTTTGTACATCATCCTTTCCCCTTTCTGATTTGTCCAGCCTGGGAGGTGACTGCGATGGCTGGAGGTGCAACACTCATCTGGAGATAAGCATGATGAAAGCCAATGTGCTAAGACTGACAACAGAAAATCAGCTCTGAACAGCCTCTTTCTGGATTTTTGTTACATGGGGGGGAAATATCGATTTGCATAAGCGACTGTAATTGAGGTTTCTGAATTTCAGAATGCGTTCATAATTGATGCAGTAGTGAATAAGAGACTGAAATGTTGATGTGGTTAGCTAGTGTTAACACAGTATTGTGAGGGTACACACCTTGCTTATTTGCAATAAAAAATTCCTTGTGAAACACTTTGATAGCAATGAGTTAAAGTGATAATGGGAAATTAGGACATTTTATATATAATTTTAATTTATTCAAAGGGTAGTAAAATCAATTGTATCAAAAGGAAGGATCTTAAAATAGATAATTGTCAATAGCTACTATATATTGCTTATTATAAGGCAATATACAGACAATATAGACAGAATTTTAAGTGCTTTACATTGAATATTCCATACAATTCTCATGACAATTCTATTAATTCATATGAAATCAAATATAAATCTATGGTACTTAAGAGATCTTCAACTCTGTTGCATGTATGTCATTTTTCTCAAGAGATCCTCCAAATTCCATGTTGTAAAAAATTGTGATTCAAATAAGAGATATGTTGATACATAATAAATTTCACTGAAGATATGACTGTGTCATGACTGATTAACAGGTGAGATAGGCACACATTTAATCCAATGCTCCATTCATATGTACTTTAAATATAAGCATTTAAATCTGCCCATTAGTGTGATCAATATTTTTCAGGATGATAATCTCAGTTATTTCTTTTATGATTACAAAAACGTAGTTTTAATAACTAACTTGAAATGAACATTGTGATAAAAGTCCATGACAAAATTAAAATGTTGAGTAATGTTCTTGAATTTAAAATGATTAAAGATAAGATCCATTTTAAAGGCAAAAAAAAAAAAAAAAAAAGAGCCAACCAAAAATATCCCACAAAACCACACATGCACAAAACCCAGAAGACATTAATTTCAGCCTTTAGGAATTCATTGTAATTTTGGATGTGTCTGACTTCTGGTAATATTAATCAATTATGTATATTCAGACATCTGATGTGGGCTGATGTCATAAGTTATGTTTTCATTAGCACAGAATAGCAAAGTATTTAATAATTCTTTAAAAAATGTAGATTTCATTTCAAAATTTAACATGAACTTTTATTTTCATTTAATAAGCAATACAGGTATTTTCTTACATATTATATAAATATATATGCATATTATTTCTAAGAAATAGCACAGGCCTGCATTAAAAATTAGTGAGCAATAAGAAATAATAGAATATAGTAATAACAGAGTACAAAGGAATATACACAGTGCCAACTTGCATAATTCAGACAAAAATGTTCTAATTTTATTGCCACCCCACCCCCCCAAAAAATTCAGCAGATAGAAGCACTTATAGGAAATAAGTAGCACCTTTGGTCACTAAAATGATTGTCAAAATTTATTTCTCAGAAACCTAAATTTAATATTTTGTAAAGAAAATAAAACTAATTTAATATATTCCATGAAAAATTGCTGCTGCATATTTCTGCATTTGCATAGAATTATTTGACAAATAAAAATGAAACTCTGAAAACACAGCATCAATTTTAAGATAAAGAAAATGCTACAGGTGTTTTCTATATCCTACTTAGAAAAAAGGCCAGAGAATTCCTCTAATATACATTCAACCTGCATCATTGAATACTGTAGTAGTAATTTAATAATCTCAAGCCATCGATGTATTTCAATAAAGCTAGGCAATTTTTCTGTGCCTGGCACAGAATTATTTTCTAGGCATTAAAGTTGTTATTATAACTAAGATAACATCCTTGTCCACAAGGAGCTCACAGTCTAGAAATAGAGAGATGAATTTGAAATAGATTCAAAACTGCAGACAAAATCCACAGAGGAACTTGACATTTGGTTCCAAATTTGTTATGTGGTGAAATTTAGAAACTACAATAGAGATTTTTCTAAAACACTAAGTCTGTATAATACTGTAGTATAAATGAAAGTCAATTGGTTTCATTTATAAATGATTCAGTACTGAAACAATTTTGCTTAAGGAGGAGGAGGAACACAGCCAACTGAATATACTTTTAAAACAATCAACAGCATAATTCATTCCTGATTTAAGTAAATATGCATTGTTTAATTAAAATATGTATTTGTATGAAAATGCCAGTTCTTTCATTTTTAATTTTTCCCACATATTTTATTTGCTCAGTGCAGAACTACAATATATACAAACATTTCAGAAATAAAAGTTATTCCTTAAGAGCAAATCACAATCACTTTAAGTACATTCATCTGTAAGAAGGCAAAAAGAGGATTCTATTTTATATATTTTAACTTTGATAGGCATTTAAATGAGTTTTATATTTTTTTGAAAAATGAAATATGTACAGCCATGACTTAGGTCATGTAAAACACCTGACTAGCTCACCTTATGTGTCAAGCAAATCTACCCTTTTCTTTATTTCAACTATCAAGGTAACCCTAGCTGAAGACCATGTGACAATATGATCATTTTTTTTTCCTGTAATGGTTGCTAAGATAGCTGTAGAACAAACTATATTTTGATTTTTTTCACTTAAAAATAATAGAAATACCACCTTATATAAAATTTATATTTAAAAAATAATTCTAGAGATTAACCCCAAATCCAATCCTTGGAATTTAGCAAAAGTTAGCCAGATAAAGCTATTATCAAGCAATGTTTTACATCTTATTAGCAACAAGTTTTATTTATCACTTTTATTCCAACAACCTTAATTATATTTAATATTCGCCCCCAATTTAATAATGGGCCATGATGAGGAAAAAAAATCTCTTGAAGGAATAAAACAAGTGAAAGAATGTTCTTAAAAAATCTTCAGAAATGGGGAATGATACATTCTAGGAAAGATTTAATCTTGACATGGGTTTAAAATGGAGGGGAATTCTTTTAAATAAAAAGCTTAATTCAAATGTCAATGATTTTATCAAATATTTGGAGAGACCTTGTCTTTCATCTTCAATAGAGAAATTTCTATATCTGACATATCTGATCAAAGTGCTATCTCATTTTTATCAACCTTAGGAAAAAGAGGGCTTGTATTTAATCGACGCATTCACTGCAGTTATGGAGACCTAGCCCCTGGTCAGGATGGCATTCAAACTTAGTATATGGATGTCTGATTGCTGAATCTAAACCTGTCCCTGATGGTAGACGTGTTTAAGGCCCTATTCATCATTAAAGCTCTTATTATAGCACTCCGGTTCATCAAAATCTTTAGTAAGAAATATTTTTAGGGTAAATAACCTCAATGAACTAAGCAAATGAATACTAAGTCCAGGTTACTGGTTTTATATTTTTACAGGGCGAATTCTTAATAGCAACCAAACTTCCCCTCCACTAGGGATCTTTTATTTAGAAGTGACCTTTTTTTTTTTTTTTTTCCTGGAAGAGAATATAAAGAGAAAAATCTAGAATGATTATCTATTTAAAAGTCTGGAATGTAGGTAGATACTATCTCTAAGATACAAGAAGCTCTAGTTTTACTGTTGCCAGACACACCTGTGCTGTTTAAGTGACATGATCATTTAAAAAGTAAGAATTTTGAGAAATCTGATCTTAAAAAAATTGTTAACTCATCCTCAGAGTCTAGACCAAGAAATATTGTAGTGGTGAACTCCAAGTTTATGCAATGGCAATAATTTTTTGTATACAATTTAATAATTTAACAAACTTGCATTGTATGATCTGTGTTCTGGCATTATATTTGTAGGAAGCAAGTAAATTGGATGCTGCTTCTAAAATAAAATATAAATACTAAAGGATTTATGGAATAGTAACACATGGACTTAATGAGCAAAATATTGGGAAATATCTTTTTAATGACTTTGATATTGCTATATCAACATATATTGTGCAAAATCATTTATTCTACTTGTTATCTCCATATTACCCCAAATTATCTGCTGTGGAAAACAGGTTATCTATAGATCCATTTTATATTTCCAATATTCTTATTTTACGCCTAACACATAGTGCTTATATGTATTGAGAATTCAGAAACGTTTATTAAATGAATGCATTAAAAAAGTCATTCCTAGTTCTGGAGTACTAAAGAATGTCTTTTAAAAAAGTGCACATATTTTGCATAAAATTCAGTATTTCCATTTCTAGAGCAGGAAGGTAAATTTCCACTGACTTATTGAGACATTACTCTATCCAGATTTTTATCAGATTATATTCCTCATGAATATTAATAAGTTTATTAAATGTGGTTTAGAAGCGTATTTCATATGTTTTGCCAAAGTGGTAATTTGTACAACTTGCCTACTCAATATATACCACGTGTACTTAATAAATATTATGAGGGTCTATTAGTGCCAATATTTTTTCCAGTGGAAACCAGAAAAGCTAAGAAATTTTTACTTTCCTCTTACCATTTAGTTAGCAAGGACATATAAGATGAGATGTATATCCAAGTTTATATTTCTGAAAATATCTGAGAGGGTTATAAGACACAGGCAGGCAAATATTCTCCAAATTAAGGCTCATGAATTTGTAAAGTATAATTCAATTTGGAGAAATGTATTCATTTTGGATATAAAGGATTTATCAAGTAGGGTTGGAATATGTATTTCCAGAAAAATAACTTTATCCCCTCTATAAAGTTTACCATTATGAATAGGATGGTTATGTAGTGCAGTGCGGGAAAAAAAAGTGGACTAGAAGTCAAAAGAACTAGGTTCTATTTCCAACCCTGCATTCATTCAGAGGATGGGTGTATGTTTAGGCAAAGTCCTTAACCACTTTAGTCTTATGTAAAAATATGGATTTCTAACGAACTTAGCTTAGAGGGTTGGGAAGAAGAAATTAATTAGTATTTTTCATATGTAAAAATATCAGAAACAACATACTATACTAATCAAAATACAATTACATCTAATTCTCAGAAAATAAACATTTCATTTTACATGTTCTTTCTCACTAAATCCAAAAGTATTTATACTTTAGTTAGAAAAAGAAAGGTGGTAGAAAATAAAGTTCATTAACTAGCATATTAAAACCTCTGTTCACCTGAACAGAAGAGTTTCACCTGCTTTTGTCTTAATAGAATGTTGAATATCAGTGATTCAATATAGAGCTTCTCTTGCTTATTTTTCCATATTTGAATTAAAAAGAAATACACATGAAGAAAAAATTTGCTGAAATAATAACGAATATATGATCACTGAAAATTAGTCTACTGAAATCTTCTGAATATTACCTCCTTAATAAGTATTTATGAACAGTGAAAAATATGGAGAGCACCTAATTAGAGGAAGCATAACTAACCCTCCAAATAAACAAAAATTCTATAATAAAAATGTACGTAATTAGATGAAAAATGCTAAAGAATCTGACCTAAACATTATAAAAATCAAAGAAAGGAAAATAATTTTAAAACATAATTCTGGAAAAGAAAAATAAAGAGTAGAAAATAAAGCACTTTCCTCTCAGAAGATTTTTAAAACAATTATTCTCATTACTACAGCAATTCTTTCATGAACAGCACATCAATGAAGTAAAGTGAAGAAAGAGCATTAAGGAAGAGAAGACTAAAATAAACCAGACTATAAAACCCTGTAAAGAGCTAAAATAGAACAAACATTTGATAACAAAGAAGAGAAAATCAGAACTATAAAAATGATGTGAGATAAGCAAACAATTCATTTTTAAATTGTATCAACACAGCTAGTTTATTCTAGAATTATAATTAACCAAAAATTGGGCCACTCAGCTTTTCAGTGCATTTTTCAAATGAGAGATCATTCACATGGATATGTAGAAATCAAACCTAAAAAGGAAAATGAGGTGAGTAAAGTCAAGATCATAATTTTAGTTATCTCAATAATTGTGATGCCATTTGGTATTGTGAACTGTTCTGGTATGGACTTTTGCTTCGTGGGCTGTATTGGAGATGTTACTGCACTGAAAGAACCTAAAGGAAGAAATATAAAGGTGCTATGCTGTGATTGTAAGCTTTGTTTCTCAAAGGTGTCAGGCACTTTGATCGTTAATTACCAAGGACTAGAAGGTCAGTTTTTTCTAGATTCTTTAAAATCATATTCAATTACATATTTACCATGCATAAGGAAGATTTATATTACCATATAATCTTATAGAATATAAGTATCTTCCCTACTCAGGAACCCTCAAGCCTACAGTCACATGAGTTCCACATTGTGATGATGAGTGGCCATGTCTAAAAGTGTATCCTGTTGGCTCCAGGTAATGGTCAATTCTGTACATAACAAACAAGACCAGATGCAGCATGGGTGCCTCTGTGAAGAATGTAGTACATCGGAAGTGCACATCTGAAGCAGAGACAAGGAGACCAATATTCTAAAGTCTTTGAACATCCAGGAGAGGATGAGAGCAATGGCACTTGCCTCTATAGGACAAGTGGACAGAAAGGAGAATGACAATTCAGATGTTCAGGGAGACTTGAAATATGAGTTAGAGTTTAGGGGCCAGTTGTATTAAATGATGAAAATGAATATCTACTGTGTAAATGAACCACATCACTTGCATCTCATACCCATTTCTTGGTAGCCAGTGATAATGGCATTAATGGAGATAATCACTAACATTCTAAATATAATATTTCATAGGAAGTACTTTTTACTTTCTTAGTCCACATAAATAGCAACCAATATGGGAATGACTTATAAAAAATAACACTTTATTTCTAAATCTAACCTCAGGGAAATATAATATACTTGAGTCATGTAAACATGTCTATTTTTATCAAAAAAGTCAGATTAAAAGAATTCTGGCTATTACAGATTCACTACCATTATTTGGGATAATTTGCATTCGATAGAAAAGCAGGTAATTTAAAATTATATATTCAGGTTATAGCAAATACAGTCTCCAATAAACACTAAACAAATCATAATAAAAACTACAGTTAAACCTATGGGTTTACCATATAGGGTTTAAATTTTTTTGCACCTATATTTTATCTACCTTTGTTTCTATCTATTGATCTCATGGAGAGGCAGAATGTTCGCAAACAGCTTATAAGCTCTTTCTGCTTTTATATAAATCTGAGTTTTAGTTCTGGTTCTGTCACATACTAGCTTTAACTTTGAATAATTGACAATTTGCTGAACTTATTTGAAGTCTATTTTTTGTTTTGTTTTACTCATCTGTAATATCAGGCTAATAACCTCTACCCACGGTTTTGGTTTGAATATTAAAAGGCATACATAGGCACAATGTATAATACATAAATATTGGTTTCCTTCCCATTTTGCATTCTATTGAATTGAAAAGAGCATGCTTTTTAATTTTCTATTATTAAAAGTCTGCTACATTACATATATGAGAGGGATTTTAAAAGGTATTTTTGCATGGAAAGTAGGTTTCAACTATCTGATTAAGGATATCGCTACATAGGTTTATCATACATCTGGGGAACTTTTTCTCAATTGTCTTCTTGTGCGGAGAAGGATGAGTACAAGTACCTAGATTTTTAAAGTGCACATTCCCACAAATCAAACCTAATTATTTCACTTATTTGCTGGTGTTGAGGTGAGGCCCATGGGCCCCTGAGCTAAGGTGGTTGGAAACTGGAACTAAAGAATTATGTGAATTCACGTACAGAAAACATTGTATCATCTAATGTGAGGAACAATGCAGCCTGAGCTACTGACTCTTAAATGTGTGCTGGGTGAACTCAAAAAGGATCAGGAAGGAGAATGAGGGTAGGTAAGGACAAGTCCATGTCTAGCATCCTATTCATAAAATATTAAGCATATTTAAGGTTAAAAGTTGAAAAACATAGGGTGCTTAGTTACTATGCACTCAAAAGCATGGTTAATTTAAGCTTTTTAGATTACAAATGGAAAAATATTAAATAGCCAGGAATCACAAATTATTTTAATACTCTGGTTAATAACTCCCTTTCTGCGCAATTCTGTAAAGGGGGAATGGGGCTTAGTGGGGATTTTAGTGGTGTATGCTAACACTGCTTCATGCTATCTTGAATATCTAAAACCTATAATTTCCCAGGGGAAGAAATATGCTCAGCACTAATTGTTGCAGACATAGAAGTCAACTATATTTCCTCCTCCATTTACATGACTATATTATAATAAATAATTCTAGGTTGATATTCTTTTCTCAATCTTTGAAAGATTCTGTTAAAGCAACAAATATTTTAGCAAGGTCAAGGGGAGGAGGGAAGGAGACAGCAAGAAAGAGAAAAAGAGACTAAAAAGTGGAATAATTAATTTTACCCTGGAACAATTCTGGATCCTGTATGTGAGTTTATGTCACTGTCTCAAGTGTGTTTTAAGTTTAAACATTTATATTTGGGAATTAATACATGTGTGTATTTGCAACTTTGGACAGTGCTGCTGCAAGTTGTCACTGTATACTTATATACTTCAGTGTGCATTTTTACTTCCCTTTCTTTTTATAACAATTTAATATAATTAGTTAAGGGTTAAGGAAAAACACCAGAACAACAACAAAATAAACGTGAATTGGTTTTGACTTAACAAGAAACTCATCAGTAAGAAAATACACCCCCTCCCAAGGAGAGGGAATGGGAGAAGTGAAACAGTCCAGGCCGAAGGAATGTACCCACCAGCAGGTCTCCACCAGCTGGTGATAAAAGGGACTACAGGTCAGAACTAAAGCTATTTCCCTCTGGAATTCTGATATCTATATTAATTTAAATGTGCATCTTCAGGAAATTCAAGGTATTTTCTGAAATGTGTAAAGTTAGATAAGTACTACACAATTTATGATGTTGCACGCCTTATAACAAGTCAGCATTAACAGCACTAATAATACGAAAAAATAAAAAAACAATTTAAGAATCAAGATCAGAAGAAACAAAATTTAAAAGCCATAGATACCTGCCACATTTTCCCTGATTTATTAACCTATGATATTGGCACATCTTGTTTTACTAAATATTTGAAAAATACAAATGCCTCATATGCAAAAAGTGAATGTTTAACAAAATATGGAATTTTCTGTCCTAAATATTAACCACTTGCTTTAACAGTGCTTAAATGTTTTATGAATCAAATCTTTAATGCTGACTATTAAAAAATCTTGGTATCCAGGTACCTTCTTATAGGAAATAAGAATGGTACCTGCCTCTACTGCAATAAAAACTCAAAGGCAAATTCCCTTGACATCTAAGAGTTATATCACTTTAACCCAAGCCCCCACCATACTCCCCCTCACATTCCTGCACCCTCCAACCCAATCACATCACTGCACCATCACCCCCATCCGCTGCCCAACAACTCCCTTACACCTTATCATAGATTTTCCCCATAAATAGTTAACACTAAATGCTTTTTATTGATCATAATCTTAATTTAAACTTCAGATTTTTGATGTAAATATTTATCATTTTAGCCAAAATGCACAATTTCTTTCATGTTTACAAGTACTTTCTCACTTAAAGTGGTATTTATAGCTTTAAAAGCACAGCACTATCATGTGTTTCTGTATTCAAGAGTAATTCGGATTCCCAGACATTTTCACATAGTTATGAAAATGAGAAACTGCTAGTTTAAGTTGGGTAGCAATCTAGCAAGAAGCTTCTTGCTACTGTTTTATAAGCTACACACACATTTCCAAATCACACAGTCTAAAAGCCTTCTTTAACAGTCCCCCAGTCCAGTAATGTTTACAGGCAGCAGGGAACGTAATCATTAGAGGGCAGGATTTTCAAGTGCTGCTATTCCCATAATAGGAGGCATTTTCAGTGATTGAGTAAAAGACATGTTTGTGGTTTTTGTTTTTGGCTTTTGCATTTTGTGGAGGGGAGGGAGCTAAGAGCGCTTACAGGGATCATTAAAACCACATCCTACTCCTAGTTTTACTTGGATTACTCATAACAGTAACCCTCTGATCACCTCTATGTTTCAGGAAAAATTAGAATTTGGCCTATTTGTATGCCTGTCAGCAGAATTCTAGTTTATTCTACTATGTTTCAGTATGACAGTAAGTCTGGACTGAGGTCTGGTTAAAAGAAATCCCCCATTACTACTTTCTGGATTTACAAATCAAAATAGTTTTAAAATCGATGGACATAACTCATTGCTAGAAATCATTTAGACTTTTAATTTGCTTTACTTATTATATAAGAATTCTGAAAATTGAGGGTTCTGTTCTCTAGCTCCAGCTAGCTAATGGCCCCCTTAAGGAAAATCATGTGCATAGATTAATCATGTTTAATAGTGCTCAGAAAGAATGGCTCAAATGAAATTTTTTCCCTTTTCTTTATCAAACTTGTTTTATATACACAAACACTTTTTATTTATACAGTTAGTTGCATTTTTGAATTAAGGCCACCCTTATTTTCAATCTTTTTCTTTTCTTTAAAAATCCACATTGTAAAGATATATGCAGATAAAATATACTTCTTTTGTTCCATGGATTTTTTTTTTTTTTTTTTTACTTAAAAAAATTACTGTGATAATATTCTTTTTGAACATATTTGTCTTTTGTTCTTCAGATAGCCTGTGCGTGTATATGTAGGTATGTGAGTATGTATGTAAGTGGGGAGGATTCATTTTTATAATTTATTATCAATTATAAATGACATATGGAAAGGATCATTTTATGGGATTAAATATACTTCTTTTAAACACTCAAACTGGGGATCTGGGATTCAGATCTCTACATATGATAATCAAGATTATCAGCCACTGGAAGACTTTAAAAAATATTAATTAGTATTTTAGCCACCACATTCAAAGACATATATATGGAAGTAAACTCAGTGCAAGGATTCTTTATCTTTATCTGCATAATATCAAATTTTAAGTGCCTAAATAAATAAATTTTAAATAATAAACTACTGTAAAATTTACCATTGAGGAAAATCTCATCTCTATCCTTAATTGTGACTCCTCCTGTCAACTAAAAACTTTTCTAATATTTTGAAAAAAAATACTCCTAAGAAAAGTCATAAACACTGAAATGAAAGATGAGATTCTTGTTAAATATTAGTTTCCCTTTCTGAAGGAGTATCCTGTGCTTTTGGAATTTTGACTTTAACATCAAAAGATTTAGATTTGTTCAAGGGTTGAGATTCTTTGGAGGCAGGGTTATGGATTTTCTTCTTCTTTGCTTCCAGTTTCCTTTCCTTTTCAAGCAATCTATAGTTTATAGCATTGCCAATGAGCAACCACACGCTTGCTATGACCACAATAGTTCCACAGGCTATGTACATGTATTTATATTGTCCAGTTTCATCCACCAATTTACCTAAGAGACAAAGAACATCTTTCAGAGGCATAATAAAACAGCCATAAAATTATAAAATTTTCAAATAAATTCTTTCCCAGACACAATGTGTAACTACTTCATATTTAAATTAAGAGTAAATGAGACTTTAACAAAGGATAAATATTCTACATATTTAAATTAAGAGTAAATGAGACTTTAACAAAGGATAAATATGCATTTTAAAGGCATGTATAGGAACTTACAGCATTATAATACCAGTAGATTAAATTTTTTGGAAGTTATTTCCCACAATAAAAATATGTAAACAAGATAAATTAGGTATATAAGTATTTGTATGTATCCATAAATATATACTTGTGTGAAGTATACATTTATATCTATATATAGATATATGTAGATAGATATATTTATCAATATTTTCCTTTTCTCTTCAATAAAGAGGGAAAAACTACATTCTTTAGGAAAGTCCCAGAGGCTCTTATAAGGTTCCTGACGGTGGTTAGTATTTATGAAATGCTTTCTCGGTGCCCCACACTAGGCTAAGCATTTTATCTGTAATATCTCACTTAATTCTTGTAAGAGTATTATGAAGTCATTTGACCATGGTTACATAGCCAATGAGTGACCGAATCTGGATTCCAAGCCAGGTTTGTCTGAATTGCCTATTTTTAACTACTCTGCAAAATGGCTTTACCCAGCTTCTTGGTTAAGTGCCATGTCACTTTTCGGCCAATCACAGTTTTTCACTTTATCTGAGTCAAGGCCAAACTAATCAGGAAGAAACTATTTGTTCCATATGATTATTGAGACTGTTTAAACCTAGCCTGGTGCCATTGAGTCTGACAGTTTTTTTTTTTTTTTTTTTAACTTTCCAGTTTATATTTATTTAAGCCTCTTGCCACAGGAATCTAATTCTGGACAATAATTCTTAACAATAACATTTTAGTGCACAGAAATCAAATCTATATTTTCATCATATGCATTCCAGATGATTTTGATATAGACCTTTCAAGCAGGAGTGTTCAGTCAGAATCCCTAGCAAAGTGGCTCAGTATTAAATTCAGCTACTTGCCAAACTATTTGAACTGTTTTACTTAGGTAAATGGCAGAATAGGCTTATTTGAACAAGCATTTTACACATACATAAACATAATAGAAATTGTATAATTTAATTTTTCATCCTATCTTTAGTCAAACATTTTTATTGATATAATGGCTGTTAAACTTCAAAATAGAAAACACATTTGGTTCATGGCCCCAACAATTTGTGAGGGCCTTTTTGGTGGAGCTTTATATATATACTTAGTCTAATTACTGGAATAATTTAGCCAAACACTTTTACAGGCATCTTTTGAAAATATTTCAGATATTAAAACCTAAAGATAATCTTTACATCTTATATATACAGAATATAAGTATCTGATTTAAAAAATCTTGAATGGGTTTTTCTTTATCCCTGCACATTCCATATGTGTGAACATATATATTCACACATTCCCATCAATACTATAGAAGTATTATTTAGACAAATGTAATCTAATAAAGAAAAGATGCTGATCTTTTGAAAAGCATTATTTTAATATTTGACTAATTTTAATATAAATAGATGAAAAATCTTTTCACAATGATAAAGGCAAACTGACATTTTATTCTTATGAGTTATTTCTAACAGCACAAAACAACCAATGTGGGTAAAAATCCCGAAAAAATTCTATCCATTATCAGTCTAAATTAAATTGTTAGGCTTATAGTTCCAGGCTCTGAAAAAGATTTAGGTCTAAAATTGACTAATTTTGAAATTTATTATATGTAATAAAACCCAAATTAACACCCTTGCAGTCTTTCAAATTATTAGTATTTATTATTACAAATCATATTATCCACTGCAAAGAAAGTCTCAGCTAATGAATATTAATTTTATGCTTTTTGCTTTCCTTGATGAGAAGTATTCTTACCAGCAAGAGGAGGGCCAAGAAGAACTGGGCCACATTCCATAATTGTGACGAGTCCCACAGCACTGGAAAACCTTGGAGCACCCACAAGGTCCATAAGAGTTTCAAAGAGGACACTGCTAACACTCCCAAATCCAAGGCCAAAGAATACAGCATACAATACCAGGCTTGTATAGTCTTCTGCCAATGGGCACAGGAGATGACAGATTCCATTGAACATAATTGCAAAACTGAAGAAGTACTGAATTCGGGGACGGACAAATTTGGAGTTTGCAATTAATCCTACAGAGGGCCTAGCAAACATATCAACAAAAGCCATAACAGACAGCAAGAGAGCTGCAGAATACTCATCAATTCCCTTATACTTAGCATATGGAGCCAAGAATATAATAGGGGCAAAAAACCCTAAAAACATAATCATATTTCCAGATAGATATATTAGAAATCCCCTATGCTTAAAAAGGGTGAAATCCAAATACTTATTAATTTTGCCCCATGTTGATACTGTCTTATGGATTTTCTTCATATTTGACTCTTCTGATCTTATGCCAATCTTATTTTTAGACTTAGAAGGAGCTTGAGGTCCAATGGGTCTCATGAGGGACCCAGCCACACAGGCATTCAACAATATACCTCCCAAAATCAAGAAGCTTCCTTTCCAGCCATACGTATTAAAAAGGAACTGATTGAAAGGAGCTAATGTACTTAAGAAAACAGGACTTCCTGCCATGGCCAATCCATTAGCCATGGGTCGTTTCTTATAGAAGTATTTTCCAATTATCGTTAAAGCTGGTTGCAGGTTGAAGGCTAAACCTAAACCTAAAAAGAACAAAACAAAAGCAAACAAAACAAAACACAAATACATTATTCCTCTCACAAAAGAAATTACTCTTCAAAAAAGTACATTCAGGTGGATAAAGCTGAACTAAAGAATGCAACAGCAGGGACTCATTTGTGATGATTATAAATATGAATGGAATTGTACCAAAAAAAAGTGGTCATAACTGGACATTTGCTAAGACAAGTTTAATATTACGTTCATTTAAAGCAGGGAAATAAAATCAATAACTTCTAATGTTTGAATAACCTTAGAATAGGCTGAAACTAGGACAAAATTATTAGTTCTTAATTAAAATCATTTAACTCCAAAGATAAATTAATTTCTCTCTCTTATGTATTTACACACACATATAAAGAATAGAGTTAATTACTCTAAAATAATACTTTATTTTAATTTGAAAGTTGAAGTAATGGACCAGATTAAAAAGGTCATCATTTATAACAATTTTACATCTCACCAGTCAATTCTGGTGTTGAATGAATCAAACCATGCACATAACAAATAATAAAATTCATACCATTAATTTCATGCACGATATTCTCACATTACATATTTCATGTATATAGATGAACCTGTATGTTAACTAAAGAATAGAGACTTTCTGCTTGAAACATATACTTCTTTCCCAGAGTAAAGCTGATTGTTTATATAAGTCAAAAGTCCTACTGTCTGGGAAACTCCGTGGCAGTGTTGAATATTGCCCCTGAGACTTGAATTGCTTCTTGCAGTTCACCACGGTACTATTTAGCAACAGTGATGAATAAGTTCCTTTAAAAAGTACATAAAATTGTTTTTATAAGTTGCCTCTCTTTTCTCCTTAGTTTAAGCAGTATTCTATATTATTCTAGGGGCCACTGAAGAATTACTCTGTATTTACTAATTTATGTAAATTGAGACAACACTGAAAATTGGTTAAGCATTCAGGTTCTGGGACATGCAGGTTTAGGTACAAATATTTAAACCTTTTTATATAAATATTTTCTATGAGTAGAAGGGTCACTGAAAGTTGACATGAAGGAACTAAAAACATGCTCGTTCTGATTCTACCTAGGCCATATCTGTGAGATATGCAGAATAAGAGCAATTAGAGCCAACTTATAAATAATAAAACTTACCAGTCTATGGTTAAGAGGCTCTTAGATGGAGGAACCAAAACCAAAACCCAGGTATTGGGTTTCCAAGTTTAAGTTTCTTTGCCTTACACCATCCTCCACCCACCAGCCCCTTTCTGGCACCTGGAACTTTGGCCTTTAGATGGTAATCCAAGTTCTCTTTAAGAAATCTGTTATTTTCTACTGTGGCATGATAAAATGAACAAGGGATTGAAATAAAAAGATCTGACTCTGCCTCAATTGTCTAGACTTGACAAAACACTTAGACTTCTTGAGCACCAGTTACCCCAAGAGAAAAAGCATTTTGCCAAAATCAACTAAGTTCTAGAACTGTAAGATGTAACTGTTAAATGACATTGCGATTACTACCTGCTAATACTTATTTATAAGTAACGGTATGCTGGGCATTCTATAAATTACTATATATTCATTTTTTACATGAATCATTTCAACAACTCCCCAAGGAATAAGCTATCACTTCCCCAATTTTAAAGACAAAGTGACTGAGGCATAAGGAGGTAAATTTAGCCATGATGACACAGCTAGTATTTTCTGAGTCAGGTTTAAATGTTAATTTCAGACACTAAAGTCAAGAGTATTGGCTGATTTTGACTTAAGGTAAATCCCTCATAGGTATATTAGCCTTTAATAGTTGACTGTAGACATTTCATAGCCTTCAAGACACAAAGGAATAAAATTATGTTAGAATAACATATAGTGTTATTATATTGGTGGTACAAGAATATCCAAATTTGCTGCTTCCTAATATATCTACTTTGAGGACCAATCTTACTGTTATGGTCAAATGCAATATTTAAAAAGGGAGAGAGTTGAAGATAGGTTATAAAGAGAAATATTTTAATATCACTACAAATATAGGCTTTAATATATTTAACTTAATGTTTCATTAACTGGTACATGAGTGCAAGACTAGACTAATCTAAAATCCCTATAAAAAAGAGAAATATATTTTCCTTTTTATCTGTGGGCATCAGGGAAAGTCCCTTTACACACTGAAGTCTAATTTTTCTTAAAACTTTGAATACAGATTCTTGTATGGAATTTTTTGTTGAGACTAATAAAATAGTGCCTTCCAAACTTATATATTCAGGTCAGTTAGAGTCAACAGACATTGACTCAGTTAAGTGAAAAACAAACTATAATTAAGTGATAGCATGTCATTTAAAATATTTGTATCATTGGCAAATGTGCCTCACTGAACTTTGAAACAATTAGATTTTCTTTACTTTGTTTGAGTAAAGAAAAGAAGGGACACAGTCACAGAGTTCTACCACTAATCAGAATAATTTTGTTGTTAAAGTTAAATCAGTGCATCCAGAAAATATCGTCATTTGGCACCAGTTTCTAACATTTTATGAGTGCAAAGTCAGATATTCTACATGGGAATAAGTAATGAAAAAAATTTTTTTAAAATGAAGCTATTTAGGTACCTTTCCAGAAAATCTGGGTCCACAATACCATCATAACTGGCTGAAGAGCAAAGAGTGAAACAGTAAAAACGAACCAAAGTTGTCTTCTTTTTGACATTTACATGATAGCACATAACTTGTCTGGTAATTTTTTTCATTACTAGAAATGAGTTTGATTGGCTATACTATATCTAGTATTTCAATGCATTAGATGAAAAATACTCTAAAGATAGCACCTGATATAAAATGTAAATTCAAAGAAAATCAATAATTAAGAATTTTCTGTTGTTCATGCTTCTTAACAGAGCTTTGAGAACAGATATGTTAAGATGAAACAAAACTTGACTTACCTCCAATGAATCCTATAGTGAGGTAAAGTTGAATTACAGTGCTGCTGAAAGAGGCCAAGACCATTCCCAGACAACATAAAACACCTCCTAGCATCACTACTGGCCGGCTGCCATATTTATTCACCAAAATGCTACTTATGGGACCTGAAGTAGAGAGAATATTAGGAAATATTCAGTCACTGGGCCATTTATTTATTATTTATAACATGTATTAATTTTGAAAGTTTAGAAAGTATATTTTAATGTAAAAAAAAAAAAACATTATTTCACATGGAATATATTGAGGACTTTTAAATACTTCATGTAGAAGCAGTTTGACTTGTTATCTTTAACCATGCAAGCATATGAAATAATAAATTAGAAGTGTTTAACATATAGTTTGTTATGCCCATAATCATTCAAATTTGGATGGAAAAGTTTTCAACAGGAACTAGCTTAAAATGTCTAAAACAGGGGTTTTTAAACCCTTTTGTTCCATGGACCACCTTGCTAGTCAGGTGAAAACCTTGGACTCCTTACTAAGTCCACACTATACTGTGCATTATTTAAGAAATATATCACACCCACACCAACATGTCCCGACAAGAATAATGTTTTTTTGAATTTCAATTCACGCTCATGGACCTGCCATTAAGAACCCCTGGTCTAAAATATCTTAATAATTGCAGGTTAATTTATGTAACAAAAATCAAGGGATTATATAAATGGTTCATCAGTGTTAGAATTTTATTTTCTAGAAAAATGTGTGTGTATGTGTGTGTATGCCATTAATGAGAACTCAATTTGTTTTTATTATACTGTACTATCCTGATTTTTCTTTGATACCACCTCTCTCTCATTGAGTTCTAAGATATCAATTCTTTATACATATTATTTTTATCAGAAATAAGTATGCATCTTACACTTGATGACTACTGATCCCATTCATCAAGCAGCAGCCACAAAGTAGCAATGTAGCTATTATGGTCTATGCATGCTTGAGTTTGGCGATTATTTCTTGTGGCTTGATTGGACGATGATCCAACACATTTCAATCAACAAAACATTTAAGTATCATTTGAAAAAGGAATATGAATATGAATTCTAATTAATGTCTGAAAAATAGTCTGTTGACACATTCTGGTAAGCTCAAGAAAGTACCAGCATAAAACTTACAGATTGGGTGGAGGGGTTTAGATGAAATTACCAGAGAAAAATGGTGGAACTATTTATTAAGATATGCTGTCTCACTGGGAAACAGAATAATCATATATGGGAAACCTGGTACGAAAATCAATTTTGAAGATTTAGATACTAAAGGTGAAGAACTTTTAGGAATGCATTACCCAATTTATTTAACATGTATTTTCCAATGTATGTGTATGTGTGTGTACATGTATAATATATTCAGGGGGGCTATACAATTAAAGTATTATGTTTAACTATATTTAAGAGCTTTTTTGGTAAATATAAAAGTTCTAAATATTAAAGTATTGTGTCATATTTTAATGGACTGTTTTTTTTTTCTTGGCAGATCATAAAATAATGGTGCAGCTTTACAACTGAAGATATCTTTGTTTCCATGAAAGTCTATATTATTTTAAGGACTTGTCAATGTATAAATGGCTTACTTTGAAATTTCCTTCTTAATTTAAAACTATATTTCATCAGAAACTAGGGGCACTGCTTTTAAGGAAAAAGATATATTAGAATTTTCAGTCTAATATTTGTCCTAGAAAAAAACTAAAATGACTTCAAGCTAGTATTGTAACTTATAAATTTACCAAGTGCTTTTGCATTCTGAGATTTAAATACACTGAAATTAATTTACCAATATAGTCATATACTTTCACACAAGTATAATTATTTATTATTTTAATATAATTTTGATATTAAACCTCAGTGCCTAATAGAATTTAATATTACACCACAATATCTTTTGAAAGGATATTGGTAATAAATATTTTTAGAATGAGTTAACTCAAAAACAATACAAGGAATAACGTCAGTAAGATTGTGGAATAGATGTCTCCAAATCCCCGTCCCTTCCACAGAAACATTGAAAAACAAGCAGAAACTGTCAGAACCAACTTTCTCAGAGATCTTGGAAAAAGCCAAAAATTTATAGCAACCAAACAATTAATTAAAAATTAGTAAACTTTAAAATGGTAGGAAAGGTCTGTTTTTATTAGCCATTCCAGTTCTACCCCATCCCAACCTCCAAGGTGGGCAGCCATTTGGATGACTGGGAAGCTCATTCCCAGCGTGAACCCTGGGCCCTGGTTCTGGAGGGAGCAGAGCAGACCTTATTCACAAATGAGCGCATATGTCTGTCCTACCCGGTATATCGGCTACTGAAGGACTGAAACAAGGTGCTCATCACTGTTTGGCCCATCTTGGAACTCACTGGGAGTGGAGAAGCAGCAGACATTGCTCAATAACACAGTAAGGGAATGATCAGTGTGCAGTCATCTGGGTTGAAAGATTATGGTTGAGACCTAATAGATACGGTAGAGTACTTTACTTGGGAGGCTGGGGAAGAAAATCTGGAGAGTCTCCTTGGGAAATTAGGGTATTTGGAAGCACCTGGGTATACAGGATTTTAGAAGGTCACATTGCAAACCCAGGGCAAGACCCATGCTCAGAAAATATCAGACAAGATCCTAAACTTTCACCTTGGGCTAAAATCTAGGTTCAGTGGAACTTAGAAGGTCACATTGCAAACCCAGGGCAAGACCCATGCTCAGAAAATATCAGACAAGATCCTAAACTTTCATCTTGGGCTAAAATCTAGGTTCAGTGGAAACCTGTCTTAGTGTTGAGGAGAGTCCCATCACTGAGCCAACGTGCAAAGACTTAGAGAAATGTTTTTGTTTTTTATTTCCTTTTTTCTCTCCTGGCTGAATACAAGCTAAAGGGAACAGCAGCTTCAGTGAACACACATGGCAAGGAATACAGTATTTGTAAAAATAGTTTGGGAAAATTGCTAAACAGATTATTACAGACTTTAACAACAATCCAAAAAACAATAGCAACCCTGGGGTAGGAGAAGAATCTGATTTCCAGAGTTATGAATCACAACTATTTGCAATAATGATATGGCAAATAATTAAACCTATAGGTTGGGCCACCCACATCAAGGCTTTTTTCCTCTCTCATTACTGTGATTAACTAAGGGTAGTCACGAAAGAAAACATTTAGAGGCATTGGTCTTTTTTTTTTTTTTTGAGGAGGCTTTCATAACTTCTTCAATGGCATCAGTCAAGATGCAGTGAGTTTTAATTTTAACAAATAATTTTGTTTTAAATAATAAATTATTTTCTGTAAGGGCATATTTACATAATTCTTTTATAATATTTTTCTAGCAAAGAGTGGTATCCTCTATAAGCGATATAAGAATAATCAAAGCACTTTACCCCTTAATATTAAATGCATACAAAATATGTCAGAAAAAATATTTCTACTTTGTAATAGTTGTGGACAAATTACATTAGCACATGATTAATGATATCAGAAAATCTGGAGGGTATGTTATGTAATGAATACTTCATAAAATATATTTGATCAATCTAAAACCACACATTGGAATTGACTATCAATTTGAGCAATATAAAATTTTTATGCATAGCATAAACACTAACAGAAGAAATGATAAACTGCTGTAATTTTTCATTTGCTTTATTTCAAATATGTGCTTGTGGTATTCTGTCAAATCAAATGATAAAAAACACTAGAGCGGGACTGGGAAAAAGCTGTTTGCAATTACAGAAATTTATCTGTGTTGCCTCCCAGAGTATTTTTCTTACTAAGGGTGGCTTTTCAAATTTAAAAGATTTTTCAAAGGGATGTTTTGAATTAGAAAACTATTTCCATTTTAATTTGGACAAAGGGTGGGATCCTTGACGTTAAGTATTTGCTTGCCTGAGGTTTATCTCTGTACTGAAGTTGTGCTTGAAAATCCACCTGGTTTCTCTTTCCTTGGTCAGTGAATGGCATGGGGGGAGGGTCCCTGACAATTAGGAAAGTGCTCTTACATTGGCTTTTATAAAGGATGGAGGTGAAAATATTACACAGGTGAATCATCTTCAGTTAGCAGGATGCTCAATGATAATTGCCCATTTTGATTTACAAGGGTTCAACCAGCTCTACAAAAGATGAATCTTTATGTCAGCTGAAGACACCCATAGGATATTCATTCAACATTCAATAAATATTTTAAGTGTCTAAGGTGGCTTACAAAGGTTTTCAATGAGTGGTTTGGGTTGTTGTAGGAATCAAGGAAAGGGTTGAATAATGTGCTAGGTATAGCTGGTGCATAACAAGGACAGAGGGTACCGGATGGTGATATGGCCCACAAACTCATCTTTGTACTTATTGGGTAAAACTTGGAATGTTTTTACCCTAGATAAACAAATGGCTTATCTTTCTCAAGCTCAGGTATCTCTAGAAAAATTGACTCCTCAGAGAAATAAGTTTTCACCATTCCAATAGATGCTACCAATCTTTAGTGAGGTATTAAGTGCTATTTTAAAATGCAGCTATATATCTATAGCACATTTTCCATACATCCACACTAAGCATTTTTCATTCTTCACATATCTCAATGCCTGTGCTGTGATTGGTTGTGAGAAAAGTTCTTGAATTTTATTTAAATAAGAAGATAGTTATTTTGTTTCCTCATCTTTTCCACTCTCTACATGAACCCTTTCCATTTCTATAATTATTATGTACTACGTGCCCCCAACCTAGGCTCAACACAACTGTTTAAAATGGATGATCCTGTTATTTGTATTTTACCCCACCCATTTTGGGAATCAAAAGGCAGGATGGGGGAATAGGACAGGAAACTGGGCAAACATCTTATCAAAACCTGTTAATCCAAATCAAAGGGATTGGAGGTGATAATTCTAATTCTCTCTGCCCAAGAACAGAAATGCCAAGCACTTCCTTGGTGTTTATAGGCTACATATTCTCAACTGGGAATGACATTCTCACTTGTTTAAGGATGGTACAATGGCCAAATAATAAAAACATTTCTTGAGGACTTGGCACCATTCTAAGTTCTTCACATATAACATCAAATTTAATACTCACAAGCACTCTAAGAGTTGGTACTATTACTTAATTCCCTCTTGATACATAAGGAAACTGAGGTGCAAAGTAACAAGTTTTAAGGATTGCTCAAGCACTTTGCTAGATTATCTATGCTAGCTATGTAAACTCCTATGAGGTGTCATTTTCCCCAGAACTAATTAAATCTCTTTCACATGAATGATGCTCATTTTTTAAAATAAAAAATTTATTTTGTACATTATATTACATAACATTTATACTTTTTCTGTTCTTTGGAATAATTTTTAAGACAATGGAAAAAATAAGAATGTGTACAGTAACTGTTCGTTGCCTACCAAAGAGCCATTCTCTATTCCTTTTTCCCACCTGAATCTGATATTGTTTTATACCTACCCTCTTCTATGAGGCCCCAGACCTATCCCCTGGGGGTAAATCATAAGTGTAAGCCAGTAATGGTGGTACAATTACCACTGATTTGAACATACGAATTTTGGGATGATCTATATAGGGTAAAGTCTTCTGGGGGATACTGGGGAAGGATTTCCTCAAACTTAAAAAGAGATACAATGCCTCTAGATGTTTTCATGAGAACGTGTTGCCTCTAAGTAACACAGCCACCTTCAGACTATGGAATTAGCTTGAAGATGAGGTCTATACCTAAGCCCTTGATCAGATGGAAATGTTTTGGTAATGGATGGTGGTGATGGTAGCACAACATTGTGAACCTAATTAACAGCACTGAAATATATATCTGAATATGATTAAAGGGGAAATAACAGATTGTATATATATTAACAGAAAAATATTTTTTAAAAGTCTATGGAACTACACCTATTTCATCAATTGTAACAAATGTACCACACTAATGAAGGATGTTGTTAATGTGGGGAAGTGTGGGAGGACTAGGAAGCGGGGCATATGGGAATCTCCTATATTTTTTATGTAACACTTATGTAATCTAAGTTTCTTTTTTAAAAAAAAAAGTATATTAAAAAAATAGTCTATGGAACTACACTACACAAACAGTGAACCTTAAGTTAAACCATGGACTATAGTTAATAGTACAATTATAAAAATGTGCTATCATCAATTGTAACAAATATTCCACACTAATGCAAGGTGTTAATAATAGGGTGGTGTATGGGAATCCTGTATTTTATGCATGGTTGTTCTGTTCCCACAACTTCTCTAATAAAGAAAAAAAAAGTCAATGGGTTAAATAAACCAAGAGCTACCTTACCTTCAGGCTTATTGTGATATGACACAATAAAAAACTCAAATTCTCTTTATTACTAACTTCATAAAATCTGTTAATGCTCTCTCACACTAAATAATTAACATATATTAAATATCTTCTTTTTTCCCAAAGATTGAAAGTTTAGCTTCAAAGAATTATCTCAGTGTTATATGATTGAAGAACATTGGAAGTGATTCTAAGTATATACATATTTCCAATTTATTATACTCATTTAAATATATTGGAATAGTTTAATCCCTGCAGAATGTTTAAAATGCAGATATGTAATTAGAATATATTGCTAAAATATTTATTTCCATTTATTAGTCAGGAAAATACAATTTATAAAACGAAGATTCATATCTGCCTTAGACAGCTAATAAGCAATCTGTTTCCAAAGGATGCTAAATATGCTTCTGTTCATGGGAATTTTTCCCTCAAAACTCTTATTGTATATGAATACTACATGAAGGCCTATGAAATTTCATATTCTCTCCCTCCATCTATTCTTGAAAATTAGTTTTAAATAACACTGTATTAATATTTTACATTATGGCATATTTATTTGCATAGCTGAATTAACCACTAGAATTTCAGTTCCTGGAGGGCAGGGGCTGAATGTTACTCATATTTATAATTTACTAATTTACATATGGCATGGGATAATGAAATCATTTCAAATGGTAGATGATTATGTTTCTTAAGACTAAGTTATTTACTAAGTAGATTTGGGATTGTTATAATGATACCATTATCACTTCTTTGACATATGAGTTTTTATTATAACACACAGAGTTTTAAAAAGAGCCAACCTACAGAATTCCTTTCTCTCCTTATCCAAACTATATTCAGAACAAGGCAAAACACAGTACTGATGCCAGGTTAAAGGTCATTTTAGAGCTCTATATATGGTCTCCCATTTAACTAGTTTTGAATAAACAAAATTCATAACTAAAGGTAGGAGATCCACTCATCCCTACATCCCTGCTACTTTCTAGTACAATATCTGTGTATATAACCCAGAAATAGATGTGTATGTGTGTGTGTGCATGTGTTTTGAATTTGAAGGACAAAGTGCCAAGAGAGTATAAAAGAGTTCTCTGTGCTTCTTTTACATAAGTCCCAGTATACTCAGAAGTACTACAGAATAATAACAATTAGTATTCTCTACTTATTTCAAGGAATAATCAACACTAGAGAAATAATAACAGATGTTTAAACTAGGCCTCCCTTGGTCAGTACACTATGTTATCTAATGGTCATCTATTTTCTTCTGATTCCTTTTTTTGGGAGAACACGGATTCCTCAGAGTAGCCTGCATTTCACTGAGCAGTCATGTGCTCAGAGAATTAAACTCTGTATCAGGGGTTCTTAACCCTTTTTGTTCCACAGACCCCTTTGTCAGGTGAAAACCACAGACCCCTTACTAAGTCCACACTATACTGTGTATTATTTAATAAATATATCACATCTGCACCAACACGTCTCAAGAATAATGTTTTTTGAATTTCAATTCAAGCTCATGGACCCTTTGTTAAGAACCCCTGCTCTATACCATGTTTGGAGTAAATACTAATTAGAGTAATCTCATGTTAATATCATTCCACTCTCCAGTGAATGATTTAAGGCTGAGTATATGACCCAGTTCTGACCAGTGAGACATGAGTGGAAGTCTGCCACAGACTTCTGGGAAAAGGTCTCCTATTTCCTTAAAATAGATACAAGGAAACCATTAGATGTTTTTTGTCTGCATGGGTTGCTCTGGACCACAGCAGCCATCTTGTGAACATGAAGAGAGCTGGTCTGAAGAAAAACCCAGGGCACAGAAGTTAGCAGATCCAAGATCATCAGAGAGAAGTGGAGCTTGAGACTTAATCATACCATGCCTATGGCCACTCTATCTTTAAACTTCTTGTTATATTAAGTAACATATTTACTTAGTGTTTAAGCCTGATGAGTGTTTAAGCTGAGAGCGTTACAGCACATAAGCCTGCAATAACAGATTATTTTTCCTTAAATATGTTTCCTTAAATATTGGGGTATAATGAATGGTAGATTTGGAAGGATCAAGAGTAATTAGTTAAAATCTGGTTCAATCAGATGTCTAACTAAGGAGCTGTTATTCAATTATACTTTAAAGAGCTAAGTATAATTGAGTTGTTTAGCTTATTTTACATGGTTTCTGAAATAAATGGTAATCATAAATTTATTGCACTACATTTATTCATAAAATTAAATGAGAACTCAGGGGAGCAAGTGTAGTTCAGTGGTTGAGCGCCTGCTTCCCATGTATGAGGTCCCGGGTTCAATCCTCGGTACTTCCTTAAAAAATAAAATTAAACAAGAACTCTAAATTGACAACAATTTACTGGTGTTCTGAACTTTGTTAAGATTTAGGTAAAATATAACATTGTCCAGGTATGTTGTGTTTGGCTTTTTTTTTTAAACCTCTTCAAAACAAATTTTTCACTATATATATATATATATGTGTACTATATATATTATATACAAACATGCACAAATACATACACATACAGATGTATGCATATATATTAAATTCATAATAAAATTGTTAAGAAAGGTCACGGGAGTCTTATTTTAATTAAATGCAGAATATATATGTTCTAATCTGGTCTTAGAAGTCACATTTGATTAATTGCAGGATATATATGCCCTAATCTATATAACATTGCATTTAATCCAGTAGACAATTATAATCCGCCCCCCCAAATCACAGTAAGACATTTTATATTCTTTGACATCATCTAGATAGATCCTCTATGAGTGGATCCAGTTATATCAGTGTTCACAAAGCAAATCCAAAATAATGAATGAATAAGTAAAAATAAATAAATAAAACCCACCATTTCACAAAAGAATGGTACGTACTTTTTCCATCTTTCTGAATGAGGAATCAGTAAGTGCTAAATAGAACTACACACTGCATGTGGAAATAGCATGCACAAGAAAGGCCCTTGAAAAGAAGAGTAAGCAGACACATGAGCAGTGAACACTGGTTTTCAGGTACAAGCTTGAAACCATATTTAAGAAGAAGAAGGTATTTGAAGTATATTTGGATTTTTAAAAAATCCTAGACAGAACATAGAGAATAACACAAAAAGCGAAGAGTAACTGTAAAGTCTGAAAATGCAAGTTCAAAACCAAAATCAAAGAATTGAAAAGTATATTAATTACTGTATTCAAACTAGGAATAAATTACACAAATATAAAATAAGCATAAGATCATTAAAATAGCAGGAAAGTACGGATTTTTTAAAAAAGAAGTGAACCTCAGCATTCTGGAATGTACACAGCTCATTTCTATTTCAATTAGTAAGAATGATATTCCATTAACTAATTCATTAATTTCCCATTTAAAAAATTAAATGTTACCCACTCTGCTGGGGAGGAAGAGTGGCAGGAATAAATGCTTTCCCCAAAATTATGTAGTAGATGACTAGTCTTGCATTCCAAAATGGAGAAATGAAGAATAAATGGCAAGTGGCTTAATAAGATGGGAAAGAAGGGTTCTGGTTCTACAACCTTGTGCATATCCCTCAACATCTCCAGCTATTAGCTATCTGTGTTTTAGTAGTCATGGAGACAGCATTACTTTAAATTTTAAAAGTTTACTTTTAAAATTTATAAAAGGGCAGATTCTCACAATATAATGGTTCTCAAAGAAAGTGGGTGTTTTTATTTCTGTCAAAGAAGAGTTCAGTACATTTGATAGTATGATTGGTGAAAAATACCAGAGTAAATGATTTTTAGGCTTTCTATACTTTGGCAATTGTGTCATGATAACTTAGTTCTGGAATTCATTTATTCTTTCAATAAGTATACAGAGAGTACTGTTTATATGCCAGGCATTTTTTTAAGTGCTGCTTTCTTAGTTGCTGGGGATAAAAAGACCCAGTTGTACCCTAAAAGGTAGGCAAGGGAAGCCCTTACCCTAAAGGAACTCAGAGTTTAATAAAGGAGGGTGAAACAGACATATAGGGAAATAATTAAATTAACTACAATATGAAATTGTTATCATGAGAATCTCAAGAGAGGAGAAAAGAGCACTTAAGGACCCCCTCTGGAAGTGAGGGAAAGCTTAAAAGTGGCAGATTCCAAAGAGATAAAAGCAGATGAACCAATGGTATGACTAGGTAATTTATAGAATCTAGAGATTTTACAAAGAGAATCTAGAGATTCTACAAAGATAAGTCGTGTTTAAACTGAGGTATACTGGGATAAGTATACACACGAAAATTTTCCAAAGAATATGTAGGTAGTGGTGTTTTAGAGAATTCAATTGCTTTGATTCTCAACTTGCATTTGTACTAACTACATCCAAGCATCATGTAGGTTCTTCTTCTCTACCTCAACTTTTACAAAAGGGTCCACTGCTCAGAGAGGTAAAAACCACCAAGACACCAAAGAGACAATTGTAAAGAGTTTTCCTGAATGCTTTTTAATTATTACTAAGGGCAAAAAAAAAAAAAAAAAAAAAAAAAAAAAAACACCCCACACAAAACACTATAATGCCTCTTGGCTTTCCTCATGCATATTACTGTTGAGGGAGGGTAGGGTATTAGGCATGGGGTATTTGGGGGTCTTTTTTTAAGTGTTCAGAAATCGTATACACTGTACTATGCGTAGCAGAAGTGATGGAAATTTTTGTCTAATGACTTCAATTCTTCCCTCCTAACTATTGTCAAAGAATTCATTGCTCTTAAGGTAGATTCTGATGAGAAAAAAGAAAAGAAAACATTGGCAAAAATTAATGTTTGTTAAAGACAGTTATTTCACAATTTAAATGTAAGCAAATCCTTTTCAGCTGGTCTCTACTCATTTCTAGGGCATATCATTAATTGGAAAGAAAAATATCTTTGAACAACAACGAAAGCAGTCCAAATCAGTGAAGTTTATTCTTTTAATTATAAATGAAATGTTTTATAGGACACCAAAGCTTTAGGTTAAACTCATGACTAAAATTTTGCATGACTTCATTCAGAATTGCTCTGTGCTATTCTTTAAGGTAATTAAAACCTATTTTATAAAATTATATTGTAGAATATGTAATTAGTCATTTGATGTCATCTTATATTTTTATACTCATTTCCAGATAAAATAATATAAAATAAATAACAAAGGCAACTGTTTGACCAATTAGATTTTAGCAGCATATACTTTTCTTTCATTAAATAGAAAATTTGATGATAATGTACATCAAAATACATAGAAATATTTCTGTATATTTATACCTGATTCTTAAAGTACTCTCACATATATATTTACTAAAAGAATATTATGCTTTTTGTCATATCTTAAATAAATTATAATTTTAGCTAAATATTACACAGGATTATTTCAAAATAAGTATGAGAAACAGTATAAATTCTTGTTTTCTAAGTATTCTGCAAAAATAAATATTTTGGAGCAACAGCAAATTAATGTTAATAGCTCCATAATTTATTTTTACAATGATCTTTAAATGTACTCTAAAATATTTATTTGACCTTAAAAAAATCAATTTAAGCATTTTCTGACTAAAATTAAATCTGATTTACTTGCTTAGTTTGGAAGTGGGGACCAGCTTTGGTAATTAAGTTAGAGGGTATCATTTTCCCATACCCTGAAAGAGTTAAGTCTGCAACTCTGACATTTTTCACAAATATATATTTGAAGCATGTGCTAAAATAAAAAACTTTTAATCACAAATACTGTATTGACAAAGGTGGATTTCAGTTTCTCTACCATTTATGAGTATTTGGATTATAAAATTTGTCTCAAAAATATAAAAGAGCAGTATTGTTATTTATCATTTTGTGAGTTTTGATAAAATTTTTGATAAACTTCTCAGAAGTGGAGAAAGTCATTGATTTTTTGTAAATCAGATGGATTCCAAGTCTCTTTTTCTCACAAAATTGAAGGAGGACTCACGGAATTGCTAGCTGATAGATCATTATAAATAAGTTTTCATGATAGATAATTACATGATTTTTTGGCAAATTCAAAGAATAGATTGATATTGCTAAAATCAAATATTTTCTGTTATCTATTTTATTACATGAAGTTACTCAGTGCTTACATAAATAAAAACGAAACAGCAAAAAAGGAATGTAATTGAGAATAAACTATGTATCTGCATAGCTAGCAATAAGGAACATTCATCCACAGATATATGAGAGGCCCATTTGTTCAATTAAAACACACTTTTCTAGTAAATGCTTACTTCTTGTTTAATAATTATCTTGTTTTTATCAAATCTGTAGCAATAATATTACAATGAAACAATCCAGAAAAATTTTGTTAACGTTTAGTGTCTTATGATATTCTCAAATTAAAAAAAAATATTTACATGTATATGAAATTTTTTTGCAAGGAAAGACAAAAGGGATTAAAAATACAAGAATGAAAATAATTTTGAAGAGAAGTATAGTGGAAATATAGGTTGAAATAAATGGCTGAATGAACAATTTATCATTACTAAAAAATAGCTCATTCATTTATAGAGATTTTTTTACCTTGAAATACTTTTAAGCTTACAAGAGTGTTACAGAAGTAATACAGACCCCTTACATAGAATTCCAACAAACTCCTCACTCCCCAGATACCCAGATCTACTAATTTTAACATTTTGCCACATTTGTAATATTATTTTATCTATCCATCTATGTCTTTCTGTCTAATCTATCAATCCATTTTCTGAACACTTGAATGTAGGTTGTATAATTATGCTCCTTGAACACTTAATATTTCCTAAGAACAAGGATATTCATTTCTGTAAGCCTCTTAAGTGTAGGTATCAAGTTCAAGAAAGTTAACATTGATAAAAAGTTTACAGTCCCTTCCAATTTTTTCATATATCCCAATAATGTCAATTAGAGACTTTTTTCCTCCCTTGCTATATCCCATCCAGGATCATGTATAGCATTTAATTGTCATTGTCTCTTTAGTTGCTCTCCAGTAATCCAATAGGATTAATCACATGCACAGTATTGCTGTATCCTCACTACCTTCTATCACTAAAATTTTACCATCTCTCCAAACAGAAACCCTACACCCATTGTGAATTAATTCCCCATACCCCCTGAACCCTACCCCTGGCAATATGTACTATAATTTCTATCTCTATCAGCTTGCATATTCTGATATTTTCTTTGTAGTTACCAAAAGGCTTAAGAATAACAGCCTAAATCTATGACAATTTCTTTTGCTTTGAAACAACTTCACTTCAATAGTATACACAAACTATGTCCCTATACTCCTCCGTTCCCCCATCTTTCTGTAGTTCTTGTCATAAGAGTCTAAAACCACTGATTAATCATTACATTTTATGCAATTACCTTTTAGATCCTGTGGGAAATAAAAAGTGGAGTTACAAATCCAAAATACAATAGTATCTCCCTTACTGGAGATCTTTATTTCTTTACGCAGTTTCAATCTCTTGTCTATTATCTTTCCTTTCAACGTACAGAACTCTCTTTAGCATTTCTTGTAGGGCTGGTCAAGTTGTGAGAAATTCCCTCAGCTTTTGTTTATCTGAGAATGTCTTAATCTCTCTCATTTTTGAAAGACAGTTTTGCCAGTTGTAAAATTCTTACCTGGCAAGTTTTTGCTTTCAGCACTTTAAATATGTCATCCCACCACCTTCTTGCCTCCATGGTTTCTGTTGAGAAATTAGCACTTAATCTTACTGAGGCTCCCTTGTATGTGACACTTTTGCTTCTCTCAGATTTCAGAATTCTCTTATCTTTGGCATTCAATAGTTTGATGATAATATGCCATGGCTTGGGTCTATTTGGACTCATCTTGTTTGAAGTTTGTTAAACCTCTGTGATATATACATATATTCACATCTTTTGTTTGATTTAGGAAATTTTCAGCCATCATTTGAATATTCTCTCTGCCCCTCTCTTCTCCTTATTTTGTGATTCCCACAAAGCATATATTAGTATGCTTGATGGTATCCCACAGATTCCTCAAGCTCTGTTCACTTTTCTTCATTCTTTCTCTTTTTTGCTTCTCAGACTATGATTTCAATCGTCTTATCTTCTAATTCATCGGATTCTTTCATCTGCCAGCTCCAATCTGCTGTTGAATCCTTCCAGGGAATTTTTAATTTCTGTTACTGTGCTCTTCAGCTCTGTTTCCTTTTCATAATTTCGATGTCTTTATTGATATTCTCTTTGTGTTTATCTAAAGGTTTTCCTAATTTCCTTTAGTTCTTTGCTTATGTTTTCCTTTAGCTCTTTGAGCATGTTTATGATTAGTTTTTAAAAGTATTTGTTATACCCCAGGTCTGGTCTTCCTTGTTGATGCATCTTGTCTGGAGTATGTGCAAGTGGCCCTAGCAATTCCCATTTACATGGTTACAAATGTCCCTTCTTCCCTAGAAAACAATTTCTTCATGGTCCCATGCACTGTACTCAATGTCCTATAGCCAGCATTCCTTTGTCCCAGGCAGCACGACTTGATTTCTCACCCTCAGTGTTCTATAGGAGAGCTCTAGGAACTCCCTTCCACATGTGAAGCTAGTTCTGGGGCAAGTTCTGGGAAGGCAA
This sequence comes from Tolypeutes matacus, assembly GCA_026826555.1. Lineage (NCBI taxonomy): Eukaryota > Metazoa > Chordata > Mammalia > Cingulata > Chlamyphoridae > Tolypeutes > Tolypeutes matacus. Next base: position 6,048,079 of record JAKSZT010053801.1, on the reverse strand, counting down.
TTCCCTGAAGCCACCCTCAGACAGATTGGGCCAGACATACATACTTCCACTATATGCACAGGGGTTACTTATGCTCGCTTCAGAACTGGGATGAGTGATCTGCCCTGGGAGCGTGTGTTGGCTCCACACCAAGCTGATGAAGGGTAAGGGAGGGATCAGCAAGGGCACCACAAAATCCTACAGTATTTAAGTAGCCCTTTTCTTGATGATTCCGTGCTCACCTTGTTACTTGTTACTGCAGTTCTTTAACTGTTTCTGGAGCTTTGAGAAAGATGTTTCTGCCAGTCCTTGGAGGTTGTTCAAAGTTTCCACAGGGGGACGATCCCTAAAATTTCTCTCTCTATTACCTGGATCGAAGTGGGTTCATTCACTTATTTTTAAATTAATGATAGTAGGCATCAGATCATTTTGGTACTTAGATTCTACTGGATGAATTGAAAGATTAATATATCAGTTTTATTTTAAAATGTTAATATTTACAATACTTTGGAAATTATAGCCTTTGTCAATATTTGCACTTATAATAAATAATTTTAGCTATAAATCCAAAAATATATTTGAAAGCACATATGCTTTAAAATTATTTGGGGATTATGTGAGCAAAACATTTTGAAGATAACATTTTGAAATTACAGATGATCTTAGCATAAATGGCTTTCCTGGCCACTGCATTAGTCCTCCCTACCTGAGTCATTTTAGTAACTTAGCACTACTCTTTTGAGGTTGGTGAATATTTGATTACTATTCTTTGTCTCTTTTTCTATGCCATTTAAAAGCTATGTTGTCATATATTTAATAATTTGGTTTTTCGTAATAGTCTAACAGAGGGATTTTTATTTTAGAATTCTCTAAAATTGTTAAAAGATTGTGTCTATTATTATCATCATTATTACTAACACTGTTCAAGTCATTAATGTCCTTTTGCTGCTTCCTCGTAGCTCAACTTTTACAAAAATGTACCATCATAAAATTATTGCCTTTTTAATATTCTTCCAATCCTCTATGTTTATCTTGTGTTTTCATATTAGATATCTTTGGCTATATTACAATTCGTATTTACCTGCTAATATTTTTTCCATTCTATTTTGATTTCACCCAAGTCTTTCTGTCTTAGAAAGCTTTAACTTAGAAGTCCCAGCAAATTACTCTACTAGCATTAATCTCAATATTAGTACATTTAAAGGTTATTTAAAGGGTGCTACCAAATTATCTAAACAATAACTACTTCATAAGTATTAAATTTAGAGAATGAAAGGAGCTATTAAAAATGAAGTGAAAATAAAATGAAGTGAAATAAAAAGGATTCATTTATCACTCTATAACTAGCACCGAGTTCCATACCAAGTACATATTAGTTCTCAATTAATTATTGAATGAATAAATTAACTTAAATGACAGTTTATATAAAATACACAGAAACAGAAATGTCATGAATTTTAACCTAAGCAAAAAAAGTATGTTGAGCTAAATTTTCTAATATTTTTAAACGCCATTAAATAAAACTGTTATAAGAATATATTATATATATTTATACAATCATAGATTACATATCATTCAAATTCTACTCTAAAATACAACTATTCAATTATGTAATAAAAAGCTCTGGTTTGTTCAACAGGGATTTAGAATTTTACCATATTTCAAAATTGGGCAATTTCCCGATTAAGTATTCCACCCATCCTATGTGATGGTAGCCTGATGAGGATCTAAAGAAAGGAAACAAAGAAGATCCTTAGTAGAATACAGCGAGCATAACTGGCAAGATCAAACAGCATTGCCTCAATCCCAGATCATGTTCATTTTTCTCATGAAATAATCTTTAGGACTTCCCTTTGAGTAAATTTTGGGACTATGCCCAGACATGCAAACACTCTGAATTTGTGTTTAAAGGCTTGGTACCAAGGGAACAAATAAGAGAAACAGGTGAAAATGTGTAGCTCTACCAAGAGTTTCCTTGGGCATTTTAGCATTGTAATTTCCAAGAAATTATGCCTAGGCATCAGGTATTTTCTTTTCTATTTCTTGTCAAGAATGTGTGCTGCCTGCATGAATAGCTACTGTTTAATGTAAAATGTCAAATATTCACAATATAGATATGTCACTCATGATATGTTTTATAGACAGCAATGTATGCTACAAATAAAACTGTATACTAAGAGTTCCTATCATTATGATTAGTTAAAATAAAAATAAAAATAAATGATCTATATTCACCAAACAAGGGTGAAGGAAATAAAAGAGTTGAATAAATAGTTGAGATGTAACAAAGGGGTTAAAATAGCTTCTACACTCTTCATGACATAGATTACTTCAAAGAGAATGACAAATGCATTGAGATTTTATAAGTTCCATTACAGTTGATAAAACATTTGTACATCCCCCATGTTGAACTTAAGTAGTAAATCAATCAACTAGAATATTTGAAGACATTCAGAGGACACAAATATTTTTAACACAGTAAAAGCAAAAAACTGGATCTTATCTACTGAGTATTGAACATTGAATAGCCATATCCCAGAGTTCTACTCTGATTATGTAAAGCTGCACTGAATGAAGGCTGTAGAGATCACAAAAGTTTCAATTATTCTATCTGCAAACACAAGTACATTTGCAGTAATCCCTATAATTAAAGATCATATAGTGAAGATACATGTGAAATTTTAAAAATGGAATTAAATATTGGAAGTATTGGAGAAATAGTTTAAAAATACACTTGGCTTAATTTTTAACAGGAGAATCCATGTACAATGTTACCAAATATTGAACTAATGATAATGAAGCCATTAACCAATCTACATCTTGCTTCATGTCCTTTTACTATATCCTTCATGTCCTTTTACTATATCCTCAGGTAGGTTTACTGTGAAACTAAAGCAGCTTAAGCTTTAGTGCAGTGCCCTTGCATGGGCCCATTCCAAGGCCCTGGGAGGGCAAAGACATGTGTTCATGTGGTCTTATGTTTAATAAAAGCTGAAAAGTCAGGTACTTCTACATTTTTTTCAAAGAGTTTCTTCCAAATGGTATAATCTTTAAGGGATAACAAAATCTAGATCCACTCCTACAAATAACAGTATTTGGGGGCTGTAATCTACATTAAAGTCTCATGTTTAGACTTAGTTTAGTTTCACAACACTTAAGTCTGGAGTGTTTTGTTCTTGGAATAGCTAAATTATATTGTCTGTGTACTTCCTTTTTTTTAAAAAAAAAAAAGATTTATTTATTCCTCCCCCATTATTGTTTTACACTCCCTTTCTGCTCTCTGTGCCCATTTGCTATATGCTCGTCTTCTCTTTAGGAGGCACCAGGAACCGAACCTGGGACCACCCATGTGGAGAGAGGTACGCAGTCACTTGAATCACCTCAGCTCCCTGCTTTGTTGTGTCTCTCATTGTCTTTCCTCTTTGTGTCTCCTTGTATGTGTCAGCTTGTTGTGTGAGCTCGCCATGCCTGCCCATTCCACCTGCCTGTCGTACCACCTCACTGTCTTGCTCGTCTTCTCCAGGAGGCACCAGGAACCAAACCCAGGACCTCTCATGTGGTAGGCGGGAGTTCAGTTGCTTGAGCCACATCTGCTTCTGTCTGTGTACTTCTTAACCAAAAATCCATGACTTTTAAACTTGTGCTATGCACAGAATTAGAACACAGGCAATCGATTTCCGATCCACAAAGAAATACCATTAGAAAAACATAATGGCTTGGTTTAAAATGTCATGCTAATATTGGTAACTAGTACAATTTAAAAAACAAAAATGCTAGAGTTTATGAGTAATGACCAAAAATACTTCTGCTGAAGGACCCAGTGTTTAATATTTGTACAATTTACCTCTAAATACACCACTGCAATGTTTTACCCACCACTCAGAGGTTAAGCACCAAAGCATCCTGAATTAAAACGTTTTTCTCTGAATTTACCTCAAATCTATTCCCCAAAATATTTCCTGTTGTGTCTTAAAACCATAAATCGCTAGATGTCTATTTCTATTAATTACTAAATTTGTGACCTTTTCTTGGAGGCTGAAATTTTTTTTCAGTCTATTAATCTGTAGAAAAATATGGGAACATAAATGAAAAGCTGTTCTCAGAGTCAAAAAACAAACGATAAAATGTAAAAAATAGCTGGCAAATAACCTTCTACAGAATAAGAAGTTCAAGGATATATCTTATAGGTTTCCTTGTATCCTTAACTACTGTCAATATGCATAAATATAAAGTGAACTTTATTCAGTAAATAAGAAAATACAGTACTATTTTAATGACTCTTGAACACTTCCAACAGCATAATCTCATATGAAGAATGGATCTTGATATGTAGGTAGGTAGCTAGGTAGGTAGGAAAGTTTGTTTTTCATTTAGGTTCTATATGAGATACTTCTTTATGATTTTATAAATACTATGATAGGATGTTTGCTTAGTTTTATGATTCTAAAGAAGGATAAAAGTTACAAGTTATATACCTGTCTTTAAAAAACACATAGCTAGTAATTATCAGACAAAAGATTAGTCATATGTCGGGTATGTGAATGTAAAGCACTCATCCCCTAAGTAGAAAAAAATGCACCCAGAAGGGTCATAATAAAGACTGATGATTGACCCAAGAATTCTTCCATATCAAATTATATAATAAAGCCTTTAAAATGGCAACAAGTTTCTAAACTGAAAAAAAAAAGATACTCATTAAAATAAGATGTTATACTAAAACTGAAAAATAAAGATGTGTTTATTTTGTAGAAGTAGATGCCCAAGAATCATTTAACTGTGAATTACAGACTTATTTTAAATAGAGGGTCAGAGAAATGTGCATATGGTACTGCAACAATGATGGATAATTATCACAGATAAGAAATGTGTTGAAGTTGTAAGATCCAAAAATGCTGCTAAAAACTCAAATTAGTGTACTGTAGTTTACACATTCTTTTCAAATAAGCATTATGTACATACAAAATAGTTAATCATTAGTAACAATTCATATTCAACTGGGTATGTCTATTGTTAACTCACTAAGTAGAAAAGGTTCAAAGAGAAATGATAAAAAAGAAAGGGGTCTAACATTAATTCTTGCCAATTCACCCTCTGATCAAAAAAAACACCATATAACAATTGTACCAAATAATGGCTTTAAAATGTTTATCTGCAGGTTATGTGTCAAATGTATAGGCTCAATACAAAAGATGGATATGGTGTGTGATGGAAAGTGAAGTCTATATATGATATATCATGCAGTACACTCACTCTGATATAATTCTTTTAAAGTATGTATATTGGGAAAACTTTATGGTAAAACCTCAGTTTAACTTTGTAATTTTACTACTTAGGGTGAATCACATCACCTCTGTAATTCAGAGTGTTCACTGTTACTGGTTTATAGATTACTTTATAGGGATCAAAGGAGGTGAAACACACCTAAAAGAGTTGTGCAAGTACTAAAGAAATAAACTCCATTCCCTCTTCCCACAAGATCAACTCTGTTTATACCCTTCCAGGCTACACAACTCAGCCTTACTAACCATTACCCACACCAGGTCTTAAGAGAATGAATTACTAATCTGACTGGTGAGATCTTGAGAATGCACTGAATCCATTTGATGCCTGATGCACCCTCTTACTCTTATATCTATGCTCTTCTCTTCTGGAGAAGTGGTAAGAAACCAAGAGAGCTAGATGTGTGCTAGGGATTAGGGAATAGGAAGACATAATCTAGTATTAGTTAATTAGAAAAAATAATTAGAAAACAATTGATTACAAAAATATTTTATATTTTTATAATTAGTAAAAGTCAATTAATTAGAAATATTTTCTTCCGTATAAATATATTTTGAATTCTTGCATTAAGTGATAATTTCATTGTTATATTTCTAGAAGTATTATTTAATCATTTATTCAATAGTAACTTTATTATAATATAGTCTCATAATTATAGTAATTTCTGCTTATACAGCAAATTAATTGTTTGAGCCTTTCTTTCATATTGCTATGTTACTATATATATACATTTGTGTATACGTATGTGCATTTTTTGGTAGTCAGCTATCATTCATATCAAATACAAAAAACACTAAACATTCCCTGCCTGAGTTTGTTGAAAAAAATCCAGACTGCAAAGGACATCCTCATCCATAAAATCTCTTATTATTCTACTGTCAAATTTGTCAATATTCTTTAAAGGAAAAGTGAAATAATTTTCTACTAGGCTCAGATGCATGGGGGTAGATCCTATAAGGAACACCAAAATGGTTAGAACTAATTTAGGATATCCTTAAGCAAGCTCTTGATGAAGATAAAGTATAATATCATTTGTTTGGCTCAAATGTGTGGGGCCATCTTCTCATCCCACTCTCAAGTTTTCTTTGGATTTCAAATACCAGGTGGCGTCCAAACCCAAAATTCCAGTGTTTTTCCTGCCCTATACTCAGAAAAGAGTTCTAGTCACTGATACCTCAAAATCAATTGTCACAAACATTGTTTCACTCAAGCCTCTGAAATAAAATTTGCCTCTTTTTCTGCCTGTTCTCCTGATTTCATTTAGTACATCACTGCTCATTCAATCAAGCCAGGAAGCTAGACATCATCCTAGAGTACTTTCCATGCTTCAGATATGACATCCGGTTAATTACAAAATGCTGTCAATTCTAGATCATAAATATACACTGAAGCTATTTCATCCTTGTTGCTGATTCTTTACTTGAAGGTCACACCATCTTTTACTAGCCACAAATAGATGACCAGAGTGATCTTTCCAAAAGCACATTACTGATCATGCTTTTCTTTCTTAGGATCTTTAATTGACTGCCTATCAGCTTCAGAATAAGGACAAAATTCTTAAGAATTAGACACAGGCCAATGATCATTATCTTCAATTCCACAATTTCCACTTTGTATTTTACACTCTTTCATGACCTATTATCTTTGTACATGTTGTTCATTTAATACATATTATACATACTGGGTGCTTCCTGTGCTTCAGACATAATTCTAAGGCATTGGGGATGCAGAATGAACAAAAGAGAATATAACTATCATCATAGTGCTTCAATTCTATTTTTTTCTAACTGTAATGCCTTCCTTGCCAACATATAAAATATCACTATAAATATCTTAAATTCCAAAATTTTTGTTAAATGTAATCTCTATGCACAATTTCTTGATTTCTCAGGAAGAAATATTTGCTTATTTATACATGAATCAAAACTGGTAAAATTCTGTATTACAGTACATATTACTTTGATTCTGACATATCTGTCTCCCCCACTACAATGGAAATTATTTTGCGTCATTCATTGTGTGTTTGATGCCTCATCTATAGAATTTCTTCTTTGGTGCCTATGCATGGGAATTTTTCCCATTATTATATTTGTTAATTTAAATCTTAACTTGAAATTGAACTATTTTTGCATCAATACATTAGGCAACTCTCCACTATTGCTGCCATCATGACCATCTTGGCAGTGGATGGTGCAATTGACTCTGCAACACCCATTGCAAACCCAGATGAATAGTTTGGGACTCTAAACCAGTGACAGTAATCCTATCTTTCTTGCTGGTATTGTATGGGGATGGTTAGAGACATTAATAAAACTAATTTGAGCCAATGAAATGGGAGGAAAACTTGCTTAGTGCGTCTGGGATAAAGAAAACAGATTTTGTCTCCTCCTTCAGGTATGAAAAAGAAAGCATGTTGCCTGGTTGCTCCTGACAACCATTTTATAACCATGAAGGAAAGAGTCTAATAGGAACCAGATGAAGCTTATGATAGCGATGAGGGAAGAGACATAACCTGGTTTCTGACAATACAGAACTCCTGAATCAACAAAGAATCTACCCTACCACCCCTCAATTTACAGGATTCTCTCATAATCTTACATGAGATAATAAATGTGTTTATTGTTTAAACTAAGAAGAATTGCATTTCTTTCTTACACACAAGAAATATCCTAATACTAGCTTTCAACTTTATTCTTATTGAATGACAAATACTCTGTTAGGTGATTTACATTCGTTATTTCATTTTATTCTCACAAAGACTATGAGACAGTTGTACTCTCATTCTACAGATTTGGAAATTAGAGCTTGGAAAACTTAAGTAGCCTAGCTATGATCACATAAATTGTACAGCCAGGATTTGAAACCAAGTCTTCCTGGTTGCAAATCCTGTGTGCTTAAAACTATGGCAGGTCTAGTGTAAGAATTCCCTATTTTGATTGAAAATTTTAAATTGATACATAATTGAAAAATCTCTGTATCAACCTTACACATTTAAATGCAATATCTGGATATAGTAGCTTCTAAATACATTTAATGTGCTTATAACTTTTTTTTTGTAGTTGAAACAGGACTTTAATAATAAAATATTTACATCTAATATTTACTATTTACAATAGATAAATATTGCCTCTCCCCTATATATTATTATTTTTGTTGTTTATTCATAAATCCAATTATTTTCCAGTCTCGCCCAAATTCTCCTTCTGACTGACCATGTTTCGCATAGTCTCATAAAGCCCGGGAGGCAGTGGCTTGTGGCGCTTGCAATAGCATGAGATTTAAGAAAACTGGGACGCAGCAGGGCCCCTCTTCACTCACCAGGTGAAGAGTGGGCTCATTGAAGAGTGTCTCTCCATCCACTTCTGAGGAGCGGGGGATGGGTGGGAGTGAGCAGGGACTGCCTCACTCTGAAAATGGCTAGCATGGGGGGGAGGCTGCGCTCGGACCCCTGGAATGTCATGGATGGCATCCAAAGGCTTGAGGTGAGAACCTTAGTGGTCCCCTAAGTGAGTGACTGGTCACAGGAGCCCAGTACAGCCTGTCAAAGGGCAGGGTCATGCTCGGCAGCAGGATAGGTTCAGGAGTTCAAGTGGAGTCTGGGGGTGGCCCAGACTGGCTGGTGGGGAGAGATGTGCCTGCCTGGCCTGGCCCACTGTGGTTGGGGTCAGCAAAACTACTTGGCCAGGCAGACCTGGGAAGGGGGACCCTGAGGCTGGTGGGCACCAGGGGTCAATTAGATTGTCCCCTTTTGGAATTTGAGTCCCTTCTGCTTCTTCCCCAGAAGGACTGAGATAGCTCTGTTCTTAACCTTTGCATCCATGAGTGTGTTCCACTTCATAAGAAGAAAATGGTAATTGGCCAAGGGATGCATAGCATAATACACATTCGCGCTGTCAGGGATCTACAGCATAGGGGAGTGGGGCAGAGGGGTGGCCAGCTGTACCCCAAGGGACCACAGGACACCCCAACCCCTTGTGCCCCCATTAAGAGCAGGCCTCAGCCAGGGACCTGAATCCCCCAATTCAACTCCAGGACCAAAAAGGTGCCCTCTGAATGATTCCTGCTTGAAGGAAAGACTCTGCAGAGGCAAAGCTAAAAATGAAGGACACTTGTTTTGAAAGTAACTCTGACTCCTAACTGTAAACCTCAGAATGGAGCTGCCAAGAGGTCATCTACTCCCCCACCCCACCCCCTGCCAGCTTCACTGCTCAGGAGAGCTCAGGGTTGAAACTGGATTTCTAGAACACAGTGCACGGCCCCCGAATCCAGCACTTCCCAGGACAAGACTGCTGAGGCCCAGCGAAGGGCAACCCTGGCCCAGGCCTCCTGAGCAGGGTTCCTGAAGACCTCCAGGACCATGCAGTACCTGATACCAAACAAGCATTTATACTTTGATCCTATTTTCCTCCTGTCTTCCTGGCCTAGAGCCAGCTAGAAAATAAACGCTGGGCTGGAATTCCTGCTCTGGTCTCAGTGGTGTGGATACTCATCTCCTTTCTTTTTTGTTTGTTTATTTATTTATTTTAAAGAAACTTTAGATCACATAAATGTAACATAAGAAATATAGGGATTTCCCATATGCCCCTCTCCCTCTCCCTCCCACAATTTCCCACATTAACAACATCCTTCAATAGTGTGATACATTTGTTACAATTGATGAACATATTGCCACTAACCATGGATTATAGTTTACATTATAGTTCACACTCTGTTCTGCAAAATTTTGTAAGTTATCACAAAAATATTTAATGGCCTATATCTGCCATTGCAAAGTCATGCAGGCCAATTCCAACATCCTAAAAATTCCCCCATATTATGCCTATTTATCGCTCTCCCTTCCCTCAGAGCCTCTGGTGGCCACTGCCTTTATATCAATTATATAAGTTCTTCCATTAGAATAACAATAAGTCTATAGTAGAATAATAGTAAGTTTACTTTATTCCATTGTTCATTCCCCAATCCTGAGGATTTTGGGATGGTGATGCTCACTCTGCCTCTAATTGAGAGGGGGCTTAGGGGCTTAGATCCCATGGGGCAGATGGATGGAACTATCCTCACATTGCCCATCATCATCACCTTGTTGTCCTGGGTGAGTCCAATGAACTGGAGAATAGGTGTTGCAACTTTGCTGAGATTCAGGGCCCAGCTGGCACATGGACAGCCCAAAGATTTAAGTCTCTTGGACTTATACCTATCAAGTATGGTACTAACTATAGGTTCAAATAGTAGGGGCAGAAGAGCCATGTGTAGGGAAACCACAAATGCGTCCAACTCTGTCACAGTGGGGAGCATAAATTCCAAGGTAAGGCCCACTGGCAGAGCACCAAATTCCTGAGCTGTCTGCCCTGCCTATGTGTCTGCATGTCTCTAGAGCCCTCAGGAGTTCCACTATTTGAAGTGCTATTTACTGTGGAGGTCAATGAGATCCTGCTGAGACATGCATAAGCATGACCTCCTGACTCACTTTGAAATCTCTTAGCCATTAAAACTCATTTGTATTTACCATTTCCCTCTTATGGTTAAGGTCTTTTTCCAGATGCATGTCTAGCTGGCGCTTGTTAATAATTCCTCAGTACCAGGGAGGCTCATTCCCAGGAGTTATGTCCAACACCAAGGGGAAGGTAGTGGGTTTATATGCTGAGTTTGGCTTAGAGAGCGGCCATATTTGAGTAACAAGGAGGCCCTCAGGAGGTAACTCTTAAGTAAAACATAATACTGGGCTATGTTTCAATTTCAAAAGAAAAGGTTCATAAGTACAATCATCAATATCAAGGGCCTGGGGCAATGGCCCATTCTCCTTCACTAGGCACCACCTCTGTACTTGAGGGAGTCTGGCTGTCCCATTAGAGAACGTAGCAGAACTCCCCAGGATGGGAATTTGATATTCTTTTTGGTTATTGTGTAGCTCTCCATCCACTGTGACAATGCCCCATGACACTTGAGCACATTCATATGCCTTAGAGGCATGAGCCAGATGAAAGCTCCCATGCATCCCATCACTGACACCCCTCACCAATGACCCTTCTCTGCCACAGTTGTGACCCTTCTGTGGTCCAAAACCTCTCCAAAGATGAAGCCAAGAAAATAACCAAATAAAATAAGGAAATGAAATGATAATTTTAAAAATAACATATTAAATACAAAAACATTTAAAATAAAAATTTTTAAATAAAAAATTTTTTTAGACATTATGTCTTTCATCATTGTAAGATCTGTTGTCTTGTATGTACAGTGATATTTCTTCTGTATAATCCCCCAATGTCTTTTTTTTTTTGTTGTTTTTTTCATCTTTAAAAAAGCTTTAGGTTACAGAAAAGTCACATAGAGAATACAGAGGATTCCCATATACCCAACGCTCTCCCCTTTTTCCCCTCTCCCCTATTAATAATATTTTACATGCTGATTATGCATTTGTTACAACTGATATACAAATATTGAAGCATTGCTACTAACCATGGTCACTGGTTTACATTATGATTTACATTTTGGACCATACATTTTGAAGAAGTTTAAAATGGCCTGTGTCCATTATTGCAAGACAAGATTATGCAGAACAATTCCAATGCCCCCAAAATGTCCTATGTTCCATCTATTTTATTCTTTCTTCTCCCTCCCCTCAGGACCCATGGCAACTACTAAGTTTCAATATAACTTTTTACAGTCTAAATTTATTTAAAAGAAAATAAATTTAAGCAAAGTTAATAAGTGGGAAAAAAATGAGCTCACTCATACTTTCACCAAACATTTCCTGAGTATCTCTGAGGCTTGATGAAGGGATTATGATGATCACGAGAGATATGATGGGGAAGCAGATGTGGCTCAAGTGATTGGGCTCCTGTCTATCATATGGGAGGTCCCGGTTTGCTTTCCGGAGCCTCTTGGTGAAACTAGCTGGCCTGCGCGGAGAGCTGGCCTGCGTGGACAGCTAGCCCGTGTGGAGAGCTGGCGCAAAAAAAAGAGACAAAGAGGAGAGACAATGAGAGACACAACAAACCAGGGAGTTGAGGCGGCTCAAGAGACTGAGTGCCTTTCTCCCACATCGGAAGTCCCAGAATCGGTTCCCAGTGTCTCCTACAGAGAAGAGGAGAAGAGAAGCGGACACAGAGAACTAGTGACAAATGGACACAGAGAACAGACAGTGAGCGCAAAAACAACAAGGGGGTGGGGAGGAATAAATATATAAAATAAATCTTTTTTTTAAAAAGAGAGAGAGATCTGATGCCTACCCTCAAGGAGTCTATTCTAAGAGGTCCGAGAGCTTTATATAAATACTTCAAATGCAGTGCAAGCCATGTAAGATTATAACATTGTCTCCTTATCTTTTAGCATGTTTCTCTATTATAGAGATATGAAATTACCTAAATGAATTTTAGACAAATGCTTTTAAATGATAAATGACATGTTTTATCAATACAACTTTGTTAATTTTTAATCCAAAAACTCTGATGCAGAAAAGCTGTATTTCTATATATATAAAATTTAACTATAATTTAACTATATACTGAAATTTATCATATAATACACAATGTTCCCCCTTTTTTCCTGAATCCTAAGTAATCGTTCTAACTTTTCTTTCTTTAGTGCCAGTAGCCCACATTTCTCTTTTTACAAAATGATGCTAATTATTAGAGAAACTGAATAATGACACCCTTGAGTAAATGGTATTTGTATGTATTTTTCCTCTGGTACACCAAGCACTGCTCTTTTTGCAGCCTAGTGTTTTAAATATTAAGATTTGAAAGACTGGTTTCTTCTTTGTCAGAATAATTTCCGTGCATTGAATTATCTACTAGTTTAACAATTTATAGACATGATTTCTCATAGGTATAAAGAACCTTTCTTGAACATCCAGTAAATGTAGCACTTGGTGACAAGACAAAATAAAAAAGAGAAATTATGAAGGAGATTGTGCATGGATTTATATAGAAAGAAAAAAATAATATGCTGAAGTAAAGGGACTCTCCAGAATATATGTGTATATATATATATATATTTTTTTTAAACTTTATTTTGTACATTTGATAATTGAAAACATAAACAATTAAAAACTAAAAAGTAAACACAGATGAATAAATATATACATTTCTCAATTAAATGTAATGGATACATGTAAAATTTTTTTTTTTAATCAAACAATATATTACACAATATATTTGGTTCATAGTAATGCCTTCATACAGTATTTGTCCTTTTGTGTCTGGCTTGCTTCACTCAACATAATGTCCTCCAGGTTCATCCATGTTGCCATATGCTTTATGACTTCATTTCTTCTTACAGCTGCATAATATTCCATCGTGTGAATAGACCACAGTTTGTTTATCCATTACTCATGATTAGGGAAATGCAAATCAAAACTACAATGAGATATCATTTCACACCTATCAGAATGGTCACTATTAAAAAGACAGAGTTGGAGAGGATGTGGAGAGATAGGAACACTTCTTCACTGTTGGTGGGAATGCAGTATGGTACAACCACTATGGAGGACTGTTTGGCAGTTCCTAAAGAAGTTGAATATAGACTTGCCATGTGACCCTGCAATACCACTACTGGGTATATACCCAGAAGAACTGAGAGTAGTGACACGAACAGACATCTGCACACCGATGTTCATAGCCACATTATTTACCATTGCCAAAAGTTGGAAACTCTCCAGAATATATTTTTATCTATCGATGAATGTGTAGCCCTAGGATATCATTAATTCCCTTTCTTTACTTTTAGCATGGCCTGAATGATCTCTAGAGAAGTTTGTACTGATAAAAAATACTGTTATTTTTCTATAAACTCACCCTATTGTGTTTCTCCCCCTTTGAATTTATCATTCATGTCATGGCATTCTCTGTAGATGATGAATTGTTTTAAACCTCTCCATCTAGTTCCATCAACATACTTCAGGATTTTTCTTGCCTTTAACTCTCCTTCCTCTGCAGAACACTTTTAAAAAAATTGTGGTAAAATATATATAAAACAAAGTCTGCCATTTTAACCATTTTAAGTGCACAATTCAGTGACATTAATTGCATTCACTACAATCTAATTCTATCACCACTATTTCCAAAATTTCTCATCATCCCAGACAGAACTCTGGACCCATTAGGATTAATCCCTCACCCGTCTCTCCCCTTAGGCCCTGGTAACCTTTAACTGCTTTCTGCTCTATGAATTTTCCTATTCTGATATTTCATATAAGTGGAATCATATAATATTTTTCCTTTTGTGTCTGACATTTCAATTATGTTTTCAAGGTTCATCCATGTTTGAAGTTTAGAATGTCATTCCTTTTTATGGCTGAAAAATATTCCACTATATGTATGTACCAAATTTGGTTTAAATCCATTCATGTACTCATGGGAACTTGAGTTGTTTTTATCTTTTGGCTATTGTTACAAAAGCTGCCATGGACATTGGTATACAATAAGCTTGTTTTCAATTCTTTTTTGTCTATATAAAGAGTGGAATAGATAGGAAACATGGTAATTCTATGTTTAAGTTTTTTTTTATTTATTTATTTTTTATTTTACCGGGAGGTCCTGGGGATTGACGGACGCCCAACCATTTGAGCCACATCCGCCCCCTATATTTAACTTTTTAAGGAACCCCTGGACTGCTTTTCCCTGCAGCTACACCATCTGACATTACCACCAGCAATGAATAAGGATTCCATTTTCTCCACAGCCTTGCCAATACTTGTGGTTTTCTTTTCCTTATTTTAAATAGGCGTCCTAGTAGGTGTGAGGTGGTATCTCATTGTGGTCTTGATTTGCATTTCCCTAAAGACTAATAATGTTGAGCATCTTTAGTCTTTGTGCTTGCTATTTCTAGTCTTCTTTGAAGAAATGTCTATCCACATTTTCTGCCCACTTTTAATTGGGTTGCTTGTCTTTGTGTTGTTGACTTGTAGGAATTTTTACATATTTTGGACACTAAACCTTTATCAGGTACATGATTTGCAACTATTTTCTTCCATTCTGTAGGTTACCTCTTAAATTTCTTGATAAAATCCTTTGATGCAAAAAGTTTTTATCTTTGATGAAGTACAGTTTATCTATTTTTCCTTTAGTTGCTCATGCTTTTGGTGTCATATATAAGAATCCACTGTCTAATACAAGGTCGTGAATCCCCACTATAATTTCTTGGAGGAGTTTTAAGGTTTTGCTATTAAATTTAGGACATTGATCCATTTTCAATTAATGTTCATATAGGGTATGAGGTAGGGATTCAACTTTATCCTTCTTCATGTAGAAAACCAGTTTTCTCAGCATCATTTGTTGATGAGACCATTCCTTCCTCAAAGAGCGGGCTTGGCAACTTTGTCAAAACTCAGTTGAACATAGAGGGTTTATTTCTGGACTCTCAATTCTATTTCATTGGTCTATATGTCTATCCTTGCACCAGTATCAGGCTGTTTTGATTACTATAGATTTGTAGTAAGTTTTGAAAATGAAGTGTGAGTCCTCCAACTTCATTCTTCTTTTTCAAGATAGTTTTGGCTCTTTGGTGGTCCTTGCAATTCCATATGAATTTGAGGATCAGCTTTTCCATTTCTGTAAATATGGCTGCTAGAAATTTGATAGGGATTTCAGGGCATCTGTACACCATTTTGGGTAGTACTGACATCTTAATGTCAAGTCTTTCAATCCATGAAAATGGGATGTCTTTCCATTTACTTATTACTTATTTAATTCAATTCCTTCAGAAAATTTTTTTATAGTTATAGGTGTACAAGTCTTTCACCTCCTGAGTTAAATTTATTCCTAGGTATATTTGTCTTTTAGATGCAATTGGTAATGGAATTGTTTTCTTAATTATCTTTTTGGATTGTTCATTGATGGTGAATAGAAATACAACTGATTTTTGCATGTTGATCTTGTAACCTGCAATTTTAATAAATTCATTTATTAGCTCTAGTAGCTTTCTTTTGGATTCTCTGCGGATTTCTACATATAGGATGATATTATTTGTGAATAGAGAATTTTACTTCTTCCTTCCCAATTTGGATGCCTTTTATTTCTTTTTCTTATCTAATTTCTCTGGCTAGAACTTCCAGTACAATGTTGAACAGCAGCAGTGAACATGGGCAACCTTGTCTTGTTCTTGATTTTAAGAGAAAAACTTTCATTCACCATTGAGTATATGTTAGCTGTGCATTTTTCATAAATGCCTTTCATTTGAGGAAGTTCTCTTCTATTCCTAGTTTTCTAAGTGTTTATCATGAAAGGGAGTTGGGTTCTGCCAAATTTTGTGCCATTTGAGATGGTCATGTGGTCGCCCTCCCTTTAATGTGATGTATTATATTCATTATTTTCTTTTTTTGAATCACCCTTGCATACCTGGGATAAACCCCTTTTAGTCATGGCATATAAACCTTTTAATATGCTGTTGGATTAGGATTGCTAGTATTTTATTAAGGACTTTTACACCCATATTCGTAAGAGTTATTGGTCTATAACTTTCTTTACTTGTGATGTCTTTATCTGGCTTGATATTATGATAATACTGGCTTCACAAAATTTGTTAGAAAGAATTCTCTCCTCTTCTATTTTTCTGAAAGAGTTTGAGACACATTGGCAATATTTCTTTTTTGAGTGTTTGGTAGAATTCACTAGTGAAGCCATCTGGCCCTAGACTTTTCTTTGCTGGGAGGTTTTTGATGACTAATTCAATCTCTTGTTTTCGTTCTGTTGAGATTTTCTGTTTCTTCTAACCCAGTTTGGGTACTTTGTGTATTTCTAGGAATTCGTCCATTTAATCTAGGTTACCTAATTTGTTGTCATACAATTGTTCATAGTATTCTTGTATAATCCTTTTCATTAATAAGGTAAAGGTGAGGAGTATTGTTCCATCTTTCATTTCTGATTTTAGTATTTGTATTGTTCTTCTTCTTTGTTAGTCTAGCTAAAGATTTATCAATTTTCTTTTATTTTTTATCTTTTTTTTATTTTGAAAGAATATAAAAATATGTTATATAAATATCATATAGGGGGATTCCTCTATACTCCACCCTCCCCTCCCACACTTTTCCCCATTAATAGATACATATTGAAGCATTGCTACTAACCACAGTCTATAGTTTACATTATAGTTTACATTTTGCACCACACAATTTTATAGGTTTTAACAAAATGTATAATGGCCTGTAGCCATCACTGCAACATCATGCAGGACAATTCCAAAATCCCCAAAATGCCCCATGTTACACCTGTTCTTCTCTCTCCCTCTCTTCAGAACCTCTGGTGGTCACTGACTTTATATCAATTTTTACAAGTTCTTCCACTGCTAGAATAAGCCTACTTTAGTCCATAGTTGCATTCTCTCCTTAGGTTTGTTCATTCCTCAGTCTTGAGAATTTGAGGATGGTGATGCCCACTCTGCTTCCCACTAAGAGGGGGCTTAGATCCCATGGGACAGACACATGGAACTGTCTTGCTTGCAGTTGTAGATACTCTCCATTTTTGGGATGGGTGCTGTCCATCATCATTTTATTAGTTGTCCTGGGTGATTCCAATGAACTGGAGAGTAGGTATTGTAACTCTGCTGAGATTCAGGGCTCAACCAGCATATGAACAGACCAAAGATTTAAATATATCTCTGGGACATATTTAAAGAGTACAGTGCTATTTACAGGTTCAAATAAAAGGGCATAGAAGAGCCATGTGTAGGAAAATTATAAATGAGTCTAACTCTGTTATATTGGGGAGCATATATTCCAAAGTAAGGCCCACTGACAGGGTGCCATATTTGACAATTTTTTTGATGTTTGCAAAGAACCAACTTTTGGTTTTATTGATTCTCTTTTTTTATTTTCTATTTCATTTATCTCCACTTTAATCTTTATTATTTCCTTCCTTCTGATAATTTTGTGTTTAGTTTGCTTTTCTTTTTCTAATTCCTCTAGCTGTGAGGTTAGGTTACTGATTTGAGATCTTTTGTGTTTTTAAATGTAAGCATTTAAAGCTATACATTTTCCTCTGAGCTTTGCCTTCATCATGTCTCTTAAGTTTTGGTATTTTGTGTTTTCATTTTTCATTCATTTCTAATTATTTTCTAATGGCATACTCTTAATTTACCCATATCCACAGTGAGTTTTCACTTGTCTCCCCTCCCCAAGGTGTCATTTGGAGACATTGTGCAGAGCTGGCCTGAAACAAAGTGAACACCAAACAGTTATCAGTTCCCTCCAAGTATTAAAATTAGCTTTAAACCAACTAATCAATTGCATAAAGTCATTGTTTCTAGCCCCTGACCATCCTCAGAGGTCCCTGAGGGTTTTCTTGAGGTTCAAGCCAATGCTTGCCTGTTTCCTGAAAGCACAGATTCTAAAACTGGGTGAAAAAGATGGTGGTAGCTGAGGGGAAAGGGCAGTATCTGGGCTAGCCGTATCTCTAGGACAATTTACCTTTAAGATCTTTCTGAAGGATACATCATTCCAACCTAGAGCAGATCCCACATTTCACTGAATTTCTGGATTTTTTTGGTCCTGTTTGTAATAAGCATCTTCATGAAACCCTAATGAGCCCATTGGCCCTAGAACCAAAAGTGAAGATGAGGAAGGTATTGCCAGTTGTCCAGCACTGTTACCAAGTTTCTTCCTTCTCCTATCACATTTGCAAGCACATTATATATGGTTTCTCAAAGTGCTCCACAGCACAGTACCACCTGGCCTACACACTATACATACTGTATTAGAATCTTTGGGGTTAGAACACAGAAATCTGTTTTTATAAAAACATCAAGATCCTAAAGTTAGTCTTTAGCATAAAAGAGTTAACACTCCTGGGCTTTGAGCTCATAGCCTTTTGCCTGTGAACACTGTTAGCATGTTCTTCCTCAGAGGCAAGGCTGAAGCATGAGTTAGTACTATTTCTAGCAAGACTCAGCAGGATAAACAGGAAAACTATTTGGCAAGTAAAGGGCTCAAATGCCACCAAAAGAAAGGGAGAAAGCCTAAAACATAGTCTATACTTTGGAAATAGAGGCAGGGACTTTGCCTGTGTTAGAATTTGAAGCTCGCAAAATAAGAAAAGAAAAAAAAAAAAAAAAAAAAAAACAACAGGAAAAATTTGAGAAATGTGTAGATAATTCTAACTCTAAAGCTAGCAGGGACAAACAAGAAGATGAGGAATGAGAGTGAGGACACAGCCCACAGTATTACTTCCAGGTATTTGTTAAAGCAATTGCATTACTGTTAGTATAAGTTATTCATTTCAACTGGTACTACCTTTCTGCCTTTGAAAAGTATAGCTAAATAAGTCAGGTATATGACCTCATATATAATCATCAAAATGGGATAATAGAAATAATTTAATTCCCCAATTTGATAATTGGGAAAGTCAGAAGAGACTTTCCAAGCTGAAAAGTCTTCTTACTCTCAATTCACCTTGCTTTGTAAATGTGGTAATAACTTTTTTTTTTTTTTTTTTAGGAGGTACCTGGGATTGAACCCAGGACCTCATACATGGGAAGCAGGTGCTCAACCACTGAGCTACACTAGCTCCCCGTAAATGTGGTAATAATCCAGCTTGAATGCATTCTTTGTTGCCAATACCAAACTGCCCTACTCAGATTTCTGATAATGTTACCACTTACTCATTAAGAACTGCCTTAGTCATCTGATGTTGACTAATATTTACTCCCCTAAGTTGTAGTAGGAAAATGTAACTAAATAATTGAAATTCACCTATCTTGTCAACCTCCAAAATGTGCAGCCCTACTACTGCAATTCTTTAAATCAAATCCATCAAACCCCATGCAATGATTATTTAACTTTTCCCCCATTTTCCTCAAATTTCCAAGCTTCCCCTTTCCCTACTCTGCCAAAGCCCAGCAGATGGCCTTCCCAAACGACTTACCTAGAGAAAAAAGAAGGCACTAGGCAAGAACTTCTTTGACCTCCTGCAACTAAACCCACAAACATTCCTGTATCATTCCAATTCAAGAAATAATGAGATTAAAAATCAAGTGTTCTGCAATATTTAACACCCTAATTTTATTTTTCAGTTTATCTACCTTCGGGGTTTAGACTTATAATTGCATTCACAATCATTCACATATATGCTTTGTTAGTAAAAGGTAGACTACTATTAGATTGAAAATCTAATAGTATACTTTCATACTTCGTGATAAATTTATTTATTCCTTGGCAGAAAGATTTCATTTTCATGATGGTGTGACCTAGAATGCTAAAGTGGTTCTCCAAATCAAATCTGAAACCACCCAAATCAAATGTGGTAGATGTGCTGAGCAAAATAGGCCAGAATAGACCAGAGACCTGCACTGGAATTGATGTGAACCCATTCCCTTTTAGTGTACTATCTCTGTGAAAAAGCCTCAGAAGAATGCAGTCTGGAGCTCTTGGAGGGTATAATGTAGTATAAATCTTTCAATCAAAAAATAATGAAATATGAGAATGATGATCTTCATCTCATATTGTAGAGAAAAAGCTTTACTGATTTTTGCAATCCATGAGTTCTTTGTGTATACTCTATTTTATAGCAATGACCTGTGGGACACAAGCTGGGGTAATAAACCATTACAGAAGCAAGAGTCTTCTCCCTTAGTTGGGTTGGTTTAAGAGTTGCCAGAAGAGAATTAGAACTTATAGTCAGTATACTTCAATTATGCTATTCTATCAGACCAAGAACACTAGTTCAAAATTATGGGCAAGCCTGTGACAAGGACAATTCTATAATCAAGGTAAGTAGGTCAAGTCACTTCAAAGTTCAGTCTCTTCACATTAGAGCATTAGAAAAACTATGAAACGTCCCACTTAATTTACCCAGTTCCTCAAGGTGTCAGCCCACTGTTATCCCAGCCACAGCAATTAAGGAACACTGTAAGTGATCAAATGCTTAAGAGGACACAGTTTAAAGTAAAATTATTTAATGATGTTATAACAAGAAAGATGTTTTAGAAATTGCATTGATTTTTAAAGGCCAATCACTAAGATAATCTCTTCTGAGAACTCCAATGAATTGGCCTGAAGTTCTTCTTTTTCAATAATGCAGTCAACGAAAACATTTGCGTTTTCATTTATTATAAAATTTCAATTTTAATTTGTCAATGATTTCATAAACCAGGAGCCTCTTTATTGTACTCTAAGCTTTTAAGTAGGTATCAAAATTCTCTCAAATAAGCTGGCTTACTAAGTACCATTAGATGGAGGAGGCAAATGAGCTGTACTTCCCATTTGATGCTGACCTGAAATGTCTTTTGCGTCTCATCTCCCCCCCCCCATTTCATGTACAATTGTGCCTCGGTGCACAAACACAAATAGTGAATCTTGGAGCAGTGAGAGAGAGTGTCAGTGATCCACTGTTGAAATGCTGTGTGAAATATGCAGCTTTTACTTAAGGGGAGGTTGAGTCAGAGAAGGAGGCAGAATGCTTGTTCAGTGAAGAGGCTGAGGATGTAGGGAAGAAACGACCCAACACATAATGTAAGAGCAGTTCCAGTGTGCTCGGTGGGAAGAATTAGGAAGGAGGTCAATGTGGGAACAGAACTGGAGAAGAAACATGAGTCAGTATGTAGATAAAGTTAAGCATAGAGAGGGCAGATGATCAAGAGGATTTGTGTTTATTACTAAGGGGTAGACCAAAATGACAAAGCAAATGGACTTAATTTCCAGGCAGAATTAGGCAGGAAGGCCTAATGAATCTGGTCATCTGTGGTTAAAAGTTTTTTTGGTTAGGGTCCTAAAGTGATGTCTGTCTAAGCTGCTGTCTAGAGGGATTATATAACTGCAATGATGTTTCTTTCTTGGTGGATCTGATGTGTCAATAGCCTTTGTGTAGTGCAATGCGAGATCAACTGGCACCTCCTGAACCATGTCAGCCCTGAAGTCATGTCTGACCAGAAGGCTGGGGAGAAAATTAGTTCACTTTAAGGACTCATCCTTCAATAGACCTTAGTGGCTACAGGAGTTGGACATTTGTGTATGGCATCTGAAATAACTTTTAGAATAGTTTTGTTTTTGTCTTTTGTTTATGTGTACATGTGTGCATGCACGTTCAAAGCATTCACTCAATGCTTCCCTATCTTCTATTATTCCAGAGTTATGAAATCTCTGTTTCCAGATAAACCATTCAATACCTACCTCCTAGCAATTATTTTTCTTTAGTCCCCAACATGCTTTATGCACATGTTGTAAGGTGTTCTTTCTTTAAAATCAACTCAAATTCAACCTTTGCTAAAAGGATTTCCATGATATCTGTCTTTGGAGACTTGCTCTCATGTTTCCATCTTCTCACACAACGTATTGTCAGACGTTGGAATTGATTGTTCACTAAATCACCAAGCAACGTCATGCATTAAAAAAATATTTTTCTATCTTCTTACCTCAAATAGATGATCATTTCCATGAGGGGTAAATGAATGCATTCTGCCCCTCTTTTTTCCTATAACACCTATCACCTAGTACTTATACCTAATAAACATTCACATATTTTAAGAGTTTAATTTTATTCTAATGTGTATTCAAATATATGGAAATCTCCAGTATATAAAATTTACAATATTCTAATTACTCTGAAATATTTCATGATAGACATTAAGAAACAGTGTTAAAAAAAAAACTGTGGAAAGAGCAGCTAAATTTATGTTTGAATATAATGAAAAACCAGAAGGACTAATTTTTATGATAAGGCACATGCATGATCTATGATAACTGTTACAGAGAATTGTTAGACTTCTGACCTAATCCCAGTTTACTGCAGATTTTTCCTTTTAAAATGGGCATATATTCCTATCTGACATCACGAAATAAAGCAACTTACCACAAACAGAACTCTTATTCCCCACGAAATGATGCAAAGCAGCTTACTTCTAATAGCTGTAATGCATCATAAATCTAAAATAAATTAGTGGCCATTAAGCCACAGGCTCACCATAATTTGTATTACAAATGATGCTTAGACATCAGACATTACTGGAACCACCTTTCATCTGAAGAGTGATATTGATATTCTTCAGCCAGAGCACATTAAAATGATCCAATGAAATACACCAATTTCAGGAAGGATATCGCATGTTTTGCTTGTGATGAAAATATTATTTAGGTTTCCTAGAAGCAAAAAGCATTTTCTTCCAATATAAAAACTATGTTTTTGAGGTAGAAGTAAAGTATGCCTCAAATCAAAATGAATTTTCAGGAACCTTACAGTGGTATATCATTTATACCTGAGCTGTTTACCACCAAAATCACAATGCATATAGGGAATGTTCAAAATATATTCATGAGCTATAAAAGACAATTTTGCTTTCAATTCTGTATCATGTTTAAACTCTTTTCAAGATGATTTAGTTGTTATACAGAAAAATGCATTGGGCTTTATTGTTGGTGTAATAAATGAAATTTTAAGAAACTAGAGAGTAATGCATCAAAGTATGCATTTACTGTAATATATAAGGGTTTTTAAAAAAGTCTGATGGGAAACCTAATGAAACAACTTCTCTCAATATGTTTGCTTTCATAATTTTTCTTTGATCACATCTGAGTAATATCTAATTACATAAATAGAGAATTATAACTATCTAAATCATAAAAGTCCCCAAATTCATCGGTAATCTTAAGGGAATTTTAGGAAAATTTATCATTTTAATCACAATCTCCCAGATAATTCTATTACCTACCTCTATAGCCAGAAGGTTAGGTTTGAATTGGGACAAATTGTACAGTTCCACAGCTGTACACTGAGGGTATAAAATTCCAATTCAGTATGTTTGTTCATATTTCTGAGCTCTTTTTGGGCATTTTTTCCCCTCACATACCAGTGAGAATGAATTGCACTTTTCTAACAAAGACATTTTTAAAGGGATCTGTTATGCCAACTCTTATAAAAATCAACACCCTCTCATTTACAAAATTGGTGTTGCCAGAGAGGGAAGAGGAGGCCTACAGCTGACTAGGCTAGAAATCGAACTAGATCTAGCTCAAGCATGTAGTCAATTTAATGGAGTAAGTAGGGTGATGAATTATACACGGAGGGAGGAGTCAGTATGGAGGGTCAGCACAACTTTTATGAAGTCCTTTGTAAAGCAGCAGAAACAGAAGGATCTTAGGTATTTGAGAAAATTAAGAATATAGGGAGAAACAAGTTGAAACTCCATAAGAAAGGCAAAAATATAAGGAAAAGCCAGGTAAAAGTCACAAACTAGGCTGTAACAGAAGATCTTCCTGTGTACAGTATCCATTCTTATAACTGCTTTGGTTGAATTCCTTTAAAATCATAAACGTTCAGGAACCCTGACGTTTTCTGATATAAGGACTAAAAAAAATAAATAAATAATACTACACACTAAAAAGAATTTTCTCCACTTATATATGGATATTGGTATGGCATTCTTCAGTATTTAAAGACTTTTCACACTTTTGTTCATCTGATATGCTTTCTCACATATCCCATATGCATACATATCCCTATTTCAGTGATACAAATATCACTCAAATGTAATAATTCTACACTTGACTAAATAGATTCTCAGATTGTTTCAAGGAATTGCCATGATCTCACAGATCCTGGTGGTAATGCTCAGGTTTGACCCTATGTCTTTTACCTAAGGGTGATATCCTCATTACAAAATACCAGAGTGGCATTAAATAATATTCACATGACCTCTGGGTTAAAGAGCCAAGACCTTCATTATTTCATGTTACAGATGAAGAAGTAAGGCTCAGAGGGTTTAGGTGACTTGCAGGGGTGTGTCATATGGCTAAAAAATGGTAGAGTAAAGACAGAATCTAGTCTTTTTATTCTAAGTCCATAGCCCTTGGATAGCTGATGAACTCAATGCTTTGAAAAAGTGGAGAAAAAAGTGAATGGGAATTATATCTGAGACTCTTATCCTACTATCAAACACTTCAAAGCATGATGAGGCTTAGAGCTACAAAGCTCACATTCTTATATATGAATCTTGTGATCTTTCACCTGTCATTTAATCTTTTGAACAGTATTCTTATTTGGAAATTATGACTGTACTCCTTTTCCATTTGAATGTTTAACATTCAAATAAGGAAATATATGTTAAAGGATATTTTAAAACTTAAAATGCTGTACAAATGTAAAATGTTACTTTTTCTGCCATACGTTAAGATTTTCTAAAAAAGTCTTAAGAGTAGTTTCTTATTTGATTCATAAGCTTTGAACATATATAATACTAAATGTAAAAATCTATACGTATTTGAGCTTGAACATTTTACATTTAATTTAATCTGCAGTATGCATTGGTAGCTACTTATTACATAAAAGGAAATAGGCCAGGCGCCAGGCGAGGGAAAAAAAGCACTTGGCATAAAGATATTTAGGACCTATCCTGGCAGAAATTTCATAAACATATTTGCTTTAGATTACATGCTCATGATTATTTATTTTATGGAGTAATGACCTTTTCTCCCTTTTTTTTTCTAATCTATTAAATTGCACAAAACTCTCTATGGGTCTTGGGATATGTGTGGGAAGTTTGGATGGAAAAACAATATTATAGGTAAGACTAAGTGGGGAAGAGAATTGAGAACTGGAAGTTTCCTTAAATCTATTAACAAGGCATATATTAGTAGTGATGATTTGGAGCTATATATGCCCCAGCAACACATGCTTTTAAACTTACTCCATTCCTGTGGGTGTAAGTAGGACCACTGTAAGTAGGACCTTTTGATGAGGTTACTTCAGTTAAGGTGCGGCTCAATTCAATCAGTATGCATCTTAGTCCTAATACTGGAGTCCTTTGTAAGCTGAATGAAATTCATATGGAGGGAGAGAAAGCCACAGGAAGCAAGAAGCTGAAATTCAACAGATCTTGAAAGAGAATGGAGAGGCTGTCATGTGCACTGCCATGTGACAAAGGAGCCAAGGACCAAGGATTGCTGGCAGCCAGCCCCAGAATACCAGTCTTTGGGAAAAAGCATTGCCTTGATGATGCTTGATATGGATTTTCTCTTAGCCTCGAAACTGTAAGCCAATAAATTCCCATTGTTTAAGCTGAACTGTTGCATAAAATTTGCTTTGAGCAGCCAAGGAAACGAAAACGTTGTTTTTTCTGGTTATTTTTAATTTTAGAAAGCCCAATCTTTTGGTTTAGATGTAAGACAATTCACATGGATAGGAATAGAAGATTAAGAGTTCTGTTTGAAGGGCAATGTGCCTAAGAAAGTGTCAAAGGATATTTTTCCTTATTATTATGGATTCCAAAAAACTCTGGTAACTGTGAGGAAACATGGTAGCAATAATTGGTGGACATCTCCAAGGGAAGTGTCAACAATTCCTGGTAGGTCCTGAACTAGTATTAGGAAACCCCTGGTCTGGAAATTCAGGTCTAGATTCCCACAAGTAGCTTGGTCATAATTAAACTCCACATGTGCAAATCTTTGCAGAGTAAAAGATTGCAGACCACTGGTAGAACTGAAGTAGATGCTCAATAATTATCTGTGGTTTGAATGAATGAATCCCTTCATGGACCTGTTTTTAACATGGACATTCCTGTAGTCTTTCCATAGAAGCAGAAAATGTGATAGTACTATGCCAGGCATTAAAGTCAGATAAATTGCAGCAAGCCTCATTGTGCTATTTGGAAGCTTTTCCTGAACTGTCATTCAGTATTAAGCAGCCTATTGTTAACACACCAACTTTAAGTGATAAATAGCAACTTGGTCTAAGCCACAAATTAAATGAACTGATCTGTTTACAGGTGAGGATCCATCCCCTTTGATATATAATCATTTCAACAACCAAAAATAATTATGATTAGTAAAATCTTCTATCTAGGTAACTTCAAATACACAATTTTAAAAAAGGTTAAACATCTTGTAGAGAAAGGTGAGTCATAAAAGCTTTAGTTTTCACAATTAATGAATTAAAGGCTATAAAATTATAATCAAATGAGAGGAATGAAAATATTGAATAATGACATAGAGATTAAAAGAAGACATTAAATAAATTGAGAAACAAATGAGACACAGAGAGAGAGAACACCATTTTCCCAGACAAATTATTTTCCTCTTCTTGTCACCAAAGACTTACATGAAGTAGCAAATCATAAGGTAATAGCAAAGGGAAAAGGAATACCCATATGGCCAGCCTGATAATCAATGTGGTGATAAAATACCAATGGAGAGCCTCACCTTCTATGGATTCTATGAAATTGAAATAAGAAGAAATTATTTTAAGGGGAAATGTGTATAATGATGAACTTAATTATCCAGACCCCATAAAGACATGATTAATGATAAAGTGTTAAGTATACAGTGCAATAGTATACTTATCAAGGCATGGCTTTCACCTAACTCAACAGCACCACTAATATCTGAAAAGGAAAAGTATTTTGGAAGTTTTAGTTAACAAAAATGAATTTTAAGATGAAAGTTTAGGCAAATTGGAAAATCAGTCTCAGACAAAAGTCTTGGTGGGACACTTATAGAATATTTCCCTATTTCAGAGGTTAGCAAATGTACAGAATTTCTAGGTTTCTATATTCTTGTCTAATAGGAAAAATTGCTGCAAGGTGTAGAAGTGTATGTCATTTCAGGGGCAAATATGGGTGGGTATCACCCCAGAGGTCTTACAATGTAGCATTCTTTATCTAGAGTATTAACCATTGCTTGATGATAGGCTATTAGTCTTGAAAGCTCAAACCCTAACTTGGTAAGGAATCTGAGAGCATATCCATCTCTCAGGGGCAAACCCATATTGCCCATTTGCCATTCTTGTTCAAGCCATTATCATTTATTGACAAACTATTATATGTTGCCTGAGATAGCTACACACAGCCAACATGGCATTGTGCATAGCTAAGAGGAGAATACGCAGTAGATGCCACCATGTCACTGAAAGAAATATTTTCTAGGAAACAAGAACTGTGTGCCCATGTTCTTCTATCAGGACTAGTCCCATCATGCCCCAAGTCCCTGTTCATTCCAATCACTCCCAGAAATGAAAGACTACTTTATATCCATGCTACTTTATCAAGCCCACCAGCCAACTCTCTAGCACCCCTCTTGTTGTTATACCTTTCCCCTGTGTGCTATGAAGCTTCAATTTGTTTTTGGTGTGTGTGTGTGTGTGTGTGTATGTCATGGCTGTTCTGTAATTATGACTTGATACCCTCTCAACCAGGAATTGTTTTATCCCTGCCTAAGTACTTCAGGGCCAGGAGGTGACAGGAATGTTTTCCCTACTTATCAATTTCTAAACTCCCTCTCCACTCTTGCCCTTTTTTTTGTAAATCCTCATGCATTTTTGAAGCTGATTCGATCCAGTTACAGCACCTTCTCCAACCTCCTTGTTGCTATTATCTCTGGGCACCTGGGTCTCTCATCTACTCACACTTTCAGAGCTGGTTCATGGCTAAGTGTGCCTCTCCACTCCACTTCCAGTCATCTTGCTTAGTGATAAATATAAATGTGGCTTCTCAGGTTCTTGACCTTTTCATTTCCCCTGATCTTTTGCTTTTCTTTCTCTTTTTTGATCCCTTCTCCCTCAATCATGTTCAACATGGTATAAACTGGACTGTGTCATCAACAAATATGGCACTACCACTCACCCCTCTCCCCAACTTAAACACTGATATCCCTCTCACCAACTTCCATTTCACTTGTTCAAATACTCTCACTGTTAACAGTATTTCAGTATCATCAAGGTTTCCAATCCATTATGTTATTACTCCCCTGAACATACATTTTATCAAGTTCTCCAACATTTCTTTCCCTTGTTATAGAACTTAAATTGGATGGCTAATTTTTATAACGACTCCTTTGAAAGCATTCTTGACTCATTAACTCCCTCTTCATAATGCTCATCTGGAAAAACCCCAATTCAGGTTGAACTCGAGCATATTCCCTTTCCCACATGTATACTGAAAACCTGGAAACTGCTGGAGAAAAATCACAGAACTGTACTGACTAGTGCCTTTAAATTTCATGTTCTCAAATTTCAAATGAATTGCAACAGTCCCCAGATACAGCTACATATTCTTCTAATAACCTAGCTTTCCCACTCTGAAATTTCATACACCTCTTCCTCTGTCCTCTAAGCACCTACTCTTCTTCCACCAGTATTTACCTCTCCACAGGCAGCTTATGATAAGAGAAGTCTTCACCATGGACTACCTCATCTTTCCGTGAATGATCACCCTTTCTAGATTTAGACTCTTATTCTTAGGACAACATTTATATCCACCTCATGTTTTCAATGACCTTGCTAACAGAGCTTTAATACTTTATATCAGCTAGTTAAAGTTTCCTCACCACTCTACAGCATTTGAATAGATACTGACAAGTTTTGCCTCAGGACCATTCCTTTTGAATGTCAGTCTTTAGATAAGCAAATGAATTTGGTATGGTTACTGCCCCCAGTATGACTTCTTATTTTTCATGGTGACTTTGCATATCTCTTTTCTGATCCATTATATGTTGACCATAAAGTGAAAATCTCTGAACAAACTTATTTTCAGGTATTGCATCACATAAAATTCTTAATGTTTTTCAGAGATATAAACAATGATAATTGAGTGGTGAGTTTTTGGAGGGTCTTGGTTGAGGGTACTAGGTGTTGAGAACCATCATAATTGCCAGTAGGCCTGAGAGCCAAAATGTGGAGGATGCAGTAGTAGAAGGCAGATTTATTGATTCTGTATCCTTTTAATTTTCATTGCTATTTATTAACTTGCTTACAATTAACAGAGTCACTAAAATCTAGTAAATCAGAAATTGGTCAATAAGATTTTAGACCATAATTCAGTATTCAAGGGCAGTGAAAATAGTGATATGTTTTTATTTAAAAACACAACACAATACAATAGCCTGTCATAGTGCCTGAAATTACTATCCCCCTCCCTTCCTTTTTCTCTCTACCTTTTTATTCCTTTTTTCTTCTATTTAAAGTGGAAGATCTACTTAAAAGTCATAAACTTTCAGGCCTATCAATCTACAATTGAAAATTTTACATTCTGTATTTTTAAAAGTTTAAAATATTGACTGATTAAAAGCACACACTGTGACCAACTGACAATCATCATTCTTTATACTACAAAGATCTACTCCAAAAGGGTCTCAAGTTGCTTTTATTTTCCACAAGAATGCCACTGGAATTGAGGATAGCATTCTGGTAATTCAGAGGTCCAAGGTAACACAAATTAGCCACATGTGCTCACTTCTCACTTTGACCAACTTTAAACATGGTCAGGGAAGAAATAAGACTGAGGATATAAAACGCTTCTGAGCCCTATCCACTCAGTAATTGTTTTGATCCCTTCCTCATATCCCAATCTTCACTGGGATGGTTTAGACCAGCAATGTTTGTTCATTCTGTGGTCTGCTGAGACCACGTGAAACACAATGCAGCGATTTTAGTTATCTCTCTAAAGAGAACGATGTTATAGTTTTGAACAGTGCCAAGTAAACTGTCAACACTCAAAAAATAAATTACAATAATAAAACATGTAGGAGGCAGTTCAGGGAGAAACAAGTGAAATGTCTAAAAAGCTAAGGGGACTGATTTATAAGGGATGATTAAGAGAACAAAAAATGGTGGGCCACACTGTGGGAGATGTTTGTGTTGGATGTGGTGGGAGGTGTGGGAGGTGGGCAACATGGGAATCCCAGTAGGTTCCGTGTAATATTTTAGGTAATCTAAGCACCTCTTAAAATATATGTATATATATATATATAAATAACATTTTTGTAAGCAAATACACATATATGCATATATATTTAAAAAAAAAAAAAAATGAGAAGCTTGGTCAACAATAATAAGGAGGGTGATGGAATAACTGGCCATATTTTCTGAAAGGCATAAACCTGTTAGAAAGTAAAAGCATTTATTTTTCACCCAAGCAGGATAATAGCAATAACTTGTAATTACTATTTAAATTTGTATTTCTTTATACAATTTTCAAAATACATTCATGTAGCTTATACTGTAATTAGGCATTACAGAAGTAATTTTAAACCAATAAAATATTGTTTCCATGGTGAAAATAATTTGACGAAAGTTATTTCTAATAGGAGACTGTTATATACTATTTTAATATGAGAAATGGAGATGGACCTAAGAAGGAAAAATAATCCTGAAAGGATACAAGCTATAATAAAAGACTAGAAGTCAGATAGCAGATGTCCTCATGCCACTGCTGTCACTCTCTATGTGGCTTCTGGAAGGCTCACAACTTTCTTAAAATGGTTCTTTATAAAGTACAGCAACTAGCAACTAGAGAAAATTTTCCTTCACTTTGTACATGGACTATTGAAGCCATGTAATTATGATTCAAAGGGTGAAATGTTTCTTTAAATAATATTAAACTATATCACACTGGAAGTGGGTCTAGATTTTCAATTTTCAATTATATTTGCAGCATGACACTAAGAATTCATCAGCAGCACTGTTTTTCCCATTTTTAATGCCACTGCTATTTAGTTATCAATATGAGGAAGGAATCATTTTCTGAATCTCTGTGATTAATTATGGATGTGGTCTTGAGGGAAAGAATTCATTTGACAATCTTTTTGGAGATTCCTTGGCACTAGAATATCAATAGTTATGATTTTTTGAGGAATTTATTACATGGTAGGAACTATATTATATTATTCTTTGCATAATTTTAAAAATATTCTTGTATTTTCATATAACTAAAAATTTCTTAAATTATCACCTTAATTTTATAGGCAAGAGGCCCATGTGGGACTTTCTATTGTTATACTTTTAAATGTGGGCATTACAAATTCATCACAATTTTCAAGAACTTATTTTTAAAATACCAAAAAATACCATCTCTTTAAAATTTATTTTTAATGAAAAATATTCTGAGAGATGCCATTCACTAGTTAATAATGCTCCATGTAATTAAATATAGAGTCACATTTAGGTTTTAAATTCTAATCCTACTCTCTTGTGCAGGTTAAATACAACATGTGTTTACTTGGGCTAGCTAATTAGGAAGTAAAAAGTCAGAACAAGTTCAACTGTAATTCTTTTAAATTTTTCTTTAATCAATATAATACCTTGCAGACTAACCTGAAGAAAATTTTGTGATGTGTCTTTTCAGAGATATTATTACTATTAATATTATTTAATACATTTATTTTTTTCTTTCCTTATAGACATATATACTATATTACTGAAAACTGATATTGAGCTATGACACTAAGTGTAGCTTTCAAGGGAGACACCCAATATGTTCTTTGGCTGGTATAAAAGGTGAAACTTTACCTTGCTTTACCACATTACCAGCACTCTTTATTCCACTGTCACCTAAGCCTAGACAACAATGAAAGATGCACAGAAAGTTGTATTCCATTGAGGACCTAAAAGCAGCTGCTCTGTACTTCCAGGGACTTTCAGGCTTTTCTGCTCTTAAACTTCCTTGAAAAGTATATCTGATGGCTTATGGAGCTGATGAAGTATCTATGATTTTTAAGGCATGTATATGTATATATTTTGAGTTTTCATAGCCCACATACCTGTACCTATTTAGGAATGAAAAAAAGGGAGGATTTGTAAAATATTCATTAATATAAGCAGAAAACCACTTCTAAAAAGAAAAGGAATAGAGAAATGTAAACAAAGGGAGAATGGTTGAAAACAGTTATTGTTTTAGAACTTTGTAACAGAAAGTGGTTGAAGAATTTTCAGGATTTGAGTATTTTCTTCTTATTTACACTGTGATCTCATAGCACACGGAGTCACATTATGCAATGCCTTGCACCTATATATCCCACATTTCATGTTATGGGAAGGAACTTATTTTAAATGTGATCTGTGTTATCCTTATACTAAAATGATGACTCTAAACACTTTAGATCCTTTCTTTCAGGAAATCTTGCCACCATTTTCTAACAACCATTCCTATAACTAATCATTAAGACTGTCTTTTATTTCTTCTCTCTTCTCCCATAGCAGTTCGATACCTTTGCCTTTTAAGATTATTATGCAGACTAAATAATTTTTACTTCTTTTTCTTCCTAACTGGATGAAACTCCTTGTCAAGAGTTTATCTTCCTCATCTTTATATATCAATATCTAGCATAATTCCTGGCACAAAGGAAGAAGGACAGAATTGTGCGGATTTCAGATAGGGTGGCTCTAGAAAACCTCTCTGAGAAGGTGAATTTTGGCTAAAGACCTAGAAGTGGGGGCTAAGGGGAATAGCAATTTATAAATCCAAGGGAAAAATCAATCCAGATGAAGAGAAGAAGAGATACATAACCCTGAGGTGAAAGCATGAGGATGGTGAAGTCAGAGTAGAGCAAGGAAGGGGGAGAATAATAGATGAAGTCAGGCAGGCAATGGGAAAGGGCAGATATTCAAAGTGAAACAGGAGGCTTTGTGGGGTAGGGGGTGGTGGCACAAAGGAAGAACCTAATTGGATTTATGTGATAATAGAATCGCACTGACAACTATGTTCAGAGACAGGGACACCAAATTGGATGTTACAGTACTAATCTGGACTACAAATGATGGAGCCTACCAGGGAAACGGCAGCAAGGATGGTGAGGAGTGATCAAATGCTGGATTTATTTGGAAGACAGAACTAATTGAGACTGGGGAAAAAAAGAGAGAAGTTAAGGATGGCTTCAACATTTTAGCCTCATCAATAGGTGTGGGGGAGAATTTCAGGAGATCAATTTTAAATATATTAAGTTAGAAATGCCTATTAGACATTTGAATGCAAATGTTGAAAGGCAGCTTTATATACAGGTACCATGGAGTAAGTACAGAGAAAAGAGATCCAAGAACTGACCTTTCCAATATTTAAGGATTTAAATAAGGATAAAGAAAAACCAGACATAAATATTGAGAAGGGGTGGCTAGTAATATCAATACAAAAACACCTAAGTATGGTCTTTCACAAGTAAAATTAAGAAAGTAATTTCTGGAAGAGAGAACAATCAGCTACTATATCAAATACTGCTGATAGTTCAAGTACAATGAAGCCTGAGAAATGACCAGTGAACTAACAACATAGAAATCAAGAGAGATCTTGGAAAGAGCAATATCAAATGAGTGGTGGGAGAAAAATCTGATTGGAGAGGGTTCAAAAAGAATGGTAAGACAGAAATCAGAGATAACAAATATGGAAATACTTCCCAGAAGTTTTGCTTAAAAGGAAGAACACAAATGGGATTGTGGCTGACAGGAAATATGGGTCTAAAGAACATTGTTTGGTTATCCCGCCACCACCCCCAATTGAGAGATAGAATAGCATGTTCAGATGCTATGGAATGATCCAGTTATGAGGTGAAGCACTGCTGAGGAAGGAAAGGGATGAAAGACTTTCTGGGGCAAAGCCCTTCAATAATTGAGAGGGTAAAAGTGCACCACTGAAGGGGCTGGCCTTAGCTAGGATATAGACAGTACAGGAAAGAAGGCAGAGTAAATGGGCCCAGATGTAGAAGTGAGGAAATGTGGAAGTAGAAGCATATGAAGTTCTATTTCATATAGACTACTTCTACTTTCTGAATGAAGTTAGAAAGTTATCATCTGAGATGAAGAATGGAGGAGAGATGATAGTAGATTTGAGGAAGGAGGATAAAATAACAAATAATCATCCAAGAATAGGAGAGAGGCTGGACTAGAATAGATTATAGAGTATGACTGCCAGGCAGCATCAAGGGCTCACTTGAGGTAACTAATAATGATTTAAAATGAGACCTATAAATTCTGTAGTGTCTTTCTCCAGTTACATGCAGCTGTACAGATTCAGAAAGTGATCAGGTAGAGAGCCAGTTTTAACCAAAGTTGTAGTTTCATCAAGGAATTGAGGAAAACGAGTGGTGTGTAGGTGAGTTGAATATGTACATAAGGAATTTAGCTATGTAAAGAAGATAAAGATGGCATTGGGAAGCAGTGATAAATGTGTGATTATCAATTGATTGACAGTACCTCTGGGTTTGAGGATCTTTATAGTTGGGGTACTGTAGGAAAAGGGCTGGACAACAGAAGCTGATGGTTGGAGAGTAAGGTATTAGGAATTAAGATTATGGATGGTTTCAAAGTAATTGGTAATGACACGTATAAGGATGGGATCATAGGCATTAGTACCTCACTGAAGGCAAGGAGGTCAAGAACTAAGAAGCCAGGGGACTGGGAAGATGATAATTATGACTGATGATGATGAAAATGGTGATGACAGCTACTATTAAGCAATTTCTTGATGCTTTACCTTTTTTATTAGAAAAAAATTTCTGGATTAGAATCTATAATTTCTCCCCATATTTTCAAGAAAGCACTGCAGTTTAGAGGGGATAGATAATATGATTAAGGAAATATTGAAAACAAGACTCATTCCACAGTCTGAATTCAAAGCTTATACTTTGTTCTTTATTTTATTTCAGTGATTTAAGAAGTTCACAGTGCTATGCCTGCTCCTTTTCAAAAACAGAACTATATAGTCTGTTGTCATGAGAACTAATTATGCCTTCTCAAAACTAAAATCTATCCCAAGAAAATATAAATGAAGTTCATGAACATGTGCTATCAAAAAAAAAAGTGAGCTAAATAAGAATTTTAGTCAACTATAAAATAATTAACAATAAGTTAAGAAAAATTCCAAATTGGGAAAACCCATTGTCCTTCCAACTCTCTGTTCTTTCTTTTGACAGTGATTGCATAATAAATTCTATAGAAAATATGGCTGTTGCACATGACTCCAGCATGGAGAGATTAGGAAAGAAAAGGCAGTAAGAACTTTTTATATCTTTAAAACAGAAAAGTGAATAAAAGCATGAGTTTTGAAGTCAGACAGGCCTAGTATGAGTCCTACCTCCAGTACTTCCTTGAAAGATTAGTATGCTATTTTATTCTTATTAAATTCATAATACAAGTGTTCCCAATAAGGATGAGTTGATAAACAGATCTTAAATATCTTTGTTTCTCTTTGTATTTAGATCTTTCACTCATATATTTATCCAAACTTGATTCGATTCTGTTAAAAATTTGGCCTAATAAACTTATGGGGATCATAAATTCTATAGGATAACCACCTCCTTATATTATAAAATTTACCTTTTTTAGGCTTCTGTAGGGCCCTACTTTTCCTTCTTTTCTCCCTCTGCAATTCCAATATTGTGGAACTTAGTTAACACATCTATTAACATAACCCATATCCTTCAGGACTTTATATTGTTTTATTATATCTCTTCTTAGACTTTGTATTTCCACTCCATAAAGACAAAATCTGATTTGTCTGTCTTCATGGAATACAAGTCTTCTATTTCAAAAACAAATAGAAATTCAAAAAATATGTATTCCTGATATTTTGGCTTCTCTGTTTTGAATTATCTGGCTATATTGTGGAGTATTTTGCTCATTTTGAACACATACTGTGTTAAATTCTGCACAAACACAATAGGTAACCAGTCACAGCAAAAGGTGGTAAAGTACAATGACTTCTCTGTAACTACGATGAGTTTTTGTGATTTATGCATTCTTACATCAGACAACTTTTCTCAGTCTTGCTTTGAAAAGATAGGAAATGGGAAAAAGGAAACATAGAAGATAGATCATAAAACTTAAACTAAAAGTTAGAATATCTAGGTTAAAGTATTTAGAAGAAATATAGGCAAAATGTGGTCAAAGTAACAAAAAGATGAGTCTAATTTCCCCTTTTTCTGGAATTGTTAGGTTAAAATCTAAGGAAAAAGTTGGCATTATTATATGACACTTTCCCTCTTAATCCAATTTTCCTAGTTTTCACACTAGAGAAGCTTTCCAGGTCTTTGGATAATTCAGATTTTTCAAAATAACTAAACTAAGCTCAATGCTTGAACATTATCTTAACATAAACAGATGAAGACAGTAAGGTATCTTTACCCAAATAACTACATTTTTTTTCTTTCTTATCTTTAATTAGGGAAATGAAACTAATCAATAGAGCTAAGGAACATATGCTCTTGAAAAAAGCATGGACATCTAATGTATAAGGAACTTGAATAACTTGGTAAGGATTACTCAGTTAATAAGTATCAGAGCTGGAATCTGAACACAAACAAGTTCAAATCTATGCCCTAAACACCACTATCACTATTCCACTATGTTATACTACCTCTCAAAAAAAAAAAAAAAAAAGTGGCCAAAAAGACTTGTTTAGTAAAGAAAAAATAGAAAAAAACAAGTTATTCATCTTTGAATGTTTTGGGTATGCTTTGGAACAAGTATATAGAGTCTTCATTTAAAATCAATAATTAAGCACTACACAGGAATATGCAAAACAGATTGCCTGGAAAAAAAAATACACCTCTTATGAAAACACCCTAACAAATAAACAGTTACAATTGGAAGGTCATGAATATGACATAAGTATCATTGAAGACAAAACTAATATTCAAATCTTTAGCTAATTTAATCTGTACCTTATTAAATTCATTCTATAGTAGATACACATTTATAACTTAGCTAAAGCAAAAAATATATTAAGTCTGAAATCAAACAGAAAGTTTTTATGAGATGTATTTTTCTGACCAGTACTATTGATCAAGGGAGAATGAATCCCTGCATAAAATGTAGAAAATAAAACATTTCTATTTTCAATTTTGTTTCTTCAGAAGTAGATATAAAAAATCTGTATCTAATAATTATTTAACATTAACTGCTATTTCATTCATTAAAACTAAAAGAATAAAATCAGCCAGAGAGACAAAATCAGAGGTCACAATATGAACTTAAAATATAAAGTGAATAAAAAACTTTTATCCTTGTCCTCCTACATGC
Source organism: Tolypeutes matacus (assembly GCA_026826555.1). Lineage (NCBI taxonomy): Eukaryota > Metazoa > Chordata > Mammalia > Cingulata > Chlamyphoridae > Tolypeutes > Tolypeutes matacus. Next base: position 6,010,127 of record JAKSZT010053801.1, on the reverse strand, counting down.
CTATTTCGGAATGTTTATAGTACACCCAGGCCAGGATGTTTTGTTAGAGAAAGCAGTTTCACAAGCAGTCATGGATTGCCTCAAGCTTCTAGTTCAGTTGGGTTTGAACTAATATGCAAGTTAACTTTAAGTAGCAAAGGTTATACTGCCTTCGGAAAGTCTTTTCCTGCTTCTATAACACATTGTTTTGATTTAAGTAGCACCTCTAAGTAATATTGTGCCACAACATTAAAGCACTTAATTTTGTTTCTTGTGTGGAGCAGTGTTAAGGAGAAAGGCTTATAGTTCATTTTATTGGAGTCATCTCATTGAAGTTGTTTTTCTTTATCTGAAAATGCCAAATTAATTCTACTTAGATATTTTACATATATTTTAAACTAATCGTGAAATACTCCTTGTGCCCAAGAGGCATTTGGAAAGTTGATGACAACCTCTAAGTGTTCAAGGACACTCTAAATGAGGATATTAAAATTCAACCCTTTTGCCTGTTTCCGATGGAGAAAAAATTTAAAAAAATTTTTTAAGTTTTTTCTCAGACAAGAAGGTACAAAAAAACTAGTGGTAGACTTTGAAAAGTTTCTCAATCTCTAGAGATCCATGTCTACTCTGGAAGCTGACAGAACTCTGCCACATTGAGAAAGATCTCTATTTCAACAACAGTTTTTGTAGCCCAGTTCTTTCCCAAAAGTCAAATAAGCAACCATCTGTTATTTGTGCTACAAGGATTTCACAACTGTCATTTCCACAGCACATATTATCTCATCTTCCCAACAATATCACAGCAGCTTATACCAGATGAGATAAAATCAAAATATTTTGAACTTACTGTATTTTTTTCCTCCTAATTAATGGGACTAAAAGGATACTTTAAATGTTTTTGGTCTGTTGATGATGATGATTCTTCTACATGAATGTAAGTTTTGGACATGGACATTGGGTTACCTAGCAGAAGTTTGGAAAAATCTGTTCCACATCACCACCACACATAAATGTTTCTGCTGATACCCCCTTAGTTCTCTATCTAGATTTCACTGATACTCTTTTTTACAGTTTCTTCTAATAATGATGCCTTTTACTCAACATCTGAAGAGAACAGTTAAGTCTGCAGTAGATCAGAGCTCTATTTACTGGTTTTATTCCTTTTCAGCATTCCAGGAATGCACACTTATTATCAGGGTGCTGAGAAAACATAGAGCTTGCTTCCATTTGATTCCTTGCATGAATTTCAAATCCAATCATTGATTGCATGAGGGGTGAGGCCAAAGGAGAGCAACACCAACCACTGGACTGTTATAGTCATCAAACACTCTCAGAGTATGCAGAGCACATTCTAATCAGAACAATTCAAGGCTGTGGAACATTAGTTCAGGACCAGTATTCAGGAATCTAGTAACACTTCAATAGGGGAACTGATCTTTAAACTTAATGTCCTCTTAGTGACTAGAAATATCCTAAGTGTGTTTTTAAAAAAAATATTGCTGTCATTTTATTTAGTTTTTAAAATTTAGCTTAAGAGAGAACTTCAGTAAAATCCAGGGTGATAACCAATGCCTTTCTATAAATGCTAATGTAAATTAGCGTTGTGGTTTTTGCAAGCTTAGGCCATTCTCAAAAATAACAGACAAAACAATTGTAATCAAAAAACAGGCAACGCTAAATCTTTTTATACCACACAGAAAATATAGCAATTCTACCAGAGGAAGTCTACAGGTATTTTAACACAATCTAGATTATGAATCTGCTCCTAAAATAGATCAAAGAGGAGAAGAATACTCAGACTTGTGATCTTGGTGCCCTAGGCAGCCATTTTCTAGCCTCTTCTCATGGGTCTGTGTGGATACTCAATATGTTGCCCATGATCATTTCCAGTAAGTTTTAGGCCATCAACCTCACCTCCCTCCACCTTGTCCTTTGGACTATTAGAATTCTCCATACTCTTCCTATTTTAGGGCTTCCACATACACTATTTTCTTTGCCTCAAAGACTTCCCTTGAGTAACGCTGTGTTCTCATCCTTCACCTTTAGCTCAAAGAAACATTTCTTGATCACTCAGTTATGAGAGATGTTTCCTGTTTTCTACAGTTTCATGGCACCTACTATGTTTATTTCTTAATATGCATCATAACTGCAATTAAATAAGGAAAGATGTAATTAGTAATTTCATGCATGGAAAGCGCACTGTGTCTGATGGCTCGGTGTGGCCTTCCCAGTGCCCAGATGGTGCTTTGTACATTGTGGATGCTGAATGCATATCTGCAGAAAAATAAAATATGGAATGAAAGTATATGAGGTTTCCTCCCCAATTATAATACTGGCTTACTGGGCACCCCACACTTTTTTAATCTCTGCAGACAAATACTTGGGCAATGATTGGGAAATACCAGACTTTCTGCCACAGTCCTCAACAGACTCATGAACCCTGCTTCTGTAGCCTGTAATTTTTTCTATTATTATTATTTTTTTTAAAGAAGCTTTAGATTACATAAATGTTACATTGAAAATATAGAAGATTCCCATATACCTCATCCCCTCCTCCTCCTAGGTACCTCCCCATTAACAACATCTTTCATTAGTGTGGTACACTGTTACAAGTGATGAATACATATTGAAGAATTGCTACTGACCATGGTCTATAGTCCACATTATGAGTTACACTCTGCACTGCACAATTTTATAGGTTTTGACAAAATGTACAATGGCCTGTATCCATCACAGCAATGTCATGAAGAACAATTTCAATGTCCCCAAAATGCCCCATGTTACACTTATTCTTCCCTCTTCCTCGCCTCAGAACCTCTGATGACCACTGCCTTTATAACAATGTTATAAGTTCTTCAATTATTAGAATAATAATAAGTCTACTTTAGTCCATGGTTGCATTCCCCCATTCTGTTTGTTCATTCTTCAGTCTTGAGGATTTGGGGATGGTGATGCCCATTCTGCTTCCGGTTGAGAGAGGCCTTAGATCCCATGGGACAGATGGATGGAACTCTCTTGCTTGCAGTTGTAGATACTCTCTGTTTGGGGGAATGGGCATTGTCCATCATGACCCTTTTGTTAATTGCCCTGGGTGAGTCTGATGAACTAGAGGATAGGTGTTGGCTGCAACTCTGCTGAGAATTAGGGCTCAAACGGCATATGAACAGGAGAAAATTTAAGTCTCTGGGATGCATATTTAATAGGTATAGTACTAATTACAGGTTCAAATAAAAGGGGCATAAAAACTATTTGTAGGAAAATTATAAATGAGTCTAACTCCAATACATTGGGGGGATAGGTTATCATATATTCCAAGGTAAGGCCCACTGACAGGGTGCCGAATACCTGGGATTGTCTGCCCTGCTTATAGTGTCCAGACATCTCTAGAGCCCATAGGAGCCTCCCTGCTTTAGGCACTGTTTAGTGCAGCAGTGAGATTCTCCTAAGAGGTGAATAAGTGTAACCTGTGGAATGTCCTCCCACTCACTTTGAAATTTCTTAGCCATAAAAATTCATTTGTATTTAATATTTCCCCTTTTTGGTCAAGGTATTTTTCCAAATGCATTGCTAGTTGTCACTTGGTAATTGTCCCTCACTGCCAGGGAGGCTCATCTCTGGGAGGCATGTCCCATACTAGGGGGAAGGTAGTGAGTTTATATGCTGAGTTTGGCTTAAAGAGAGGCCACATTAGAGCAACAAAGAAGCTTTCAGGAGATAATTGTTAGGCAATATATAATACTAGTATAGCCTGTAATTCTAAGCAACTGAGTAAAGCATTGCTCAAGGACAGCCATCTACATTAATAGTTAAAAAACCTCTCTAGAACAGTGGAATTACTCTGCCAAACTCACCACTGTTATAATAAAGAAAGAAGTATTCCAAGTATATTTCCATTTCTCTGCTCTAGTCCATCAAATTTAAGGCAGTGACAGCATATGGAAATAGAAACATCTTTTATTTTTACAAGGTCCTTTGAAAATAGTGACAGTAATTGAAAAGAAGTGTTGCATATTATTCAAACAATATAAATGCTGTTTGTATGCCCAAATCATACAGTAAAACTGAATACTCCAGTAGGGACACAGCTGCTGCCACCTGGGACCAGAGGTTCTGTTAAGTCCCCTGACTCCAAACACTGACACTACTTTTGTGCTGTTTTGGATCATGGATTATCTATAACCACCTCATCCGAATGAGTTCCTTGAGTCATCTTCTTCTTCAGTATTTTCTGAATCAAAACTGGCCCGGCTACATTGGGTTAATATGGTCTTGAACACACACCTGTGTACAAAGAAGCTTGAGAAAGTGAATTTCTGGTTTTTCCCTTGAGGAGGCAGGAAATCATGAAGTTGGGAAATCCCTAAACATAGAAAAGATTTTTCAAAGACACAGGATGGTCCAAAAGAATGACCAATGTCCACCCTACTTAATACCCAGAGAGTAGGAGGGATAGGGGAAATGCTACAGTAAACATGAATAAAAGCTATGGAATTTCTTTTAGAACTGCTTATTGACCTATTTATCTCTTGCTTTATCCTTTGTCCAAACCTTATTGGCGAAGGTATTTCTAGTCAGATTTACTATCTTCTTTGTTCCTAATCTGTGGTTTCATTCCCTAATGGTTAATGTCAAGAACAACAACAGCAATAGGAGAAAAAACAAACAAACAATGAATTGAACACTGTAATTTCCTAGGCATCAAACTCAATATCTCTCTGTATTATAATGGTTTATTCCTGATAATGACTATACATCTACACACACATACACACACACATACATATCCTGATTTTAAGGATGAGGAAACAGGCCCAGAGGTTCAATGGATGGCCCAAACAACCAATAACCACATTTCATTTCCGTTATTCTGGAACTTATAATTTTAATTATGATGTTCTTCTGTCTCTCACTTGGCTATTAAAGCACTGATAACTCTCCTGAGACCCCAAGGCTTTCCATATCTAAGTTTTCCTCCAAGGTCCAAATCATGTAGTGAGTCCTCTGGGTGGCTATTGAGGATCAGGTTTTGTTAGGCAATAAAGTTTCTAAATACTGTATATGCATTTTGATACATACTCTAGCCAGCTAGCAAAAGAAAAAGTATCTAAATACAAATTTTCCCTATGAGTGATGAGTAAAAACCAACACTTATTTATTCTTAGAAAATACAGTCTATCCTCATTATTTGAGGATTCCATATTTGCAAATTCTCTTACTCATTAAAATTTATTTGTAACCCCAAAATCAATACCTGCAATACTTATGCAGTTATTCACAGGCATGAATACAGCAGCAGAAATTTTTGAGTGCCCAAGGTACATACACTGTCTTCTTATTGCACCTATCAAACTGTAAACAAGTGTCCTTTTTGCGGCATATTTAGTGCCACGCTTTGTATTTCTGTGTTTTGTTGATGATTTTGCTGTTGAAAATGGCCTGCAAGTGTAGTGCTGAAGGCTGTCTACTGGTCTTAATGCAAGAAGGCTGTGATGTGACTTATGGAGAAATTATATTTATTAAGATTTGTTCAGACATGAGTTATAGTGCTGTTAGCCACTAGTTCAATTTTAATAAATCAATAATATTTATTAAATAAGGCATCTTTAAACATACAAATACATAAAACAAGTTTATATATTAATTGGTTAATGAAATACTGTGACTAGGGGCTCGCAGAAGATGAACCCTGTATTTCACCTAGGAGCAACAGTTCACTATTCCCTAATTCAGTGTTCAAGGGACATAATTATGTTGAATAACTTTGGTGAATAATGAGAATTTACTGTAATATAGTGCATATTCTAGTTTTTTAAAGTAGAGAAGTGAGCACTTACTCTTTTTGTCTCTTCAGAAATCTTCTTTCCACTGGGAAGAGTCCCATTCTTCTTTTAAGAAACTGAAACTTTCCTATCCCACCAAATATATATTTCCACTCATGCTGCCAATATCAGCCCTTCATCCCTTCACTACCTGTAGGGGCATATGCAAAGTTAGCCAGGCCCTGGCAATCTTCCCTAGAATTTGTCAAATTATAACTTAGGGAAGAGGGGCAGTATCTCTCATGTCAAATTCAAGACTGAAATATGAGACCAAGATGCTAATAACTGTCTTCCCTATGTCAGGGGAGGGTACCAAACTAAATGAACCAAGCTGCTCTGCAGAGGAGAGAGGGCAGAGAGCAACATGACAGAAAAATAGAATCACTGGGGCTAGCTGACCTGGAAGACACTGATAGCTGTGCTGCTTCTCTGATTTGCACACATGAGCACTTCTCTTAAATCTTAGGGAGTCTGAATCATGTTTCTGTCATTACAACTAAAATATACCTGCATAAAATATATAATGAAATAATAACTTTTTTTTTTTTTTTAAAGATTTTATTTATTTATTCATTTATCCCCCCCTTGCTGCTTGTGCTCGCTGGGTCAGCCAACCACACCGTTCGGGCGGGCCTGCCTTCACCAGGAGGCCCCGGGATCCGAACCCGGCGCCTCCCATATGGTAAACGGGAGCCCTACTGATTGAGCCACAGCCGCTTCCCAATAATAACATATTTTTGAGGAATTTTAAGCCAAAAATCAGGAAAGATATTTCTTGTCAGGGCATAAATTAATAAATAGGTTGTTTTATTTATATAAATCAGTAAGTGAGAGTATCACTAAGACACACATATCAGTCAGAAAATACTCCAATAAGGTTTCTTAAATGTTCTACTGAAAATAATATTTAGTAATAATCTGATATAAGTTACACTGAGTTATCAGCCCTCTTTAGGGGAAGTACTTGAGATCTGCCCTTGACCCCTACCTCCTTGCACCCATGTTGGGAGGGACAAAAAGAAGTTTAATCATAGATAGTTCTATGAGCATAATTTGATCCCAACTTCTGTGCCTTGAAAATCCTGCCTCTCTTTATTTTCAAGAAAACTGGCGATGATGATATATCCTTACAACTCCTTTTCCATTTGAGATACAGATGGTTTCCTCTTCTCTAACAAAGATCTGACCAAGTATCACATGTACAAACATTCTCATGACACAATATATGCTAAATCAACTAAGGGCCTACCACAGTCTATTCTAATATCCAGTTACAATTTACTATAATTTATATTGTAGTTGCACAAAATTCTAATTTAACTTCATGTTTGTATTGATCAGTATAGGCTAGGATCATCTTCAAAACAAATTGGAAAAGTTGAACATTTATTCCTTACTTATTCAAAGCTCAAGGTGGCCTAAGGACCTTCCCCTTATAGCCATGTCTTATGCAACAAGTTGTGGCAAAAAGGAAGAGAGAAATGAAAGATGCACATCTGCTCTAACTGCTTTGGCCAAGAGATGATACATATTCTTCTCATTTCTTTGTTCAGAACTAGTCATGTAGTTTTAACCTAACTGCAAGGAAGCTGGGAAATATAGAGGAACACATGGATATATAGTGAGCATAACAGTCTCTGGTATACCGTGTCATATTTTTCTAGGAAAACTTTAGCAATATTTATGTCATGGATGAAAAAAATTCTAACATAGCAAAGACCATAAGGTATAAGAAGCCTGCAGTTTGCTTGCACAGGTCTGTCTAAACATACCTGGTGCTTTACGATTTTTGTAAAGCTAAGATGAAAGAAAGCCCCTGGTATCACAAACACAGGAATAGAATGAGCTTCATTTTTTAAATTGTTGCTAAGAGTTGAGTTAGTTTAATAATCTCTCTCATTCTGCAAAATATTTAAAGCACAAAGCAGAATAATATAGTTAAGATTATTTAAACTTAAAAAATAGAAAAAGAACAACCAGCAAGATGGCAGCAGAGTAAGGAGCTCCTGCTACAGGGTAGTTAGTAATCACCCAGAGCTATCTAAAGCACTTGTTTGGGGGCTCCAGGAGACCAGAAGTGCATCCTGCAACATCCTTGAAAGAATGGAAGGAGGAGACTGCCCATCTGCAGAGAAGATGAGTAAGTAGAGCACTCCATGCCCTGGAGGCCAGTGCCCACCCTCCACTGGAGGCATAAGCCACCTCAGGAGCTACTCTGTGGCTGGAATTGGAAGCTCCATTTCCCCAAAACAGAGGAGGAAGAGATGGTTGGGCACCAACTTCAGCTACTGATTAGTAAATTCAGCAGGCTCAAGTATAATCCTAAGAACAGCTAAAGTTTGAACCTGTCCAAGTCAGAAAGGGGCCAGTAGCTGCCATCCTAACTCTGTGCCTAACACAAGGGGAAGTGGGGCTGACTGAAAATCACAGTGCTGGTAGGGACTGGCTTCTTTCTGTCTAGATCAGAATGCAGCTTTAGCCTAAGCCCCAGGCCTACCTCAGGCAGGGAGGAAGCCATGAGGAGCTGCACCAGCCTCTCCAGGAAACTACAGACCACACTGCAGAGGCCAGTGATGACCCTACTTTGGCAGCGCAAGCCACCCCAGGAGCTATTCTGTGGCAATTTCCCAAAAACAGGGGAGGAAGAGACGGTTGGCCACTGATATCAGCTACTGATTAGTAAATTCGGCTGGCTAAAGTATAACCCTAAGAAGAGCTAAATTTTGAACCTGCCCAAGTAAAAAAAAAAAAAAAATGCCAGTAGCTGCCATTTTGATACTGCCCCCATCATGAGGGGAAGCTGGGCTGTCTGAAAATGATGGTGGAGACCGGTTTCTGTCACCCAGATTGGCCTGCAGCCCTAGCCTAGGCCTCAGCCCCACCTCTAGCAGGGAGGAGGCTGGCGGGCCCTGCACCAGCCTATCCAGGTAACTGTAGGTATATTTGGCTGGCACAGACTGAATAATCGGAAGTCTACTGGGGCAACTGCGGTCATCTTGGACCTGCACTGCATAGACTGATGCCCACACATGCAGCTACATCCCCGCCCCAGGCTGGGGAAAAAGGGGCCTGAAGCTTCATCAGTCTCTCTGGGCAACTACAGTCTAGGCGTAGATGAATTGGATTATTCCACACATCTGTGGCTCTATCCCTACTCCTGGCAAAGGAGAAAGTTGGGAGAAGCTTCATTGGTCCTTGGAGCAATGAAGGCAGCTTGAGCATCTACAGATTACAGCACCAACTACATCCTTGACTTCTACTATACAACCAGCAAGGGAGAAATGGCAGGAAGCGCGAAACTAAAAAGAAAACCTGCACCCAGAGTAAATATTCTAGTAAGTCAGATGCCAAGACACCAACAAAAAATTACAATCCACACCAAGAAACAGGAAGATATGGCCCAGTTAAAGGAAGAAGATAAGCCTCCAGATGACATAAAGGAGTTGAGATAACTAATCATAGATGTTCAAACAAATCTCCTTAATAAATTCAATAAGATGGTTAAGGAGATTAAGTATATTAAGAAGACATTGGATGAGCAAAAGAAGAATTTGAAAGCATACATAGAAAAATAGCAGACCTTATTTGAATGAAAGGTGCAATAAATGAAATTTAAAATACACTGGAATCATATAATAGCAGATTTGAGGAGGCAGAAGAAAGGATTGGTAAGCTTGAAGAATTGGCCTCTGAAAGTGAACATACAAAAGAACAGATGAAGAAAAGATTGGAAAAACTTGAACAAGGTTTCAGGGAACTAAACAATAGCAAGAGACATGCAAACATACGTGTCATGGATGTCCCAGAAGGAGAAGAGGAGGGAAAAGGGGCAAAAGGAATATCTGAAGAAGTAATGGTAGAAAATTTCCCAATCCTATTGAAGGACATAATATCCATGTCCAAGAAGCATGACGTACTCCCAACCAAAAAAATCTGAATAGACCAACCCCGAGACACATACTAATCAGAATGTCAGATGCCAAAGACAAAGAGAGAATTCTGAGAGCAGCAAGAGAAATGCAATGCATAACATATAAGACATACCTAGTAAGATTAACTGCTGATTTCTCACCAGAAATCATGGAGTCAAGAAGACAGTGGTATGATATACTTAAAATACTGCAAGAGAAAAACTTCCAGCCAATAACCTTATATCTAGCAAGACTGTCTTTCAAAAATGAGGGTGAGTTTAGAATATTCACATATAAACAGAAACCGAGAGAGTTTGTAACTAAGAAATCTGCTTTGCAGGAAATACTAAAAGGTTTGCTACAGCCCGAAAAGAAAAAACAGGAGAGAGAGGCAGAAAGAGAGTCCAGAAATGAAGATTATATCAAGAAAAGTAACTAAAAGTGTCAAAAGAGTGGTGAAAATAAAAATGACAGATAAAACTCAAATATTCAGGCATAAACTTAACCAACAATGTAAAGGACTTGTATTCAGAAAACTACAACTTATTGTTAAAAGAAATTTAAAAAAAAAGACCTAAATAATTGGAAGAATATTCCATGCTCACAGACTAGAAGACTAAAAATCATTAACATGCCAATTCTACTCAAATTGATATAGAGTCAATGCAATCCCAATAAAAATTCCACCAGCATTTTTTAAATAAATGGAAAACATGATTATCAAGTTTGTTTGGAAGGGTAAGGGGTTCTGAACAGCCAGAAACATCTTAGAAAGGAAAAGCGAAGTTGGAGGACTCTCATTTCCAGACTTTGGGTAGTATTGCCTAGCTACAGTGGTAGAAACAGTATGGTACTGGCATAGAGACAGACAGATAGACCAATGGAACCAAACTGATGGCTCAGAAACAGACCCTCATATCTATGGTCAAACCCACCCAGCTTGGGCAGAACAGTCCATTCAATAAATGGTGCTGAGAAAACTGGATATCCATAGCAAAAGAAGGAAAGAGGACCCTTATCTCACACCTTACACAAAAATTAACTCAAAATGAATAAAAAACCTAAATATAAAAGCAAGAACCGCCCACTTTTTTATGAGGCTTCAGTGAAAAATAGAGAACTAAGTTTTCACAGTAAAGCGTCAGCTCCACTGTCCAAGACAGGAAACGTGCTAGTTTGTGACCTTTCGACACAATATTGTACATCATAAGACACTCCTTAAAATAATTCAATAAAGAGTATTCAGCATAAAAAAAAATAAAAAAATAAAAAAAAAAGCAAGAACCATAAAGCTTTTGAAGAAAATGTAGGAAAATATCTTCAAGACCTGGTGGTAGGTGGTAGATTCTTAAAGGAGAAAAGAAGTGACTGAGATGGACTACTGATATTTAATGTATGTAGAAGTTTTAATTAGCTTTACTGTAGAAGTGTGGAAATGTACAGAGTTCATGGTAACACATTATAGTGAGTAACAGGTGGTTTATAAATGAGGACGTGGTTGAAAATGGTAGTCTAGGGATGTAAATGCCAATTGACAGAAAGCTAGAGAATAATCTAGGGACTGAAGAGCACAATAAACCCAGAGGTGGATGAGAATAGTGGTTGATGGTACAGATGCAAGAGTGTCCTTTGTGAGTTAGAGCAGATGTACATCAGTATTGCAGGGTGGTGGGAATGTGGAGAAGCATGGGAAAAATATACTGGAGTGACCTACGGACTGTGGTTAACAGTAGTAATGTAATATTCTTGTATCTATGCCAAAGATATATTGTTTGATAATGGGGGAGTATGGAAAAAGTGTGCTAAATGTATGCTATGGACCTGGTAATAATCAGATGATATTATCTCATAATCTGTAACAAATGTTCTACCACGGTGTGGTGTGTTGATAGAGGGGTGTTGTTTGGGAATTCTGCACATGTGCATGATTGTTCTGTAAGTTTATAACTTCTGTCATAAAAATATATTTAAAAAATAATAATAGGGTGGATTGTGCGAAAATACACCAAATGTAAGATAGGGACTGTAATTAGTAGTAAGATTATGACAATATTCTTTCATAATTTGTAACAAATATCTCATGACAATGCAAGGTGTTGGTGGTGGGTTGATGTATGGGACCCCTGTATGATGTTTGCTTTGTAAGTTCACAACTTCCACTATACACTTATTGCTTATGTATGTTCATGTATAAATGATATAAAAATAATAATAGGGTGGGTTGGGGGAAAATACTTTAGTTAGTAGTAATAGTTTGAGGCTGCTCTTTAATCATTAGTTTAAAATATTTAACAGCAATGTAAGTCATTGGTGGTAGGGTGAGGTATAAGAGCCCTGTATGATGTTATGTATGTTTGTTTTGTAAGTTAACAACTATTACTATACACATATTGTTTATGTATGTTGATATATGAGTGATATACTTCAATAAATTAAAAAAAAAAGAACAGAAAAAATGCACATTGTATACTATAGCCACAAAGCTCCTATGCCTAAAACTTTTTGCTTCTTGGCCTCCAGTAAAATAAGCTCAGTGGTCTAATATATGGTCTGCTGTGCAAAGCAGTCCATCATAAAACCATCACCCTTTTTTTTTAGCATAATTGGCAGTCATTGCTCACAGAAAACAGAAGAGTGAGTAACCATGGAGATAAAGCCAACACTCCTCTTCAGAATGGCTGATTCTTCCAAGTCAGAGCAGATATTACCAGAAAATTACAGGAGGTACTCACACTGAGACTGAGAGCACAAGATGTGTATTCAATGACTGCTAATCATTTTCAGATTATCATTCAATAGAGTAACAAAGACAAACACCACAATAAAAGATAATCCTACCTAATTGCTATCTACAAAATAAATCCCTATATCCATCTAAACAATGTAGAAAGTTTAAATGGGAATATGTTTTCTACCTCTACTTAGTGCTTTATTAATTGGGTGACCACTCTGCTTGACCTATTTGCTGAAATTCGCCAGAACTCCAAGAGACCATATGGATTGCCAGATGGGCTGCTATAATTTAATGCCATTATTCTAGGGATGAAGTAGGAGATAAACATAATTTCAATTCTTTCCATCCTTGCTGCATACCTTTTATTAGTTTCACTTCTAATTCAGACATTAGAAGGGAAGATAATACCTTGTTACCAAGACCTAGATGCCAACTAATTACTACAAGAGTCTCCAGCCCTGACATCACAGGTCAGGCCTCTGAACATATTCCATCTTATCCAGTGACCCCACGCTAGTGATTAATAGTTTGAGTATTAAGCCTTAATGAGCATATCAGATCATAAATGTTCTCTAGGCTAATGTAATTAGCACTATGTTGAACAGAGTATTTCAGTTACTTGGTAGAGAGACTCATTATACTTCCTTTTACTTCATTGTAACCTATACAGCTTTTACCTTGGGTGTTTGAATTTATTTTTATAATCGTCAATCTAAAAAAGCCTTTATGAATCTATACCTTTCAAATATTAGAGGAAAATTAAATATTTTATATCAAATATAGATTTTCTTCTACAACAGTAAATCCCTATGTTGTATATAAAGTGGAGTGGTTTTCAGAGATGCTTGTTACAATGCAAGCTTCTGGACTACATCATCAAAAATTCTAATAAGGATGGGTTTGGGATAAGACCCAGGACAATGAATTTTTAACAAAAGACCTAAGATTCAGAAGCAGATAATCTGTGGGCTACACTTTAAAAAAAAACAACACTGTAACATGAGTACCAGAACAAGTATCTGTGTCTTCGATTAATTGAATCTATCAGACTCTTGTTTAAAATAGTTATTATGCTTCTGGAAAAATTATCTGCACCCATAAAAGGAAAACTGTTTTCATATTGGGATTCCAGTGTTAAATGTGCAAATTACTTCTTGTTAAAATATTAAAATTAATTATCAGGAAAAGACATGCATGTTGTTTACAACCAACCACATGATAAAGCATGAGATCTCCATTCAACAGTGGATGTGACAGGTAGTAACATTTCTATGCAGTAGGCCATAGGTCTGGCATTGCTTTTACAGTTTTAAGGGATAGACCAAAGAGTACCAGAATTTCTACAATTCAGAATTTTCTCCATGCCCAGAGATGACATATCAAATGTCTCAGCCCTAATGACTAAGGACTTAGGTAAGATTCTAACTACATACTTGGATCTCAGCTAGACATTACCATCCTCCATTATTATACTTAAGTATTTTCAGGTGTCGAGATTGCTTTCTTGAGACATATGAAACATTGTTAACCTTTAATTTAGGCAAATTTTATTCATCTATTACCCTAAATATTTTAAGGCAGTTTTTTCCCAAATAACTATTTTACCATACTGCCATTCTTTTGATGAACTTCAAAAGAGTGTTTCCTATTTTTAAAAATATGCACCATATATATTTAAAAGGGGGGGGGGGAAGAGACTGTGAATAAAATAAGACTATTTAGTAGGAAATATATATTATAGCTATTTGTTTATTATAATTTGATACAGAGATTTAATTGTTTCAGAAAATTATGTCATCATTCATTCTAATCCTTCTTTTAGATTCTTCTAGGGATTGAAAGATCTCATATGACCATAGCAAGTCTATAAAAACATGCTGCTTTTGTTAGATGGAGAATGATTGTTGGGATATCAAGCTCTGTCTGGGACTGGATGAATGCTATTCAGTTCCATTTGCTCTTCTAGGAAGCCTGCATTTCCCAGCATCTGTGAACCCTGCATCTAGTTAGGGCAGAATAAAATATGGGACTAGTGCATTGTATGTAGACATGATGTATACCGCCCCGCTTCCAGTCTTGCCTCCTCAAGTATTTAATCCCATATGATCTTTCACACTCTCTGCCTTCACTCTTTGTTCATCCAGATGGAGCACATTCAGGGAATACTACAAGCTACCAGAAGAAACATTGCTTGAGCATCAAATATACTTGTAATGCTTAAAGCCATTGGAAATTTGAGCTGTTTGCTTAAAAGTAACAGAGTCAATCAACACTTATTTAACTAAAAAGTTATGGGGAGTTTTATCTTGCTTATGAGTTCATCAACTGTCTGGAAAACAGAGAATTGTGAATATGTATGACCTAAAGTCCAATTTCAATGAACCTATAATAATTCATTAGAGAAGTCTGTTTCAGCTATATTTACAAGGAGAAAACAAACTATATATCCATATCTTAACATTAGCACATTTTGGAACAGAGACCAAGATGACCTTGTGTTGCTCTAGTAAAGCATTATTAAAGAACATCTGACCTGAGAAATAAAGCATTAAGACCTGGCACAATATCTACTATTTCTATCATCTTCAGAATTAGCACATTTACAACCCTTAAAGTAACTGTCCACAGGAGAATCTCAGAAAATATTTTAGACATAGAATTTTTGATTGGCATGCCCAAATAGCATGTTAAAGATATTTTTTGATAATGGAAGGTAAAATGCCTCCATTTAGCCTAACCAAAAAGCTAAGGGAGATGATTGCTGAATTAATCTAAAGTAATTGACATATAATAAGTAAAAAACACATGCCTATGTACACATACACACACATAGAGCAAATGAGATTACTGTATGATCAAATGTTTACCTTGGTGGTACAATAGAGACAATAGTCTAAAGAATAATTATGATGTCACTAAACAAAAGAGCATGGTAGGGGCAGCAGACAAGTCACTACTCTGCAATGGAAAGAACACTGCATCAGGTCTTCAGATGGCCTGTCCTAAAGCTAACTCTGTCACTTTCTGGATGTAAAGAATAGATATGAGAAAGAAAAGAGAATATAGTGCTTAAAATGCTTGGGGTCTCGTTTTCTATCTGCCACTAATGAGCTATTTGATTTGAAAAAGCTATTTCATATATTTCCTCAGTTAAAAAATAGAGAGAAAATGATACTTATTTGACAGGTTGTTAAGAGGATTAAATCATATCACACATATGAAGTATTTAGAGAAGCCCTTGTCAAGAGTAAGTACTAGTAAATATTGGATATTATCACTAATATTATGTCTCCATCACTATTAGCCATATTATCCTCACCTGTAAAATAAGAAAGTACACTAGATTACTTGTATGATTTTTTTAAGTACTTGTATTATTAGTCTTCATTTGTTTCTTAAAGTCAAATATCCAGTGAAAAATGAAAACTCTAAAGCCCATACATTTAAGTAATGACTTTAAAACTAATCTATAAGACAGTCCAGTCCACTATTAAGACTGATTTAAATAAGATAGGAGACGCAATAATGCACTAAAAATTATAATTTTTTAACATTAAAGGCAAGATGGTGCTTTGATTTATTCATTATCCCTCATGACTCATATCTTCACTTGAACATAGAATGCAACAAAGATAATTGTCAGGCAACCGTTTAAATAAAAAGATATTATATTTAATGAGTACTTCAGAGAGAAGGAATGATTTCAATCACACAAACTTGAATTAACCAAGAATTTACATAATAACATCCCATTTTTGCAGCTTAGGGTGATGGGGTTATAAATTGTCAGCAACTTCAGTTTATTTCTCATTCAGAAGAAAGCATTTCTACCAGCTGTAGTAATAGCGGGAAATTATACTAACACTATAGGATACACCTCATTCCACACTGAATGGAAAGATCCTCCCCCCCTTGGAAATTCCATGGTTTAATAAATCATTCCACAACAAATGGAAAGCTCCTTCTCTTGGACATTCCATAGTTTAATAAATCTTGGTTTGTGCAGAAAAATCCTCATTCAAATAAATACTCGGTAAGAGTTAGAATCAATAGTTCAAAATGTTGAATCACTAAAATCATTAAAAATTCAGTTCCAGTTATACTTTCAATTGGTTTTAAGTGACTATAGTATGAAAACAGGGCTTTCATATATCAGGACAGTAAACGTAAAACACTGTGGCATGGAGGAACTATTTTATTAATCCAGAATTCTCTTTATTCCAAAGAATCTTACCTCCTGCGTACATAACAGCCAGCATAATGGATGATATCCATGCTATTTCACTGTGGGTAGTGCTGAATATTTCCTGAATTTCTTTGAAGAACACTGTAATAGCTTTGGGGAATGCATACGAAAATCCAATGGAGATGAAAGCTGCCCCAACTACAACCCAGCCCCATCCTCCATCAGGAGGAGGAAACTGAGGTTGGGTACCTGCTGGTGGTGGCATTGCTGCTCCTTTATTTGAAATTCAAGTAACCTACAAAAAATGTGAAATGACAGTTAAACAATATTTCCATTTCTGAATATAACTTTTGATAGTCAACAAAAAATATTTTCCAGTTATAACTACAATATGCTTTTTCATGAGTATTTTTGTAATACTCTTATACTCAAAATCTTATCCAATAAAATTACCAAAAATGATGTGAGGTATATATCTTTGGTTATTATGGACTAAGGATTGAAAGCATTTAATTTGTTTATGCAAAGAAAAAATACTCAAAGGGAAATTAAGAATTAAGATATGAACCAAATTACTAACCAGAAAATAATAGCTATTTCAATCTTATTTCTTAGGATAAGAAAAATGGAGCCGCCATCACTTAAAACATAATACTTTCTGAATACAAATGTTATCTTTTTAATTTTCTATAAAAAGTTAAAAAGAACCATGTATTCAATCTAATGAATTATAAAGTATTAAATAGTAGGCATATTTCAGATCAGCCTGGATCTCTTTTCTAAACCTATAGGATATAGAATTGTACAGGTCCATGGAATTAAGTTAATTTTAATCCACTTCCAAAACTGTTGTTACACTTAACCATCTTAGGAATGAGACATTTAATGCATTTTATGTAGCAATGAAATTCTTCTAACCAAATGGATGGTGTGCTTGTTTGTTGAGGGTGGTGAGGAAACTTACTTTCTGAATATGTCAAGGGACATTTAACTGCTAGCTTTATGGGTATAGAGAAATCACTGTCATATAGAAGACAATTATCATGTACAGCTTAATAGATTGGAAATTTAATGAATTAAATAAAAAATATCTTGGTTCCCTAACATCAATGTTTTTTTGTAGAGTGAGGGTGCTTGCTGAGCTTTTAACCTGGCAGATGCCAGTATTTCTCAATATCTACTTTTTACATTCTCATTCCATTTGTGGAATGAGGAGAGGAAAAAGAGAACTGCTTTTCTGCTAGTAAGATAATGTTTGAAATACATTAACAAAACTAATTTTTGACACATATCTTCAGAAAAGTTACTGAAAACCTAAAGACATACCTATGAAAACGGACACAAAGATTTAATTTTTATTTAATGTCAAATTGTTTCTATGATATTTTTAGCCATCTTCTATGTGCACTTTTTAGATACTAACAATATTTTTTACATTAAGGTTTTCTAATTTAGGCATTATTACACTTGAGAATCTTGCTTTCAGAAACTCATAGAAAAATTATTAAAATGAACCTTAAAAAGGATAAAGTCTCACAGAAGCTTTGAACAACCAGCAAGAGCTGGCAGAAACAACTTTCTCAGGGTTCCAGAAAACAGTTAAAGGACTACAGTACAGGGTGAGCATTGAATCAAGAAAAAGGCTCCTTAAAAGTGATATTGGGGAATGAACAATGGACTAAAGTAGACTTATTATTATTGCACTATAGATTTATTATTATTCTAGCAATGGAATAACGCTCACCATTGACATAAAGGCTGTGGCCACTAGAGGTTCTAAGGATGGGAGAGGGAAGAATAGGTGTAGTACGGCAGCATTTTTGAGACATGAGAGTTGTCCTGCATGATATTGCAGTGATGGATATAGGCCATTGTATATTTTGAAATAACCTACAAAATTGTGCAGGACAGAGTGTACACTATATTGTAAACTGTAATCCATAGTTAGTAGCAATGCTTCGATATGTGTTTATCAATTGTAACAAATGTACCACACTAATGAGGGATGTTGTTGGTGTGAGAAAGTGTGGGAGGGGGAGGGAGTGGGGCATATGGGAACCCTTTATATTTTTTAAGTAACATTTATGTAATCTAAAGCTTCTTTAAAAAAAAAATTAATTAAAAAAAAACAAAAATGGTAAGATCTCCTGGTGCCCTAGTCGGTCCCTCCCCTACTGTCTCCCCTTGGTGCAAGGCCTGTTGTGCATCTGCTAGGAGCAAAGACGTCTGGCCCAATCTGTCTGGCGAGGGTCTGAAGGACTCACTGCCCAAGAACTTGCCCTGCCTATACAAGGCAGCTCAGATAGCACTCCTACAGAACCCTGTGAGACAGAAGTTATAAGGCATGCTGCCTGGGACAAGAGATTGCTGGCTGCAGGACTTACAGTGCAGTGATCATGAGGAAACTTTTCCTAGGGAAGAAGGGACATTTGTAACTGTGTAAAAGGGGGAATTCTAAATGGCACACGCACATACTCTAGACAAGACTCATGTAAAGAAAGCATTAGGAAAGCCCCTATGCTTTAGCCTGGAGCTATTCTTATACAACTCATTATACTGATAAGCCCAGTGAATACTTGCAAAGGTCAATCAGCAAAGACTAGGAAAGGTATCCCCCCTCCCCCACCAGCCCTTTTTTTTGTTAGCTCCCGGCATTCAAGAAACAATTATAACACTAGCTGGATACAAGCTTAAGGAACAGACACCACAGAGCCTAAATTTCAGTGATAACACATTAAAATATCAAAATGTCCAGGTTCCAACAATAGGTTACAAAACAGGAAGTGATGGTCCAGACAAAGGAGAATATTAAAGCATTAGAAACCATCAACAAGGAATGAGCAGACTTGGGCCATACCAGACAAAGACTAAAAATGTGATCCCAGATATGCTCAAAGAGATGAATGAAAACATGGACAAAGGATTAAAGGAAATCAAGAAAATGACAGAAAAACATAAAGGGAATATCAATAGGAAGATAGAAATTATGAAAAGGAAATAGAATTCAAGACCACAGTAACAGAAATTAAAAATTCCCAACTGTTCAACAGCAGATTGCAGCTGACAGAAGAATCAGTGAACCTTAAGATAAGAAAATTGAAATCATTTAGTCCAAGAAGCAGAAAGAAGAATGAAGAAAAGTGAACAGAGCCTGAGGAACCTATGGGATCCCATCAAGCATACCAATATTTATACTGTGGGAGTCCCAGAAGGAGAAGAGAGAAAGAGAAAGGAGCAGAGAGACTATTCCAAGAAATAATGGCTCATAATTTCCCAAATATTTTAGACTCACATTGTAGCATATTATAATTAGACTGCCAAATGCCAAAGATAATGAGAGAACCCTAAATGCCATAAGAGAGAAGCAATGTGTCACATACAAGGTAACTTTGATAAGTACCAATTTATCATTGGCAACCACGGAAGCAAGAAGGCAGTAGGATGACATATTTAAAGTGCTGAAAGCAAAAAAAAAAATTTTTTAATTTAAAAAGCCACCTAAGAATTCTATATCCAGCAAACAATTGGATCTGGAAATATTCATTTTCAAAGTGGCTTGAAGGCTATAGTTTGCTGGCTCCTATATTATAATATAAGAAAACCAAGAAAAGAAAATCACTCTATCTTAACACAGTCATTATTAATAAAGTTGAATATGTCATTATTTTTCTATATTTATATAATATATAAATTGACTAATTGAAATAATACTGTAACCATAGAGCTCCTACAGATAAATTGTGAATATTGCTTTTTTCACATTATGACTTTTATTCATTATCTTTGTTAACATTTTTTTCTTTTGGTTACAGAAATGACATATTCTCAGTTTTAGAAAATATGGAAAATGGAATATAAGAAGTAGTCATAATTCTACCATCACACCCTGTCAATATTTTGATGAATTTCTAGAAATATATACACATTAAAATTATGTTGTGTAGAAATGATTTTGTATTCTACATTTTCACTAAATTTTATTTGGAGAATATTTTCCATTTTTCATTTGAAAAAAATCTTTAAATAGAAATACATTTCTTCTTTTAATGTATCAGTCCTTAATCATTTTATGTTTTAATTTTATTTAAATTTTTCATTTATATAAAATTCATTTGAACTTTATTATATTTTTAAATTTAATTTTTTTTAAAAAATTGTTTTAAGGTATATTGGTATATCCTCTAAATCTTGCTGCCCTGGGGGTCCTTATCCTCTGAAGCAATAGGTTTCAGTATTTCAGGGAAAGGGAGGTGATCCATTATCAAAAGCAAAGTCCTTGAACAGTTTATTCTCAAATTTGAATGCGTTTAGTCCAAACAAGAAAACGGTTCTGAAATCTAGGCTTTACAGGGGAGAAAATTATAAATTTGGTAAGCCCCATTAACACACCCAGAGTTAAGCTAATGGACCTCATGCTCTTTACCCCAAGGCAGAACAAATTGAATAAGTGATATTGTAAAGGGGTTTTGGACAGATTGCAAGAGAGAAGATAAAAAGGTGAGCCACCAGAGGTGGAACTCTTCTCCCATCTCTGGGTGGAACTGGAGGTGTAGGAGACACAGTAGAACAATCCCAAGCAGAGAACTATTTTAGTCAAATATGGAGAAATGTAGTGGCTTACTTCACTGGCCATAGCCTTGGGGAGGCTGCAGGCCCCTGAAAAGCCTGGCTTTTGGTTTAGTATTACATCCTAAGTGTCCCTAGGGGGAAAGCAAGCTTGGAGGAGGGACATGACAAGGTGGGTGAGCCCAAGTCCCTGCCTGCATGGGGCATGAAGGGCTGCAGAAACCTCTACCTGCCTCCAGGAGACTTTTTAGAGGAATAATAATAGGAAGAGGAAAGTAGTTGTTGGTATTGCCATAAGTCTAAGTTGGTTTCTCCCCTAGCACCATGCCCATCATCATAGCCCCAAGAAAGAGCAAGATTAATAACATCTCAGGGTATAAAGGATGTACAAGAAATGTGTGTCCGGCAGGAAGAGAAAGTGGGAACCCCCAGCCCTGCTCGTTTTAAGGGGGAAAGAGAAGAGACGTGGGTGTGAGAGAATTTAGCAGTTAAGATGCTTGCATGCTTGCACTGTGGATTTCCCTTTCTGGGAAAATACTCTGCATGGTAGTAGGTTATTAGATCGCTAATAAGAAAAACAACGGCAGAGGTCCATTTCCCCTATTCACTGCTTAGAATCCTGTTAGAGATCATTGCACAGAATGGCTCATAGCCACATGGGCAGTGTGTAAGACTAAAGCAGAATTTATAGTGAAGAGAGAAGTTGTTTAGAGTAGGTAGAGGAGGCTGAGGCAGGGCTCCTGAATCCTCTCAGCCAGTCCAAAGCACAGATGTGATCTAATGACCCCAAGTCCAAAAAAGACATTACCTTATCACTCACCAGAGGCAATTCTGCAGCTGAGAGCTGTTGTATGAGTTGCCTGGGCTAGACACCAAATGAGAGGCCCAAAAAGATATAAGAGAGGATCTACAGTACCAAAGAGAGGCAGGTTAGAGTTAGGTCAGCCAGGGAGGATCACCAGCCCCTTAACAAGGAAGGAAAAAGACATAATTTCAACAATGTAATAGCAGGCAGGTGCCCAGTGACAGACAGAGTGATACATCTTGTCAGATAGCAGCCACTATACACCCCAGGACCCAGAGTAGAATCCCAGCCACAGAGACCTTGAAGCCCTCTCTCAAATCATAACTATTGCCCTAGAGCTCAGATAAGTGGGAGGAGAAAGACGGCCAAAGCTGATAGTTGAAGTGACTAAATTTTTATAGGCTCAAGACTGTTTCAAATCAAAGGAGCCCATCTAAAATTGCTGGACCAAGACACTGTTTATTGATAATTTTTAATTTAACTATTTTGCTTCCTTCTCCCTACCCACGTAAGAGACTTGAAGACTAATTTAGGTCAAGGAGTTATAGAAAACAAAATGTATATTTGAGATAAAGTTTATGTAAAATATTAACCAGGCTCTGTAAATCTTGTTAGTACACTTAAGCATAAACACACACATATAAGCACATACATATTCTCATCTCTCTCATTCTTTTCTTTAGAGTAAATCAAAATTCCGAAGTATATAAACATCTCTAAGGTTCTGTGAGACTCAAGTACTTAAAATGTGCCCATACCTGATTTCGCCAAAGTATATCAGGGGTTCTTAACCTTTTTTGTTCCACAGACCCCTTTGCCAGTCAGGTGAAAACCACAGACCCCTTACTAAGTTCACACTATACCGTGTATTATTTAATAAATATATCACACCTGCACCAACACGTCCCCACAAGAATAATGTATATTTGAATTTCAATTCAAGCTTATGGACCCCTTGTAAAGAACTCCTGGTTCATGGTATGGAAAAATGTCACCTCCTTTCAATTAAGAGGGAAAAGAAGCACAACTGCTTGAAGTGATGAAGTGAACAAGAAAGCTGTAAATGGGTATCCGACAGTTATAGTGTGGCAGGAAGTAAGTTAAATGGTTATCAGTACCAGGCCTAGCAACATCAGTATCGACCTAGACAAAACCATTTGTCAAACGCCTGTCCAATCCATCCTGAATCCTGGTGTCTAGTAAATCTTTCTCAATTAAGGTGCCCTAAGATGCATTTTTAATCTACGTTTCCACATCTGCCATCAGGAAACTCATAAACTCCAGCCAACCCTATTCAAGTTTCCCCATCTATATAGCCAATCCTACAAAACAAAATTTGAACAACCAGTACTGTGGGAGATGGCTATAAAATCTTTGAAGACTCAGCTTGTATGTGACTTCCTTCAGGAAGCCTTCCCTCACCTTCTCAGCTGGAAAAGAGCCTCTTTCTCCTCCTCTGTTCTCCCATCAAATTTATTCTCATTATTTTTCTGTTATCTGGGAGTTTCTATAATGCTTGGAACCTATCTCTGCAAAGTTTTACCTTCCCTATGTAAATGCCTCATCCTTTAAGGTCAAGACTCCTTTGTAACTAATCTGTGAGTCTCTGTAACATTTAGAACAGCATCTCACTTACAGTAGATATGAAAACCAAAGCCATTTGAGCAATTATTAATAGATTTAGACCTAAATAGCCTTGACTGTATTTATCTGTTAAAATTTTAGATAAAAATACTAATATAATCAACAGATATAGAAAGGTTTGAGAATTTTAAGTATCAACAAATTCCAAATGAAAAATATATAATAAACTACTAATGAAATATGGCATAATTTACTTTTTAAAATTGCAGAGAAGGAAACAAAAATAAATTTCCTTCCTACACTTTATATAATCAATCAGGTATTAAAAAATAAAAATTAAAAACACAAATTCATTTTTTCAAAAAGAAATTACTGAGTACCTGTCTCTCCAGTGCTCCAGTTGCATTAAAAAAAGACCCCTCACCTCATGTAGTTTGTATTCTGGGTCAAATTCATGGTTCTATTGTTATTAAATTATTCAATGAAACTATGAATTAAATTATTCAAGGGAAGGTATTTATTTTTGGCTTCAAATAATCTGGTAAGGCCCTTTTATGGATATTAGCTAAGTTTTACCTTGGTTCCCTGGGAACTTAATAATCAAATAAAATGTTCCAGTGCCTTCATATACTTCTCTTATCCCATAGATCTTAGGTTTTTTTGCCTCTTAATTTCTATTTGACATATCCTATTTGTATATTCATATACTGACAAATGTTTTTTCAAAAGCCACCTCAAATTATTTTTTAGAAGTAGTTGGAGTATAACATTTAGAAATACAATGGACGATTTTTCAGTCATTTCAAAAGTCATAAATAACATTTCCAAACGATGTTAAATCCACATATTCAAATCATGATATCAATATGAATATTTAAATTTATTAATGAACTAGGTCAATGCTGTTCAGATTTCCATTTTACTGAAAGGAAACTGTGTCCCCAGAAAAGTGGAGGGGCTCATGTAAGCATATATAATGAATATGTGTCAACACTAAATATGAAGTCTATAAATTTGAATCCTCTCAGTATTAAATATTCCCACCTTATACATAACTTTTATGCCAAAATAATTTAAACTCCCTGATACTTTAAAACACTGTATTTAATTTGCTCCCAAAGAATGAGAATTAGAGGAGGAGGAAATCTATATATGTGCATAGTTACACATATATAGATTTGTATAAAATTGAAGTCACAAAAGCTTTGCTTCCAGTGTATCCTATCCGTTCTCTAAAATTCTAATCTAATGTGGAAGTATACATTTAAGCTCCATTATTCTTTATATGACTTCCTCTCATGACATAATGATTAACGCACAGAGGCTTGGAATACTGTCTCTGTCACTTACTCTGTGACAATAAGTAAGGCATTAAAGCTTTCTTAGTCTGTTCTCTCATCTACAAAAGAAGGATAATAACTGTATTTACTTTTTAGGGTAATTGATAGGATTGACAAAAAGAACACACGTAAAGTAATTAGTGTATCTGGTAATTCAGGTAAATTTTACCTATCATCCCTTCACCTTCCTTAAAATGATAAATTAAAATATATCTCATTAAAATAAGTACAGAGGTGACTGAAAAAAATCTCATTTTTAAGGAAAAAGGATATATGTGGCTTTCATTTCTTCCAAAACAAATTCCATGTTTACCTTATATTTAAGTACTAACAGTAACATTGAAAAGCCAATCTTAAAATTAAAATTTGCATAAAGAGTATATACCTTCACAGGAATAATGTAAAGATTAAATGAAATAACATATGCTTAACTTAGCATAATGATTTGCAAACGGTGAGTTTCTAATAAATGATAGTTGATACTGAATATGAAATCCCCCAGAGACTTAAAATGCTCAGTAATTCTAGGATCTTCAGGAAATAATAAGCATTTTTAAAAAACTTTTTTTTGTATCTTTTTTATTTTTTTATTAACAGGCAATTTTAATCTAACGCAACTCCCATCCAGGTTTCTTCTTAATTGAATTACAATTTACACAAAGTCTTTGTCCAAAAGGAAAATCCAAGAAATATAACTATTTATCCAGGACCTACTTGTTAATAAATTAATAATATAAATAAACTTCTATATATGGAGTTTCACACAGAATCACCTAATGAAAATTTCTGCTTATGATAGTGTTCAGGCAACTTTATACTCTAATTTAGTCTAGGAAAAAAGCTACTTACATTTTTTTCTGAAATATCCTAGCATGTGCACAAATGACCTGTCATGTCTTATACTCGCCTCCCCACCTCACCCACACCAGTCACTTTGGCTTCAATGCTACTTTTTCAAACGTTCATTCCTGCTTGAGGACGCTGCACTTGCTGTTTCCTGATCTAGACCCTCTGCTCCCAAATATGCACACAGATCCTTCCCTGATCTTCTTCAGACTTTTGTTCAGCTCTCACCTTCTCAGTAAGACCTACCCTGACAACTAAGTTTGAAATGTATCCCATCCCTGGAATGTCCTACTTATTGCCTACTAACATACTATTTATTTTGGTTGTTTACTTTGGTTATTATATTTTTCTCCACTAGAACACAGGCTTCCTAACGGCAAGCATTTTGCCAGTTTATTTAACATTGAATACCCGGAACGTGGAAGGATCTTACAGTAGATGCTCAATAAGACATTTGTTGATTAATGAGTGAATGAATGAATGGATGGGATAAGTGAAAAAAACACTTTCCACATGATAAAAGCATTTAATAAAAATGACTTATTGAAACATTATAGGGATTATGAAGAATAGATAAACAGACTTTATTTTCAGTAGTGTCTGGATGTATATACAAATAAATATCTACAATTTGGAACTTTTCTACAGGTAATCGAACATTAGATTGCTCTACTATATTACAAATTTATAGTAAATTATAGTATAGCATATATACTACAGTATAATATATGCTAGTCATATATTAATATGTTATAGTAAAATAAAAATCATGAACTCCTTTCCTTAGTAATAAAATGTAAATGATTTTAATTGAAACTACACGCACCTTTTTCTCCTATAATTATCTTTTGAAATATTTATCTCTTCCACAGTAAATTGATCTTTGTGAATGCAGGATTATATGATATAGTCCATATTTGTATTCTTATGGCCTATTGGCTCTGTGATGCAACACAGGTTCAATAATTATTTCTTAAATAAACGGATGCACGAATTGTTAAGATGAATATTTTTGAAAATTTGTAGACTGTAAGTAAATGGGCATATATATATAATCCATTAAGATAGCAACTACTTAAAACCTGAGACCGAAAAATGGAAAAAAAAGTCTTTATAATGCAAATACTTGCTACCTACTCCATATAGTCCATTAATGTCAGATTTTCATGCATTTATTTTTTGGAAATTTATTTTATTTTGAGCATAATGTTCTGAAATTATTTGGGCAAAGTTATTCAATGCAAAAACTAGAATCAGAATTTTGGAACTGAAAAGTACCTCAGAGATCTTCAAATCATTTCAATGATTTGGAAACAAAGATTCAGAGTTTAAAGAACTTGATCAAAGTCAAAGAATAAGAAACTAAAATACCAAGCTCTGATGACTAAATCTAGAATTTAAGTAATTACAATGCATTGTTTGTCAATTAAGATAGTGTAAATGATGTATGTATTAAGACACTTACCCATGATCAAATTTCCTGATAAAATTATTTTGTGACACTGTACAATAGACTCAAATTAACAATAACACATCCCCACAATCATAAGATTGTCTATGTAAACATATTTGTGTATAATATGTACTTACAACTTTATAAGCTATTTATGTACAGCAAATAGCCTTAAAAAATGTTCAAAAACTTAATGTAAAGATACCGAATGAGAAATTAAGTTTGTATGACCCCTTTTCAAAGGTAAAAAAAATTAACATCATTGCCATTTTCCAGAGCTTGTTTCTAACCATGTCTACTCTCAGGCTGTATCAACTGACAAATAAGAAAAAAAAGTCATAGTACAAGGTATATATTAATATTGCACATATTCCTTAAACTAACAAAATCAGCCACAATGTCTTTGGCTCATTCATTTCAATGAAATTGAATAATCATGTAGAGACAACTAAATTGGCCTGCAGGACTCAATTCAATAGGGCATTTATTTATTGCAGTTTTTGGAGTTCTAAATGTTTGTGTTTACAATGAGATATGTAATAAAATTACTTTTTCCTGAAATCATCATATGTCATGGGTACAATTTTTATCATTTGTCAGTTTTATTGTGAAATAAGTTTTATATGCAAAAAGTATTTCATATTTATATGTAAATGCTAAAGAATAATATAAAAGTGATTATCTGTCTATAAAAGACTTAGCTAAAGAATAGAATATTAACCAATACCAAAGAAACTCTCTCTCTACTCAAAGGCAACCAGTATTCAGATTTTATAATAAATAACCTTTAGCTTACCTTTATTTATTATTTTACCATAGATGTTTGTATATGTACATAGATGCATATGTATCCCTAAAACTATATAAAATATGTAAATTAATATATTTCTATAAAATATGCCTATTATATAGATATATAACATATATAAATATATGGTCCAAAAGAGGTGACATTTAATATACATATAAATATAATACACAAAACACATAATAAATATTATATTTACATATTCATATAAGATTCATCCATATGTATTCTTGCAAACTTCATTTTTTCATTTGATATTAAAATTTGACATTTAAACATTGATGCATACAGATTTAATTTATTAATCTGTTGTCACAAAGTATTTCATTTCTGAATATATTTGTGAGTCTGTGTGTGTGTAAAATATGCATGGATATTTGAATTATTTCCAGTTAGTCCTCATTACCAAAATGTTTCTATGAACATTCCCACACTTATCTCTTGGGGCACTTATGCAAACATTTCTCTAGAAATATTGCAGCAGAACTATTTAAAGATAATTGTACAGGTTTACTCTGATACTAGCAGTATATGAGAGCACTCCTTGCTCCACACCTTTACCAAAGTGTGGATTTATTTTGTTTCTAATCTGTTATATGTGAAATATTTCACTGTGATTTTGATTTGCACTTCTTTGATAACTACTAATATTTTGAGTATCTTTTCATATACTTAGAGCCTTCATGTTTCCTCTTCTGTGAAATGTCAGCTCCTGTATTTTACTAGTCATGTTTGTTTGTCTATTATAATTGAATTAGAAGTTCTTTATGTATTCTGAAAGTAATTCTTTCTCATATATATTTTGCAAATATTTGTGCCCTTTCTTTTAAAATCTATTATGACTTTTAATGAGATTAAATATTTTAATTTTAATTAATTTAAATCTATCAGTCTATTCTTTTATGATCTGCTTTTATTGTGTTTTGTTTAAGAATTTTTTCCAAGCTCAATCCTATAAAAATATTCCCCATAGATAATAATCTGTTGGTCGAGCATATGTGTTGCAAATATCTTTTCCTTGTGTCTGACATTCTTTGTTACTCTATTTATAATTACTATTTTGAACAGAGTTTCAAAATTTTAAAGAAGTCAAATTTACTTGTCCTTTCTTTTATGATATTCTCTTCGTGTGCCTTATTAAAGAAATTCTTCCTTGGATCAAGGTAATGAAGATATTCATTCTTTTAGGTCGTCTCTTTTTTTTTTTTTTTTTTTTATTTAAATTGTTTATTTTGAAATTCTTTCTAACTTACAGGACAGTTATAAAAATAATACAAACCTCATAAGCAGAAACACCAACATATTCCTACCCATCCAGATATCAGATGCATCAATTTAAACATTTTTGCCACATTTGCCATATCATTCTATCTATTCATCTCTGTCAGTTGATTTATATAGCTAACCATTCATCTATCTAAATATTATTTATCAATCCACTTTCTGAACACTCCATGAGTACTTAATACTGTCATGTGCATTGCCAAAGACTAAGAATATTCACTTATGTAACCACATTAAGTGCAGTTATCCAGTTCAAGAAATTTAACATTGATATAAAGATCATATTCTCTTTTTCAATTTTTTCTCATGTCCCAATAATGTTCTTGAGCCCTTTCACCTATTTTGTTAGAGCCAGACTAAGATCATGTATTGTCATTGTCTCTTTTATTTGCTCTATTTTTCTTCTTAATTGTAGGATCATATAAGCAATACAATTTTTTCTCATCTTAAACACTTCCAAGCATACCATTCAAAGGATTAAACACATTCACAGTGTTGTTAATAACCTTACCAACTAGGTAGTTTTCTTAAATATTTTATTCTGCCTTTAACATTTAGTTCATGATCTATTTAGAATTAATTTTTTATTGATGTAAAAATATAAAAATATAAATATTTCCATTTGTCTCCAGGACCACTTATTAAATAAAATATTGCATGTCCTTATTGACATGCAATATCAGGGATCTGCCATATATGCTTGAATCTGCTTGTGCAATCTTCATCCCATTCCATAATTATATTTGCCTATGCCAGCATCATTATCACACTGCATTAACTAATACATTTTACAGGAAGGCTGATAATCAGCAGGCCAAGTTCCCCTCCTTTGCAGTGTTTCTTTGGAAAAGTCTTGCCTATTATTGGCATGATGAATTTCTATATTCATCTTAGAATCAATTAGTTTCAAAAAGATCAATGTTGAAATATTTTGTTCAAATTGAATTTATTATATACATAAAATTGGGGAGAAATGAGGTTTTCAATGTGTAAATGTGTTAACACTTTACATTTATTTTTATTTAATAATTCCTACAACAAAAATAATTTAGGCTGTATATTCTGGCATTTCTTGGAATGTACAGAAATAAAATTGACTTTTGTAATATTGATATTTGTGGTGGTTTGAAGCTGTTTGTGGCCCAAAAAAACATATTTTTAAATTTAATCATTTTCTGTGGGTGTGTACCCATGGTAAGTAGGACCTTTTGATAAGGTTACTTCAGTTAAGAAGGTATGGCCCAGCTCAAACAGGATAGGTCTTAATCCTATTACGGGAGTCCTTTATAAGCAGAATAAAATTCAGACAGAGTTCAGGAAGCAACAGGAAGCAAGAAACTGAACCTGGAAGAGAAGGGAAAGCCCAGAAAACGCTGCCACGTGCCTTGCCATGTGAAAAGCTAAGGAACCCAGGATCACCGGCAGCCAGCCCCAGAACACCACAGTCTTTGGACTTTCTTTTAGTCTCAAACCCATAAGCAAATAAATTCCCATTGTTTAAGCAGAACCAATGGACTGGCACTTGCTTGAGCAGCCTATGCAACTAAAACAATATATAGAATATTTGCTAAGCCCTTATTAATTTAAAAAATGTTATATGAAGATGCTGAAGGGTTTTATATGAAGACAGGCATGTTATAGGTAAGTGACAATTTTTTTAACCTCTTGTCCAATCCTTAAAACTTTCACTTATGTTTCTGTGTTGTCTAAAACATACAGTAAATTTTTATTCAATATTCTAAAGAGAATGAATTCAGAGTGTTTACGCTGGGTTTAAACAGATACTCTTTGTCAGGTAAAATAAATTCACATCTATTCCTAGCTTAATAAGATTTTATTTTTTAACATTATTAGTGTTTGTAGAATTTTGTTAAATATTTCTATTCTGCCTTTTCTGGGGCTATGATAATGTATTTTCTTTCAACTGTTTATGTGATATATTGTTATTCATAGATTTCTTGAATATTGAACAGCTTTGCATTCTAAAAGAAACTCAACTAGGTCAAGATATGTTTTAGTTAGCTAAAGACCGCCAAGATAATACACCAGAAATGAGTTAGCTTTTACAATGGGGACTTATTAACTTATAAGCTTGCATTTCTGAGACTGAGAAAAATGTCCATAGGAAGGCATATCAGGTGAAGCTCTCTTTCCAAAGACATGGATGCCAGTGATCCAAGACTCCTGTCAGATGGCAGGTCACAATGCTGCCGTCTGACGCTCTCTCACTTCTCCTCCAGGCTCCGCTGCTTTCAGCTTCTGACTGCTCCCTCTGTGGCTTTCTCTCTTCCAGGTTCTGTTGATTTCTGTTTCTTGCTCTCATGGTTTTCTCTCTGAACTTCTGTGGGTTCCTCTCTGAGCTCCTGTGCCTTTTCTCTGTCTATCCCTCCAAATTCATTCCATTTATAAGCCATTTTTGAAATGGGTTTCTTAGTTATATGGTCCATGGTGAATAGAATACAATTTTTTTAAAAATTTACTGATTCTCAATTTATAACCCAGCATATGGTTAATTTTTTTAATGTTCTGTGTGATTAAAAAACAAATGTATACTTTGTAAAGGTTAGATGCACATTTTTAAATATGTCAAACAAATCATTTGTATTAAATTATCCAAATCTTTCTATTCCCTAGTTTTTTTGTTATGCTTGTTTTTTGGTTCACTTGGTACGAAGTAACTGAAAAGATGTCAAAAATCTCACCCCATGATAGTCAATTTGTCAATTTCTCCTTACATTTCTATCAAATTTTGCTTCATGAATTTTGAAACTATATTACAAGAATTATTATATATTTCTGGTGAATTGAATCTTTTTTATCCCTATTTAGTGACTGATCTTCTTATCACCAGTAATGCTTTATTTGACTTAGAGACTATTTTTATCTGATAAAAAAGCTATACCAAGTCTTTTTGATTAATAGTTATTTAATAAATATTTTTTATTCCTTTTAATCTCAAACTTCTTGTTTAACTATTTTTCATACTACATATAACTTAAATTCTTGTTTTTTCTATTCAGTTTTAAGAATTTTTAAACTAAATGATTTGGTTTATTTACATTATGACTATTGATGTTTTTAGTTTCAATGCAATCATTTGTTATTAGTCCTTCTTTTACTATATTTTATTTCTTCTTTATTTACTTTTTTGTATTGCATGGATTTGTTTTTTCCCTTCATGCTGTTTCTGTTTTTCTAACAATTTGGAACTTTATGCATTCTATTTCTATACTTCATTGGTTAACCTGGAAATTTTAGTATGCATTAAGTTTGAACTCAATAACCATTCCTTTATTATTTTCAAACTACACAAGCATTCACTGGGAATTTAAAAACATAAAAATACAGATAAATATACATAAATCACATACAATCCTAATACTAGATAAACTATTGCAAAGTTATTGTTAAATATTATGCTAGAGTTTCAATTATACATGTGTGTTTATGTATCTTGTTTCATCAAACTGAAGACAACATTTTTAAGTTATACAAAAATTATAGTACCAATATATGTCAAGCAAAGAGAAGCTTCCAACTGGTTTAAGTATAGCTAATTTTTTCAGTGTCACATTATGACTCCTCTGAATCACGTTTGATTCACAATTTGCAATCTGTGTTTTCATAGACAATATCATTCTCTGGGCTGTCAAGAACAGTGTTTATTCAGCTTTTCTACAAAGTTCTCACAAATTGCCTCTAGGAATTTCTTCCCAAGCTGCTAATACATTGAATCTTCTTCCGTGATCTTACCAAAATATATCAACAGAAGATATCAGACAATAACAGGACTCATATTTTTCCACCAATGGTTCAAGAATAGTTTGTTGAGTGAAATATTAAGGAATTAAAATTTTCCAGGCAGACCAGAAACAATAGGCAAATTTGCATGTGCATAGGCAAATTTGCACGTGCATAGGC
>JAKSZT010053801.1:5952780-5976881 GCA_026826555.1 Tolypeutes matacus | reverse complement strand
TATATATATAATGTGTGTATGGTTTTATGTATATACATGTAATGAAAATAAATGTACTGTCTAGAGGTACAGTTCCATGGCTTGAATTTCTCATTTACTTGTTATGTAAGTTTTTACAAATTAATGAATATATACCTAGATCATTAATTTTAACAGTATTTCACTGGATTAATAGACCTTAATTATTTCACTGGAATAGTTTATATTTCTTACATTATCTTGACATTATATGCTATATCATAATGAGTATTTCAATTTGAAACAGAGCCATACAATTTTTTTTCTAAATTCCTAATGGTTCTAAAGAATAATTTTGAAACATGTAATGATTTTGACTTCTAATAACACTTCTAATGATTTATTTAATATCTGTCTTTCCCATTAGGTATAAGATACAATGGCATCAACCAACCATTGCATCCTCAGTTCCTAGTATAGTTATTGGCATAAAGTAGGTAATCAATATGTTTATTAAATAAATGATAAATTGATGAATAAGTAGCTGTGAATATTTGTGCTTTGAAAACATTCATTTTATGTATTGTGCCATCTGCTTTCATTTTCCCTCTGTAATTATAAAATTTCAACTTTAATAATGAGTTTATTCACTTTCAACTAAATATGGGATATAACAATGTTGGCATGAATATGTGGAATAAGTAAATAGAAATAAAATTTAGGCCACATATATATTTTTTGAGCCAGATATTTTAATGGCTTGTCTAAACAGGGCTAAGAATACCATAGCTAATACTGGTGGTAATTATGGCATAAGTGCCTGGGAAGAGGTTGACCTTAGATATATACAAGTAGATGATGAATCCATGATTCACAATTCAAAACCCAAAAAGACCTAAAGAAGTATCAATGAACTAAAAGTAGTAAAAACATTAAATAATGCCATCACAACTCCATTTTTCCCTCAATCCCTCCCATTTTTCTATTTCCAACACATACAAAGACATGTGCACACACATGTACGTACATGCATCTCTTCTAGGACTTCCACAGACATCTTTTTGCTAATAAAAGTTCTTCTCTAACAATTTAGGATGACAATTTGTGATCTGCACATCAGCCTATTATAGATAATCACCTGTTTTTCACTTTTCTAGACTGGCCTTAAAGAAGATCATTTAGGAATTCCTGATTCTAGCTCCTAAACCATTAAACTCAAATTTTTCTAACACACATTGCCTGAAACTACATGCTCATCCCTTCAATGATTAACTGTTCGAATGATCCTTGTTTTGTATGGAAGCCAAGCTATTTTCTCAGATGCTATACATCATTCCTTTGAAAAAGTTACCTTGCCTTTTTTTTTTTTTTTTTTTTTTACAAAGAACTGTACTATTGAGCCAATTTTTCTCCTAAATCTTCTTTCTCTGTTTTTGTATTATTTTATTTTCATAGTTCGTGGTTTAATTTATTAATTCAGTAAATGTGATTTTTAGTTCTGTTTCTAGTATATTGACTTGATTTTAATTATAATTCCATACTCCAGATTGTGAGTCACCCCTATATATCTCTTTCACCTTATCTCCTATCTTGTTTCTTCTATGTAAAGTGACATTTTATTATCTCTTAATTAAGCCAATGGAAAATAGACCCAGGCCAATTAGCTTTTGAAAAATTCCATTTCCCAGATTGCTACCTGTTCCTTTTAACAACTCTTGAATTGAACAACAATAGTCAAGATCAATTAATATATATTCATTGGCCTCATGCTGTTTTTCTGTGCATGGTTCTGTAATATATAATACAACTTAGAGCTGCTGTACCTTGTTCCTTTTATTTATGGGCATATCCAAGAAAAACAGAGTTAAAAATGTAGTTTTACCTGTTGACAGATACCCACTTGAAGAGATTTCTTTGGATTATACGTGGAATCTTTAAGCCTCGTCACTATTCCTTGAAGTATGATATTTGAAGGCAATACAAAGGAAGAGAGGTAGAACAAACTCTGGATTATCTAAAGAAATAGGAAAACAAGGATTACATGTATAACTGACTTCCACAATCATCTTTTTAGAGTCACAAACTAATTTATCCCAATAAATTGCTACCACCTTTTAATAATTAGAAAAATTGAATATATATTTTTCTTTGTAGTTACAACTACTAAACATATGATCAAACACATGTGTATGATAAAACATAGACAAGTATAGAATAAATAACTATTTTTAAAAAGTATGTAACAGTAGACTACATACCTACTTTTATGAGAAAAAAATTGCATTGGCATTCATTAGCTGTCACTCAAATATTTCCCTATCTCATTTAAATAATCTGCTCCAAAATTAAATTAAATAAATTAAATATTCATTGGCAAAGGAAAAATAATAGAAAGTTTAAAAGATAATTACTATGCAATACCTACTCTCCAGTTCATTGGACTCACCCAGGACAACAACAAGGAGATGATGATAGACAATGACCATCCCAAGGAACCGATAGGGTCTACAATTGCAAGCAAGAGAGTCCCATCCATCGGCCCCATGGGATCAAAGCCCCCTCTCAATTAGAGATGGAGTGGGCATCATCCCGGAATCCTCAGGATTGGGGAATGAACGATGGACTAAAATAGACTTAATGGTATTCTATTATAGACTTATTGTGATTCCAGCAATGGAAGAAATTATATTATTCATGTAGAGGCAGTGGCCTCTAGAGGTTCTGAAGGTAGGGAGAGGGAAATACAGGTGAAATATAGGGGCATTTTGGGGACTTTGGAATTTTTCTGAATGACATTACAATGACAGATACAGGCCATTACATATCTTTCCATAACCTACAAAATTGTGTGGAAGAGAGTGTCAACTACAATGTAAGCCAAAATCCATGCTTAGTAGCAATACTCTAAAATGTTTTCATCAATTATAATGAATATACCACACTAATGAAAGATGTTGTTAATATGGGAAAATGTGGGAGATGTAGGAAGCAGGGCATATGGGAATCCCCTATATTTTTATGTAACATTTATATAATCTAAATACCTTTTAAAATATATAATAAATAAATAAATAAATAAATAAATAGAATTATTAGAAATACTACAAATAATATGTAGGTCTTACAATGAGACCAATTGGATCCTTAAAAAAAAAAAAAAAGGCATTTTAGGGGCCTGCTCATTTAGAATCCAAACTTCCTAGTCAGATCTAGGTGATAGACAAATATGCTATATCTCCCTAAAACATCAAATACCTTCACTTCAACCAAAGTCTATGCTGAGTATACAGAATCTAATACTTAGAGTTTTTATTTCAGCCAATCATTCCTTTGCTTAGAATAAAGCTGAGAAAAAGTCAACTATTTTAAATGAACAACCAGTTACCTGCCTTGCATCTGGTGTCACCTATCCTAAAGTGTCAAACAAAGGCAACATAGTCACAAGACTAAATGAGAGTTGTCTGAGAGGATGCAGAAAGTTTGTGATCTAGCTGCCAAGTCAGTGAGGAACTTAGGGTAGAAACCAGAACAAAGATTAGAAAAGGACTTTGAACTTTAGGGATAAAATATGCAAAATGGTAAGGCTGAAATTAAAAGGTTTAACATGCTGGGAATGAAGGGTTGACACTAAATGGGTCTCCTGGGTCTGGGATAACACAGCAAGGAGAGGCTCACATCAGTTTTGATGAATATATAAAGATTACAGATAAATATATAAAGGATCAAAGTACAAAGCCATTTTCCCAAGGTGTATTGCCCAGTAGGTGATCAAATTAGTATCATGACTCATATCTTTCTATTAGGCCTACTGTTGCTGATTCAGTTTATAACACCAACTTGAAACCTGTACTTTCTCCTTACAATTACACTCTTTCAGTTTTATTTCTATGGTGAACTTCCAGATTTAGTGATTGCACCTGCCCTTACCTATCTTGTTCTTTGGAATTCAAATGCATTTTCTTTGGAATTCAAAAGCCACAAGCATCCTTCAAAACATTTTAAAATTCATTATTCAAGCTTATTTACATCTGTCCTTTCTATAATGTTTTCAAGTACATAGATTTTAATATATCATTATTTTAGCAAAAGAGTAGCTAGATGAATGCTGAAAGCATTTGGCTATTTCAAGTGGTTTTTCAACAACTTATGTGGTGGAATACTACTAAAGCCCAAGAATTTTACATTGTCTTCTAGAAATACATATGGGTTGACTAATCAATGAAGAAGTTGTAGGACACAGAAGTAATGACAACTATTAGAAATGGTCAGTAGCCAGACTCTTGTGTAATAGTCAAGGTCCTTTCTCATTCAGTTGCATAGAATATTACAATGGTCCTTTATACAGTTTGCTGATAATCATTTCTTCAACTTCACAAAAGTAAAACAGTATGCATGAATTTTATGAAGCCTTATAAACAGTTTAGCCTATCCAGAAATTTGAGTTTCAAAATAAGGTCTAGAAATAGTATACACAGCCAACTAAGTCACAAACTAAATCAGTAGGAGTTGACCATCGGCTTCACTATAAATTCATCTAGATGCCCTATAGATAAAGCATAATTTTTTCCTTCACATCCTACTTATACAGTAACCTGTGATTTCACCAGAAAGAATTAATGTGTTCTAAAAGAACAATCTCCTAGTCTTTTTGTTGTCTTATACAAAAGGATATAGCAATGTCAAATTAATGTGAAATGTTTTAAGTTCAGGGGACAACTTGCCCAATTTTACAACAAGAACTAAACTGAACCATATCTTTTCTTTCCCAACATGTAATTGAATTAAAATTGGAATCTAATTATAGAAGGCCATTTTATTCTCCAAAGTGAACCATCTTTTAAATACTATTGACTGATTTACTTTGACGTCTAGACAAGTGAGATGTCAATAGTACGTGGCCCACAAAATACTAGTAATCTATTTTTAGATGTAAATGGTTGCTGTAGGTAAGAAAAAACTCTGAGAATGCTAACTGGTAATTAATAGGGTCACACTAACTAAAAATGTCTTCATTATGGGAATATTAAGAAAAACAGCATAAGCCAGTATGAAAAATTGGACATATACTTCCCATACTAAACAATTCCTCTGATCTCTAATACTATACTTTTAAAAATGAGTAAAGCAGTAGTGGTGACACTGGTTATAAAAGCCTTGAACCAAGTAATTCCACTGTTGGAGTTTTTCCTTACATGCACACCTGCACAAGCATGTAAAGATACATGTATAAGGATGTCCAAGGTAGCATCATTTATAATTGTGGTCACCTTAAACAGTCATTTAGGGAAATGGACAATGAAATTGTTACACATCCATAAGAAAGTACTACACAATTGTAAAAAGGAGGAGGTTGATCTATATACAACGATATGGAATGTTTGTCAAGGTATAATAAAAGAAAAAAAGTAAGTTGTAGTACAGGAGAATATGATTCTGTTTATTTTTAAGTGACTATACATAAAGACTTATGTACGTATATTTGTATATGTATATACATTATCTAAAAGGATAATTAGCTATTCATAGTCTATACCTTTGGAAAGTGGGATTGAAAATATAAGTTGCATATAATTTATATGTTTTGCAATGTTTAAAAGTTATACAATGAACATATCTTACTTTTCTATTAAAAACTCAAAAATACAAAATAGAAAATGCTAAAATATAAAACTTTAATACTCAAATATAAATATATTTCCTCTATGTTAACTTGATTGTGAGTTGTAGCAGGTACTTCCGCTTGCATTAAAAATAGAATTCTCATACTTTTTTCCTAATAATTTGTCTTGATAGCTAAATTTTCATACTTAGGAAAATAAAATTAGTCCCTGTTTATAAGGTACAACAGGAATTAAGCTGAACCAAATATTTTCTTTTCCAACATGTAACTGAATTAAAATTGGAATCTAATTATAGGAGGCCATTTTATTCTCCAAAGTGAACCACAAGCATTATTTAGGAAATTATCAGAAATATAAATTATTGGGCACCATTCCATATCAACTGAATCAGAAACTCTAGCAATGGGACCCAAAGAATTTTAATAAACTCTCCAAGTGATTCTAATGAGCACAAAAGTTATAAAATCACTATTCTACTCTTTTCCCCTAACAAACCTACAAGTATTAGCTGTAATACTGTAATGAACTGTTTGCAGTTCTTGTACCATGATGGACTTTTATAATTCCATATCCCATCCATTATTCCCTTTAATTGAAGTGTCCTTTCCACTGTCTTCCTCCACCTAACTCCTTTTCATATGTTAAGATAAAGGTAAGCATAACATCCCCTATCCCTGAGGCTTGACTTTGCCCTTAATTCGAATCCCCACTGCATACTTCTACCATAGCATATATACATAACATGTATATCACATATTTACTTGGCACTCTCCTTTATTCTTGAGGACAGGATCTGTATCTTATCTGACTTTATCCCCTGAACATGGTAGGTGTTCAATAAATATTCTTGAATGAATGAAAATAAAGAGAAATGAATGTCTTAGAAATAAATATTTTTATTGCTTTTGAATCAACACACAGCTATGCAGGACAGCAAAACATTCTTGTCACTGAAGTCAAAACTGCCTAAATTCAATTCTGGATTCCACCACATTCTAGATGTCTCAACTAACTTCTTAGTATCCTCCATTGCAACAGGGGAACTTTATTAGTGAAGATATCACAAACTTAGGACTTCATTAAACATCCAATAAGGGTCTATAATAATTATTAGAATTATCATCCAATAGCATTAACACCATGCAATCCAGTTTTTTTCTGGATGAGAAGTCAGCTTAAACCTTTAAAAATAACTTCTTGTTCTTAAGAGAGAAACTTATGAGTGTTTCATCTATTTTCATGTTTGCTGTCTTTTTCCTTGCCCAGTATCATAGCTTACACTTATCAGCATCCCAACTCCTCCCCTGAAAAAAAATGATTAGGGTTCTTCTTACAATGCTTAAAATTTCTTGGAGCATAGTTGGAAAACCATTCATAACATCTTTCTCACCTCTCGTGTTTAGTGACGTTCTCTGGTCAATCAGGAGAAAATGGAATCATATTTAAGAGATCTGGGTTCTTTTGTTTTGCCTTTAGTCTTCAGATTTTCTGATATCTTGTTTCTTGTTTATGAAGAAGATAGTTAACTGTTAACTGGCACTAGGGAAGTGTGCTTTAAAAAATTCTGAATGTTTCTAGGATGACAGGGCTAGAGGATATCTTTCCCAATTTTCTTTTAAAATGCCCATTTTAAAAAATCCAAATGGAATAAAAAATCCATGAGACCCCCTGATTCCAATGATAAGATTCAGAAATATGCTAGAATCACCTAGAAGTGCCTATAAAATATATCATTGGGGCAGGATTAAGAAATAGTACCACAGCAAGGTGAGCCAGTGGGGCCAAAGCCATCGAGAAACTTCTTCCATTTCACCAAGATAAGCTTCCCTGGTCTAATGAATCCTCTGCCCACCTGATGGTGGAAGCTTCCTGTGAACCATTGCTCATTTTAGAATCCTGAACATATTTTTAGTTCTATCTATGACATATCTCTTTGTCTCCCAACACACTGTCACTTGTAGTCTCATGATTCTATGATCCTTGCTCCACCTCCCTTGGGCAATCATGTTTATAGTATAAGAAAACTGAAAACAACCTACATTCCTAACTCTGGAAAATGGTTGAATATATTACTCTAATCTACTTGATATAATATTATGCACTCTAAATCATAGTTATGAAATTATGTAATAACATGGGGAATATTGATAACAATGTTAAGTGAAAAAAGGATGATATAAAACTGCATGCAGGGAAGCGGATGTGGCTAAAGCAAATGAGCTCCCACCTATCACATGAGAGGTCCCAGGTTCGGTTCCCAGTGCCTTCTAAAGAAGACAAGCAAGACAGTGAGCTGACACAGTGGGCTGGCACAGTAAGCTAATGCAACAAGAGACACAAGGAGGAATAAATAATGAGATACACAATAAAGTGGGAGTAGAGTTCCCGATGCCTCCTAAAAGGAAGACGAGCACACAATGAACAGATATAGCAAATGCAAACCACAAGGGGGTGGGGACATATAAATAAATAAATCTTAAAAAAAAAAAACTGCATGCATAGCAAAATAAGAAGAAAATACATAGGCTATAGTGTTAGGGTAAGGATTTCATCAAAATTAAAAACTCTTGCACATCAAAGGACATTATCAAGAAAGTGAAAAGACAACCTACAGAAATGGAGAAAATATATGGAAATCATATATATGATAAGAGTTTAATATATAATGTAGCACTTTGATATTATTGATGAATTTCAAAAAAGTAATATTGGATTATGTTTGTAAACTGGTCTTTTCCACTGGGCATATTAGAGTGTATTGGATTCAGAGGTTTTACTTTTACTTGATTAAATGCTGATTAAGGCTTTGATTGGGCCATGTCGGTAGGACATTGTATCCCTGCACCCTTGGTGGGCAGGGAATCACAGAGAAATCCCACCACAGAGAAGGGAGTTTGGAGTTTTAATGCTGGAGCTGGGGAAATAAGCACACAGAGAAGCTTGGTTGTGAGGAAGGAGAGAAGTCCCCAGGAAAAGAGGAGCCGTTCACCTGATAAGTCTATAGCTGGCCTACAGCAAACCTGAGCCCGGAGAGAAACAAGCCCTGGGAATAGAGGAACCCAAGAAGCCTGAACTCTTGGCAGATGTCGGCAGCCATCTTGCTGCAACATGTGGCAACAAACTTTGGTGAGGGAAGTAACTTATGCTTTATGGCCTTGTACCTGTAAGCTTCCACTCCAAATAAATACCCTTTTATAAATACCAACACATTTATGGTAATTTGAATCAGCACCCCTTTGGCTGACTAATACATATAGAATATATAATCTCCCACAATTCAACAACAAAAAGGCAAATGACCCAATTAAAAATGGACAAAACATTGAAAAGACATTTCTCCACAAAAGATGCAAAATGACCAGGAAGCATAGGAAAGAAGTTCAGCATCACTAGCCATTAGCAAAATGCAAAACAAATCCACAATGAGTTACCACTTTACATTCACTATTTTTTTAAAAAACACAGAAAATAGCAAGGGTTTGCAAAGATGTAAAGAAATTAGAACTCTTTTGTACTGCTGATGAGAATGTAAAATGGTGCAGCCATTTTGGAAAATCATTCCTTGGTTCCTCAAAAAGTTAAACATCAAGTTATTGTATGACCTGGCAATCCTACTTCTAGATATATACTCCAAAGAACTGGAAGCAAGGACTCAAACAGATACCTGTACACCAATCACCAATTTTCATAGCAGTATTTTTCACAATAGTCAAAAGGTGGAAACAACCCAACCCAAGTTGGCACATACACACACACACACACACACATACAAAAAACAAAGGGAAAAATAAGTGAAGGACAGATAGACATTGTCTGAATAACCTTTCCAAGCTTCTATAAACTATGGGGTAAATGAGAAAAGTTCCTTTGAAAAAACATGACATCTCTAGTATGCTCCTAAAGGCCAAGTCTTAGTTCCTAAAGAGTGCTTAGAGTTCTATTCAATTCCCAAATCACAATTTAGATCCTATAAAGTTATCCAAAAAACTCCTTAGAGAATCTAGTACATGTTTGAATATATTTTCATTTTTATTAAGATTAAAATATTGAAGGATATTTTCATGTTATTTAACAGAATATGTTCCCATAAAGCCAGGACAGTTTGGCTCAATGTTGCCAATAAATCACATGAAGATATTTTTCAAATAGAATGAAAACAGCACTTTGGATATGTATAGTCAAACTGTTTTAAAGTACTATGTAATATTTCAAAACATAAAATATATATTTTATTTAGTTCCCCATATCTTTACAGCCAGTACATTCTTAGTTAAATTTTAAAAATGTATACTGTATAGCTACGAGATGGGGATCAAATCAACCATATATTATTCTATCAAAAGATCTTGTTTTATAACACTTAGTCACTAAATATATTAATAAATGCATTAGAGTTAACTATTTACAAATATTCCAAAAGATATTCTACATGTATGTAAACTTATACATAGATTTTGTGACACTGACATCAGGAGGAAGGGGACTGTTAACTACAATCTGTTCTTATAAAGAAACAATAAAACCTAGCTACAGAGATGGCAGAACTAAAAATTACCCCCATTCTTATTCTCAAGATTCACTATGAAGATCATCTCTAAGGAAGCTTCATAGAATTCACGATTTCAATCTTTCATGGCTAGAATTTGCTATTACCATTAATGGAG
This sequence comes from Tolypeutes matacus, assembly GCA_026826555.1. NCBI lineage: Eukaryota > Metazoa > Chordata > Mammalia > Cingulata > Chlamyphoridae > Tolypeutes > Tolypeutes matacus. Next base: position 5,966,638 of record JAKSZT010053801.1, on the reverse strand, counting down.
TGTTCGGTGAACACTGATAATGAACCTGGTGCTGACTAAAACAAAAATGAGCCCAAAGTTAAATATAACCTAGCTGAGAGCTACAGGAGCAGTTTAAAATAAATCAATTGATTCGATCCTATGTGTCACTTCTGGAAGGTCACCAGAAAGAATTCTCTCAAAAGCAGAGAGAAGAAAAAATTCTCTTTCTCCTTCTCCTTCCCTTTCTGGACTCCTCAAGATTGTGTCAGTCCAAAAGAAACAAAACAAAACACATAAACAAGTAAATAAACACAGTCCTCTAGGAATTGAAGGCATCCTTATATGACACCAAAATTTAGGAACATTTTGCCTTTGCACAATGCTTCCATTTTTCCTCCCCCTTTGCTTTCCCCTAATGGCCTTTAGGCTGGCCTCTTAGAGTAGTAACTCCCAACTGGGCATGGATGATATAAATGACTCCAAGCATCAAACTTATCCTAATTGAGTTTCTCTACTTTTTTATTATTTTATAAATTTAATTTTGTTTCTAATCCTGCCCTTTCTTCATACATACTGGTATCCCCCATCTTCCCAGACCAGATCCCACTACCTGCCTGAGTACCAATCACCAATGCAGGGAATTCACTCACGTTTCTTCTGACTTTGCTGTACCTTGGAAGAACAGCTGTAAGCTATTTGCCCTAACTCTCCCTCTAAATACCTTCATGCTCCACAAGAGAGCTCTATCCATCCTCTAACTTTCTGCTTGCGAACCGCCTTCATCCCCACCTGACAGCATGAAAGCAGCTGTCATGTCCTGCCCTTGCTCCCTAGGAGAATAACCTTCCAAACCTCGGGAACAGCAGAAAAGAGACCTCTATACTCTAACCCCATCTCACATTTCCTTCCTGTTTTATTCTAGAGAAAAAGGCATCACTCTTTTTTTCTCATGCTAGTTCATCATTTTTAATGAAGTCTCTTTTGCCTTCTAAGGGTTTTGGCTTCAAAAATTTTAACACTTGATTTTTTAATTTTTTAATTTATGTTTTTTCTGGTTCTTTCCCTTAGCCTACAAAATGTGTCAATCTCCTCCAGCCTAAAAATAGGCAGCAAGCCTGAGCTCCCTTTGATCTTGTCTTGTCTTTGAGTGCCACTATGTTTTTCTTGTCTTCTTCACTTTAAAACTTCATGGAAGGGCGCACCTTTACTTGTAGGCTTTACTTTTTCACTACCTACTCATCATTAATTCCTTGTTTCTAGACTTTTGATTGCAAAGCTTGGCAGAATAACTCCCTCTTGAGAATGAACTACAACTTATTTATATTCAAATCTATTGGGCCTTATTTCATTAAACTTTTCTACCATATTTGACAATATTTAATTGTACCATGTACTTGAAACTTTGCTGTCTTTGGATTCTATCTCACTATATAGTTCTTATTTTCCTGCCCCCTTTTGAAAATTTACTATCCCTTCTTCCAGGCTTACCATGGGTTCTCATGAAGGTTACACTGTTGACTCTCTTTTCTCTTTATATATTCTCCATCTACATATACAACTTCAGCTAACACTTTTATTCTTGGTGTGTTTCAGTTCTCTATTCCTTGCAGGAATCCTTCTCCTATGTTATAATTCTTCATTTCTTGCCACTTCCTAGACATTTTTAAATGGATGTCCTTCAAAAAATGTTAAATTCCCAGGAGTCTATTAATTGTAATATACTCAGTTCGCAGGCTGGAAAACACAGTCATTTCTCCCTCCCCTTTTCTCTTCTTATATGTCATTCCTATTTTATAGCTCTTAAATGCATCTTTATTCCCATCTCTACTTTGGCCATTTGTTGCTTCACATATGAACAACTACAATATTTTCCAATGAGATTGTCTCACCTACCTTTCCCAACCTTGTGCACCCCACCCCCATCACTACACACACATACCGCTCCACACACCCAGCCTCTCTCCTATGCACCCAAGCAGGATTGATCTCCCAGTAGTATTCCTTTGGATTGGATCATTATCACTCAAACATCCTCAATGGCACCTATTGGGGACTGAATCATTTCCCCCACAAAAGGCACATACAGATCCCAATCTCTAGTCCTGTGGGTGTGAACCCATTTGTAAACAAGACCTTTGAAGATTTTATTAGCTAAGGTGTGTTCAGTCTGAATAGGGTGGGCCTTATTCCAGTTTTGCTGAAGATCTTATAAGCAAAGGAAATTGGATGCAGAAAGAGAAAGCCACAGGGAGCAGTAAGAAACTATAATTCAAGAGAAACCAGACAAGAAAGGCGACATTGCCATGTGTATTGGCCTGTGATAAAAAAACCAAGGACCAAAGATCACTGGCAGCCAGGCCCCTGAATGTCACAGTCTTTGGGAAGAAAGTATCGCCTTGCTGACACTTCAATTTTGGACTTCTCCCAGCCATAAACTCTGAGCCAATAAATTCCCTTGTTTAGACCTATCCATGGTATTTGTTTTTTTGCAGCAGGGAAGCTAACAGCACCAAATAGTCTTGAATCCAAGGCACTCTAAAATCTGACTCTATTAAATATTTCTTGCTTATTTTTCACAAATCCCTACATTTCATTCAAGCTGTATAACACCGTATCAGGAAACACCTGTACCACAGAATGTTAACAGACATTACATAGAAATAATCAAATACATTTGAGAAATTCTGTGCTAAATATTTATTTCACGATTTCTCAGTCTTTACTATATTAAATATGCATTGAAATTTCTTTATTTATAGAATGCAGACCTTCCAGAATTGTTTAACCACAGAAACTTTTTTTAATAAACACCCTCTCCTTCCATTCATCAATCCCTACTGCATCCTCATATAATGAAAACATGCCCATCTTTCTACAAAAATAAACAATGCATTTTATAAAATCATGAAATTATTTCTAGTCATTTTGGGGACAGGAAAATCTTTCTTCTCCAAACTCTCAAACAAAGCTATTTGATTATGCCACACTGTATTTTTTTTTTTTTTTTAATTAGTTATGTCTCTTCCATTCTGGATTGTATTTTGAGACCATGAACCATGAATGAATCATATTTATATTCCCTATACTACCTACAACAGTAACCTAAGCCCAAGTAAATAACTTCATGCCAGTATATGCAAAGCTTTACATTATTTCTTTTATAATATTTCATTTTTTCAAGCCATCAGCATGGAGAAATGTACATACAATTATATAAACTAGCATTTAAACATAAAATGATAACCCCAACATGTAGTTTGTTACTCATGCAACACTAAACTAGACATTGGTGCTAGAATCATGGTCTGCAGATAATGATAAAGTTTAGATATACTTAATAGATTTAGTTTATAAGGTAGAGTTTATTTCAGTAAATGGGGTATAGAATTCACAAAGTACTAAATAAAACTAGGTAAAGTAATTTTCATATCACAAAATTTATTTTAAAGACCAGTCAATTTATAATCAAACTCCTTGGAATTTCCAGGGGTCAAACATGTAAAATTCATCCTTGCTGCCAAAGATCTAACGAAGAGGAAAAAAACACAATAAACAAGATGGATGGCATGGTATTCACCTTGTCTAAACTGCAGGATGAGTCGGAGTTTCTAAAGGCCAGAGATTAGGGAGAGAAGCTAAAGAAGCTATTTTCATGAAAGACCTGGAGACTGCACCCAATGAGGTCTTAAGGTTCAGAAGACAAAGTGTCTTATAGATTTGGATGGGGGGGTGGGTGGCATTTTTGCCTTTCTGTCTGCAACCCAGCCTTGGCTCCTTGGGAATAAGTCACTTTGGGAATATCAAAAGACAGGCCATATATATTTATATAGTGAGGGCATTAGCAAGGGTGAGAAAGCAAAAGTGGAAAAACTCAAATGACCACTCTCTGAGCTCATATGACTTCTAAAAATACTTGGGGGAGAAATTTTCAGAGAATTCAAAGTTCACATGAAGGCAGATGAAGCTGAAGAAGCAGCAGAACTAACATCAATCTGACACTATTTTCAGTCATTCCATTCATACCTTCAATTGTTCAACAAATATCAATTGAAAGCCTACTATGTGCCAAGAAAAGTGGTTACAGTGTAATAAAACTATTCCCACCCACAGAATGTAAATTTCAGTCCAGGAGATAAACAATAAAACAAGTTACAAATATAACCACAAGATAATAACAAATTGATACATTGTATAGAGGAAATAGTATACTATGATAGAGATCACTTCGTTCAGGGATGGGTAGAAAGAAGGGTTTGCAAATATAAAGAGATTGGTCAAGGAAAGTAAGACCTGGAGGAATTCTTGTTATAATTCTAAAGAATAGAAGCTGAAATACCTCCTTCCCTCCACCATGCCTTCTTCTCAATCCAAAACACATTAGTAATCAAGATAAGTCAATCTCAGCCTAAGGGAAATGAGTCTAGATAGGATAATTTCTTCTAAATCCCAAGGTTCTTTTTGATATCTGGCTAACTATTATCTGGATAACACCGTATTGGAAAATGATCCCATGATCTGTGATGCTCAGTCCTGGCGCACTTAGATCTCAGAATCAGGCCAGTTACTCCCTGCTTCTTCATTCTTTCTTGACTATGAGTCCCAGGGACTCAGTCTGCTTTCAAATCTTGTTGTCCATTGTTTCTCTATATTTTGTAGTTCTACTTTGACATTCTGGGCTACAAAGTGGGACAGTTTCTCTAACTCTGCCCTTCCATGATGCCCCTTAAAATTAGCCTTTCTTTTCAAACTTATTACCATTCTTCTCTATGGAGAAACAGATGGGGTAAGTAAAAATGATAAATATGGAGATGTTCCACAGCTTACAGAGTAACAAAATATTTACTGTGCTCAACCCTCAGTTACAGATCATGCCTTTCTCTGAGATGATAAAATGTCAATGAGCTTCTACTCTGGGTTTTTATTCCTAGAGGTAGGGCTTACCAAGCTTTTCCTTTCATTCCAATTCCTTCCTTATGATGAAACCGTGGTAGAACACTGAATTTTCATGTCTTCTTGTTTCTAGATTTCATTCATTACCCAAACATTTATTGTGAAGGACTGTGCCAGATATTGGAAATATAAAAATGATTAAGACATAAGATATTGTCCCTGACCAACAAAAGAATACAATCTAGGAGGTAAACTATGAAATAGATGGTTAGAACATGGTATAATAAATGTCAAGAGAGGGGTATGTTCAGGTTTCTTTTGGACTAAGAGGAGGGAAGCCTAACTCAGATGGTGATGGTCTCAAGTGTCTCAAGACTAGGTGAAATCATGCAGCAACAAGTGAGGTGGAATGGGGTAGGATGGCATTGGGTGTAGAGTGATAATAGAAGGCAAAATGTAGTTGGTATATTCTGGAAGCAAGAAACAGCATCACATCATAAATGACGTAGAGGTAAAAGAGGGTGGAAAAGCACATTTATCTTAAGGCTTTGGAACTTATTTCCTGATTTTTGAGCAAGGGAATGTTTTGGTTAGTTTGCATTTAGACAATGATCATGGAGATAAGGTAGAGAGGATGGCTGAAGGTACACAGAGGACATACTAATAAACTAGCTAGAATCTATCGCTGCAATCCAGAACAGCCATAACAAACTAGTAGCCAGTAGCCTTGAAGACAAAGAAAAGGAGGGAAAATCTGAGTGCTATTAAGGAACTAAAGCCTTGCAGGTATTTGGAAAGGGAACATAAAGAATAGAATGAAGAGAAGAGAGGAATTAAGGATAAGACAGGTATTTGACCTGAAGGCCTCACTGAAACCATTTATTAAGATGAGTTGGAGGGTAGATGACAGATTTAGTATGGAATGAGCTCCAGAATGAGGTAATAAATACAAGCGGTTTTGCTATACAAGAGTTTGGAGTTCATTAAAGAAATCTGTTTCATGTCTATCAATTTTTGCAAGTTCAGATGTTGCCTCTTCCAATAGACCTCTTGCCTATCCTGTGATAACGTGTGGGAGCTATCTCCTCATGTAGAAGTTCCAATGTTATTCTTTTGTTAGAAATCAATATATAGTTTATGAAAAGACTAAAGTTCCAAGATCCCATCACAGATTCCTTTATAAATTCAGTTTCAAAAATGACAATTCTTTAATCTTTCTATTACAGGGGGAAATATTAAAAATAGCATTAAAAACACTTACAAGCAATGGAATGATACCAAGTTTAGATTAGAATAATGGTTACTTCTCACATGGAAATGAAACAGGAGAGGAATAAAGAATCATTCCAGGAGATTTTCCAAGAAATTCTTCAGTTGAATGGTAGATTTCTGGATTTCATTATATTAATATGCTTTCTCACTAATGTAAATACTAATAAAATTATTTGTATTTATCAAATAAATTTAAATGATTATATGGAAAATATATAATAAATAATGTTCCTTTACCTACTTAGTATAAGAAAACACTGTAGAAAAGAATTTTATCTATCTTCATCCTTTCCATTTGTTCCTACTTTTTCTTTCATTTTTTAAAGTGATATACTTTAATTCTTAGGAAAAAATAAATTCAAAATATTATAATAACTTAAAGTATTCCTGAGGAGTAAGAAAAAAACCATTTCTTCATTTTCTATTTTCCAAGAATTAGAAGTTCAGTTGGTGGGGGCTGTGCCTAATTGTCTATGATTGTTTTCCAAAGATATTTTCTATGCTTGAAAGATAAATGACAATAAAAATTCAATAATCACTAAATAGATTTTATAAGAGTATTAGGTTTACTGTCAAGTACAATTTTAAAAAATTAAGAGCTACTAGAAACTTGACATCAAAAAAGGAAAGAGCAGGACCATGCCAGGATACCGAAAAAAACACAATAAAAGTATACTTTTGAAAGAATAAATACGTAATTTAAAGTCATCAGTTTATACAAAATGCATACATCCTCAATATAAAAGGAATTGAATTTTTTTCATCCAATTAGTGGAAGAACATAGGAAAACTACTAAAAAAATGAGGTAAATTGTTTTTACCTAGAAGCATAATAAATCAGAAGCAAACTGTCAAATGTTAGTCATTGAGAACATCAATCTGTACAATGACTCTGCTGTCAATTTCAGATTTGAGGCTTAATCATTTCAGAAGCAAAATGCCATGAGTCATGTTTTACCCAAGAGACACTTGAATACACATATTCATGCTGCTACATGCACAAATTTCTTGACAAATTGCTTGACGGTCAATTGGCAATGAAGTAATTACAAATTCTAAGTTTTGAACAGATTATGTGAAGGTGGATTTAGTGAACATTTAGTCTGCATTGCCATTTGGTCTCATGGATACATCCATTGAGAAATATGACATAGTTTACAAAACTATTAAAACATATAACAGTCCTGAAGTACATTTAATAAGTAAGTGCATGATGTGTAAAAAGGTGGAAACTCTGAATAGTATCAGATATCTGACTGCAGGTCATTTTTTTTTAAGGCTTAGCTTTTTTATTGTTTTATATCAAAAGAAGCATAATTCATTAATTTATAATCCTTACACAAATGTTATTACATCACCATGCATTTTATTCTCAAAGATTCTAAATCTAATGTGGTAGACTATAAAATAGGTCACACACAATTCCTCTTTAAATAATCCTCTCTCACAGTGACCCAAGGCTTGGCCATGTGACTTGCTGTGACCAATGGGACAACAGCAAATATGATAGAAGTAGATACTTGAGAAGGAGTTGTGCATTTGAGCCTGTATTCCTTGCTGTTGTCAATGACCCCATTGTAAGGACCTTATCTAGCCTGCAGGATAATGAGAGACATGAGGCCTAGTCCCACCATCGCCCTTACAATTATGAGTAAAATGACCTGAGAATTGAGGCTCAGCCTTGACACTCTGAGACAATTATAACTGGGTCTGGTAGGACTTTAGAAGTCCCTCTGGAGGGTATGGCTTTGATCCGTCTTCAGCCAACCTGTTCCAGTGGGATCTGGGATATCTAAATGTCATCTGAGCCCAGCTTTCCAAATGTTTCTGAATCTGTATAACATGGCTTCTGTTTTCCACTCTAGTTCTCAATGGATTGGGCCCTTACCTAAATTCTGGCCATACTCATTGGAACATATTGAGTTCTTGCCATATTTCTAACAGGATCCTGATCCATTCCACCCAACACCTCTTACCTTAGTGAGCTAAAATCACTGGCCAGGATTCTGCTTTAACTTAAACACACCTACTAGCAAAAAATATACCACCTCTGCTCTGACAATAAGTATTGCCCGTGTTCAGAAAGTCCCGCCATTCTCCCCACCTGACCAGACCTTTCAGATATCAACACTAATTCATATGTGATCTAAGCTCAAGTATCTCACCTTGAACGTTGTGATGTGGATTATTGGTTATTTTAAACATCTCTGCCATCAAATTTCTGCCAGATCAAGCTTCTTTTATTCCATTGTTTAATCCACAAATGTTTATCAAAAACCTATGTAGAAGAAGTCCAGTGCACTAACACTAGGGGTACAGCTGTAGAACAAGAATTTCTCTATCCTTATACAGAGTATACAATCCTTTGAGATAAAATAAATAAATAAAAATTCATAATACTCCATGGTAGCCTTTCTAAACTGGAGTTACTCATCTGAACCACTGAACATAGAAAATGATTTGAGTGACTATTTTCTCAGTTCTCCCAATGATGTTACATAAATACCACCATTGCAGTGCAGAGGAGAGTGGTAATTTAGCACATACAATGGATGCCGTAGGTCCTAAGTATTGAGGCATTAAGGCTTGTTTCTCTTGAAACTCAGGTTGAGAAAAGCTGGTCTGTGGTAATAACTATTGTAGATGGAATGCAACTATACTAGCCTGAAGAGATCATAAATACTCTTAGGCTGAGCCTTTAATGTCAAGCATGATTTATTCAAGTGACAAGAAAGGAGAGGAATGATGCAATATGAATATCTGCAAAGGTCACTGGCAAGAGAGATCATGGCTTGCTTGGAGAACTAAGGGATTAAGTTGACTACCCCTTTGTGTCAGACAACCAACAACGTCCCAGAAAATATTACATCAGAGACCAAGAGAGGTTGAAATCATGTGGAAGAAATGATACACAGAATGAAACACATAGTTTGATCTTCATAAAATTCTTCCAGTATTAAGTATTATGAGTAAAAAACAGATATGATATTTTCTTCAGTTTTGTCAATGTCCTTCTGGGTTATCTGAGACAGTAACTCACTATTTCTATGATTTCCATTAACCTACACTAACGAGAAGAAAATGCATCAATTAAATGTACATGCAAAGCATTTATTTACTAAAAAATTTTAAATAAACTATTGCCAGTGGATTAAAAAGAAACATATTCACTGGTAACTGGTTTAATCTAATAAATAACACTGCATAACATTGCTGAGTTAGGGCTTAATTTTGTTCAATTTCATGGAATTCCAACCTTCAATATTTATTCTGTTTATGCTGATGGCATGTTTTTATTTCAGAAATGGCCTCAAGAAATAACTGAATCTATTTGCCAATCACTGTCATAAAGAACAGCTCAATATTAATTATGCCAAAACCAACTCACTTTTTGGCCAGTGTTCTTCAATACCCAGATATAAAAATTCTATCCAGCAGGTCAACGTTGCATGTGGAAGTGTTATGGAGGAAAATTATTTTGACATGCTGATAACACTGTTTCAAAGTTCTCTATTTTAAAAGTGTCTTGTAAATTATTTTATGATAGAAGTTAAAAAAATGGGAACTTCATACCTACAAAATGTCTGAAGACAAAGTCAATCCTTTTAGATTTTATAGAGCAAAATTCCAGAGCTTCATTAAAGCTTTGGTTTAAATAGCCAAATGGATTAAAAACTGCATTTGAATTAAAGTTCTCAGAGTTCCATAAAGTACTCTTACAGAACCACCATGGTATACAGATGTCATATTTTTCCATCTGGATAAGAAAATAAGTCAGGCTCTTTGAATTTTACATAAGAATTTTAATTTTGAATCACAGAATTAGAATTCAAAGCAGAACTATCTTATTATAAATGTCAATATATAACCTGCCAACCACTTTGGTCCTGATTATTTCACTACTGAACTCTAGTCAAAGTCAGCTAAGAGATCCATATATATCTATAAATCTACACTTGGATGTAACCCCTCTGCTGCAAGCACATGGTGATATATAAGATAAAATCTAAAAAGAGAAAACCAAATTTACTACTACTACTAAGAACAACAATAACAACAACAACAACACATATCTCTGTTGGCCAGAAGGAACAGAAATGGTGATACAGTTATCAATGAACACACTGGAATGTGGGAAGCAGAAGTTCATCTCCTGCATGGTACTGGAGTCCAAGTGCTCCAAGAAAGATAGGTGAGGTAAAGCCTGGCTCACTAATGCAAGGCAGGTGCTGGTCTGGGCCTGCCTTCCATACTCTCAACCTCTCCTGAAAGGAGGAAGAAAAAAATAAAACCGTTGTTCACCACCACCTGGGGTGATTTTATTTTTTTAACCCAGGCACCAAGGAGTTAAGGAGAACTTTGCAACAATAAACTAAATGGAGTTACTTCATGGCTTAATGCCTAGATTTTGATTTTCCAAACAAGCTCAGAATATGGGGCAATGGGAACTCTCCCAGGCTTATAAAACTACTTGCTGAAACTTGCAGTCAGCAATTTCTCTTCTAGGTGCACATATTTGTGCACAAGAAGACATGTACAAGAATGTTTATAGAACATGGAGTAAAACAATTATAAATAATGTAAATGTACATCATAGGACAATGCATAATTAAAGTATGTATATTCATAGAATGGAATTAAAAATGAATGACCTAAAACTATATATGTTTGAATATATGTTATCTCAAACATAATATTGAATGAATAAAGCATGTGACAAAGGGCTAACTCAGTATGATGCCAATATATGAGGTCTGATATTTCATAAAATGTTATAATGTATTATATATGGAAGCATAATATATGGTAATATTATATAAACACAAATATAATAGAACAGAGAAGGAGAAAAGGGAAGCAATAGAAGTAGAAAACATGGGTCTTCATCTGCATTTGTGAATTATTAATACTCAATGTTACTAAGATAATATTTATTAAAAAATAAACATATTGCACCCTTATGGTATGCTAGGCACTATTCCAGGCCCTGGAAATAAGCAGTAAACAAAACAAAGAAACATACATGCTCCCATAGATCTTACATTCTAGTTCAGAAAGAGGAAAAGACAAAGAAGAAACAAGTAAAATGTATATTATCTTATATGGTAACTATTATGGAGGAAAATGAAGCACAAAATGGAAATACAGAGCTGGGTATAGATGATACAATTATAAATCTGGTATTCAGAGAAAGTTTCACTGAGAAGTTGACTTTTCTTAAGTTTATTTTTAAAGGAGCTGTAGATTACATAAATGTTACATTGAAAATATAGGGGATTCCCATACACACCACTTTTGAACAAATTCTTGGAAAGGAGAGAGTATAATATAGACAGATGTCTGCAGGAAGACATTTCTGGTAGAAAGAATACATGTAAAGGCTGAGGCTGCTTGATCCTGGTATGTTCTAAGAAAAGCAAGAAGAACTGTGTCTGGAGCATCACAGGAGAGGTGGGAGCAGAATGACGAATGGGGAAAACAGTAGTAGGTGAGGTCAAAGAGGAAAAACTGATGACAAAATGTTAAGATTTGTCAAAGCTATGGGGAAGTACACAGGTGTTCTCTATAGCTTTATCCATGTTTATAAATCTCCAAAATTTAAAATCTATTTTTCCAAAAAACAGAGGGAAGAACAAATAAAAATAAGAACAAATCAGGTGATACAAAAAAGGAGATGACTACTTAATCTTAAAAAAGGACAAAGGGTTATAAGTTATTAGGAAAGGAGATAAAAGGGGCAGTTAAACTTGAAAATACACTCAGCACCACACAAAGGACAACTGAAAATTAAGTCTCCATATATATGAATGTCAAAAATTAAGATATATGAATTTGTTAAAAAAGATGGAAATATACTATGTGGGCAGCGATAGTGGGAAAAACTATGGTGTGAATAGATATTCTCCTGGAGACTAATTTCTAGTGAACAAGCTATCAAAATTAAAATCACAATATCACATCTAGGAAATGAGTCAGGCACAGAAAACAAGATAAGCACAAAGATATGGAAGTTAAACAACACACTCTTAGATAACCAGTGGGTCAAGAAGGAAATTGCAAAAGAAATTAGTAACTACCTTGAAATGAATGAAAAAGACAACATAACATATTAAAACTTATGGGGTGCAGTAAAAGCATTGCTGAGAGGGAAATTCATAGCAATAAATTCCTACATATTAAAAAAGAAGAAAGAACCAAAAATCAAAGACCTAACTGCACACACACCAGGAGGAATAGAAAAAGAACAACAAACCAATCCTGAAGTAGAAAGAAGGAAATCACAAAGATTAGAGCAGAACAAAATGAAATTGAAAATAAGAAGCCACTAGAAAAAATAAACAAGCCAAAAGCTGGATCTTTGAGAAGATTAATAAGTTGACAAACCCTTAGCTAGACTAATAAAGAAAAAAAAAAAAGAGAGAGAAGATGCAAATACATAAAATAAGAAATGAGGAATGAGATATTGCCACTGACCCCAAAGAAATAAAGACAAAATTAGAGGATATTTTGAATTGCCAACAATATGGATAACTTAGAGGAAATGGACAAATTCCTAGAAATACACAAGCAGCCTACATTGACAAAAGAAGAAATTGATGAACACAACAGACCAATCACAAGTTAACAAGATTGAATTAGTAATCAAAAACTTCCCAACTAAGAAGAGTCCAGGACCAGACAGCTTCACAGGTGAATTCTACCAAACATTCCAGAAAGACCTAACACCAATCCTGCTTAAACATTTCCAAAAAACAGCAGTGGAGGGAACATTGCCTAACTTATTCTATGATGCCAACATCATCCTAAAAACAAAGCCACACAAAGACACCATAAAAAAGGAAAACTATAGACCAATCTCTCTAATGAACCTAGATGCTAAAATCCTCAACAAAGTACCTGCTAAGTGTATTCAGCAACACATCAAACGAATTATACACCATGACCACGTGGGTTTCATCCCTGCTATGCAAGGATGGTTCAACATAAGTAAATCAATCAAGTAATACACCACATAAACAGATCGAAAGAAAAAAACCACATGATCACCTCGATAGATGCAGAAAAAGCATTTGACAAAATACAGCACCCTTTCCTGATAAAAACACTATAAAAGAGAGAAATAGAAGGAAACTTCCTCAACATGATAAAGGGTATATATGAAAAACCCATAGCTAACATTATATTCAATAGTAAAATCCTAAGAGCTTTTCCTATAAGATTGAGAACAAGACAAGAATGCCCACTTTCACCACTTCTATTTAACACTGTTTAAGAAGTACTTGCTCAGGGGGGCGGATGTGGCTCAAATGGTTGGGCGTCCATCTGCCATATGGAGGGACCTGGGTTCAATCCCCGGAACCTCCCGGTAAAATAAAAAAAAATAAAAATAAAAAAATATATAAAGGTGCATGGGCTGCCAGGCTCTGTGTGCCAGTGAGCTGCCAGGCCCCGGGAGCCATGAAGCAAGATGATGACATAACAGGAGAGAGACACAGGGGAGAGACATGACGAGCTGCTCCGAAAGCTCTGAAAACCAGGAACTGAGGTGGTGCAAGTGGCAGAACACCTCTCTCCTACATCGAGGTCTCCAGGATCGAATCCTGGTGAAGACTGGAGGAGGAGGATGAGAAGAGATGGCAGGAAACAGACACAGAGAATTGCCCAGCGAATGGACACAAAACAACAAATGGGGAAGGGGGCAGTTAAAATGGATAAAGTAAATAAATAAAAATTT
>JAKSZT010053801.1:5796785-5947780 GCA_026826555.1 Tolypeutes matacus | reverse complement strand
TGTAATATTTTGGGTAATCTAAGCACCTCTTAAAATATATGTATATATATATATATATAAATAACATTTTTGTAAGCAAATACACATTTATCCATATATATTTATATATCATTTTGCAAATGTTTGTATGTATTGTGAGAATTTTGATTTTTACCCACAAAAAAAAAAAAAGTAAAAAAAAAAAAAAAAAGATTTAACCGACTTATATGCAGAAAACTATACAACACTATTAAGAAAATCAAAGATTTAATAAATGGAAGAACATTCCCTGTTTATGGATAAGAAGACTAAACTCATTAAGATGTCTATCCTACCCAATCTGATCTACAGATTTAATGCAATCCCAATAAAAATCACCACAGAATTCTTTACTGAATTGGAAAAACTAACTAAGAAATTTATTTGGAAGGGCAAGAGGCACAGAATACCAAATACATATTGAAAAAGAAAAATGAAATCAGAGGAATCACAGTGTCTGATATTAAAACATACTACAAAGACACAGTTGTCAAAACTGCATGGTATTGGAACAAGGATAGACATATTGACCAATGGAACTGAATTGAGAGTTCTGATATAGATCCTAGCATATACAGTGAACCGATATTCAACATGGCCACCAAGCCCATTCAACTAGGAGAGAATGGCCTATTTAACATATGGTGCTTGGAGAAATGTATATCCATATGCAAAAGAATGAGAGAGGAACACCACCTCACACTTTATATAAAAAATGAACTCAAGATGGATCAAAGATCTAAATATAAGAACCAAGACCATAATGACCTTGAAAGATTATGTAGGGAAGCATCTACACAAACTTGTACTGGGAAATGGTTTCATGAACTTACACCCAAAGCATGAGCAACAAAAGAAAAAATAGATAAATGGAACCACCTCAAAATTAAAAACGTTCGCACCTCAAAGGAGTTTGTAAAGAGAGTAAAAATGCAGCCTACTCAATGGGAGAAGATATTTGGTAACCGTATATCTGATAGGGGCCTAATATCCAGCATATATATAGAAATCCTACACCACGAAAATAAAAAGACAAACATCCCATTTAAAAAATGGGCAAGGGCTTTGAAAAGACACTTCTCCAAAGAAGAAATATAAATAGCTTGAAAGGACATGAAACGATGCTCAACATCACTAGCTGTCAGTGAAATGCAAACCAAAACTACAATGAGATATCATCTTACACCCAGCAGACTGGTGGCATTCATAGCAGCATTATTCACTATTATTTCACTATTGTCAAAAGCTGGAATCAACCCAAATGCCCTTCAACAGATGACTGGATAAACAAATTGTGCTATATATATACAATGGAATATTACTCAGCTGTAAGAAGGAATACAGTAATAGCACATGGGATATGAATCTTGAGGACCTTATGAGTGAAGCAAGCCAGGCAATATAGGACAAATATTACATGACCTCACTGTTATGAATTAAGCAAATTGAACAGACTCACAGAGCTAGTCTGAAAGATACGTTTATAGGAAATAGAAAGGGAGACCAAAGTTGTGAGCCAAAGCCCATAGGGGCAAAATCTATGACAAGATGGCACTGTGTAATTTTACAGTGGAGGGGCATGACAGCAGTGTAATGATACTGCTAGGCTGGTTTGTAGCAGGGTGGGGTGGGAAGGGTTGGTTGCACTGCTCATGGAACTTCAGGGAGGGTTGGGGGAGGGAGCAGGTGAACACTGGGGAATGGCAGGTACATGGTTGAAACTACAATTTTGGGGATTATCTTTAGGCAATATGAGAAAGGAGGGTGCTGGTTTAGGGTATTGGATGTGGGGGACATGCAGGACAGGGCACACCTGGGGAAAGCTTCTAGGGAGTGTGTGTGTGTTCATCTTGCTTTACTGTGTTATATCAGTGGGTGGAGACCCACATAATGAGCGGCAAGGTGTTGGACTCCCATCCTGGGGAGGCCCGCTATGTTCTCAAATAGAGGGGCGGGAGTTTCTCGAGAGCATGGGCTGTGCCTAACAGGGGAGGACAGACCAGTTTGTCAAGTTCTCAGTGTTGTTGCAAGTAACTATGAATCTTGTCCTTCAAGGAGTGAAGCCTGGTGGTTGCCATGGGAGGAGGAGGGACAAGTGGAATAGATGGGACAGGAGGCATTTTGGGGGTGATGAGAGTGTTCTACATGCTCTTGCTATGATGGATACAGGCCACGTTAAATTTCACCAAAATTTATAAAAGTGCATGGCCCAAAATGTAAACCATAATGTATACCATTGACCGTGGTTAGTAGCTATGCTTCAGTATCTGTACATCAGTTGTAACAAATGTACCATACACATATAAAATATTATTAATAGGGGAAGGGGTAAAAGGGGAAGGATATTGTATATATGGGAGCCTCCTGTATTCGGTACGTGACTTTTCTGTAACCTAAAACTTCTTTGAGAACAAATGAAAAAAGAAAGACACTGGGGGAATAAATGGAAGAAAATGTCACTGTACATACAGGACAACAGATCTTACAGTGGTGAAAGGCAAAATATCAAACAAAATTTTTAAAATATTTTTTTATTATCCTAAATTTTTATTTTAAGTTTTTCTGTATTTTATTTATTTTTAAAACGATCATTACTATTTCATTTTCTCATTAATTGCATTTGACTATATTATTGTCTTCAGTTTTGAAGAAGTTTTGGATCACAGAAGTGTTACAACTGTGGCAGGGGAAGATCATTAGTGCAGAATATCAGTGATGAGGGATATATGGGAGGAAGCTCACCTGGGCATACATATAAGGCATATAAATGTGTTCATATGTTCATGGGGCATTGTTATGGTGGGTGGAGATTCACACAATAACCAAAGGAATATCAAATTCCCATCCTGGGATGCTCTGCCACATTCTCCAATGGTACAGCTAGAATCCCCCAAATACAGGGGCAATGATTAGTGAAGGAGGATGGTCTATTGACAGGCCCTTGATACTGATGACTGTGTATATGAACCTTTACTCTTGAAATTGAAACTTAGCCTAGTATTATAGGGTGCCTAAGAGTTGCCTCCTGGGAGCCTCCTTGTTGCTCAAATGTGGCCTCTCTCTAAGACGAACTCAGAATATAAATACATTATCTTCCCCCCAACCACGGGACATGACTCCCAGGGATAAGTCTGCCTGGCACTGAGGGATTACTACCAAGCACCAACCAGCAATGCAAGTGGAAAAAGACCTTGACCAAAAGGGAGAAAAGGTAAATACAAATGATCTTATATGGCTAAGAGACTTCAAAGCGGTAGGTCATTCCAGAGGTTATGCTTATGCACAATTCAGCAGGATCTCCCTGACTGCCAAAGTAGATACTACTCAAAATAGTGGGTCTCCTGCGGGCTCTTGAGACATCCAGACACTGTACTCAGAGCAGATAGCTCAGGAGTTTGGTGCCCTGCCAGTGGGCCCTACTTTGGAATTTATGTTCCCCAGTGTGACAGAGTTGGACTCAGTTGTGGCTTCCCTACACATGGCTCTTCTGCCCTTCTATTTGAACCTATAGTTAGTACTAGAGTTGGTAAGTATACATCCAAAAGACCTAAATCTTTACGCTGTAAACATGGGTCCATGTTCCAGCTGGGCCCTGAGTCGCAATGGAATTGCAACACCTACTCTCCAGTTCATTGGTCTCATCCAGGACAACTATCAAGGAGATGATGAGGGGCAATGCCCATAGCAAGGAACAGAGAGTCTACAACTGCAAACAAGATAGTGGGATCACAGCGCACTCTCAATTAGAGGTGGAGTGGGCATCACCATCCCAGAATCTTCAGGACTGGGGAATGAACAATGGACTAAAGTAGACTTACGGTTTTTCTACTATAGACTTATTGTTATTCTAGCAATGGGAGAAGTTTTATTATTGATATGGAGGCAGTGGCCACCAGAGGTTCTGAGGTCAGGAAAAGGGAAAACAGGTATAATACGGGCACATTTTCAGGACATTGGGATTGTCCTGAATGATATTGCAACAACAGATGCAGGTCATTATATAATCTTGCCATAACCTACAAAATTGTGCGGAACAGAGTGTAAACTATAATGTACACTATAATCCAAGCTTAGTGGCAATGTTCCAATATTTGTTCATCAATTGTAACAAATGTACCACACTAAAGAAGGATTTTGTTATTAGGGGAAAGTGTGTGGGGGGTGAGGGAGCAGGGCATATGGGAATCCCTTATATTTTTAATGTAGTATTTATGTAATCTAAAGCTTGTTTAAATTTTTTTTTTAATTAATTAAAAGAAAGAAAAAAAAATGGGCAAAAGACTTGAATAGACCTTTTCTATTCAAAAGGAAATACAAGTGGCCAAAAGCACATGAAAAAAATGTCCAACATTACTAGTTATTAGGGAAATGCAGATCAAAATTAAAATGAGCTACCATTTCACACCTTACAGAATGGCCATTATTAAAAAAAACACGCACAGAAAACTACAAGTGCTGGAGAGGATATGGAGAAATAGGAACACTCCTTCACTGTTGGTGGGAATGTAGAATGGTGCAGTCTCCGTGGAAGACAGTTTGGCAGTACCTCAAGAAGCTGAACATAGAATTGTTGTATGATCCAGCAGTCCCATTACTAGTAATATATTCAGAAGAACTGAAAGCAAGGATATGAGCTGACATTTGCACACTGATGTTCATAGTAGCATTATTCACAATTGCTAAAATATGGAACCAGACCAAGTCTCCATTAACCAATGAATGGATAAACAATATGTAGTATACACATACAATGGAATAGTATTCAGCTGTAAGAAGAAATGAAATCAGGATGCATATGGCAACATGGATGAACCTTGAGGATATTATGTTGAGTGAAATAAGCCAGAAACAAAAGGAAAAATATTGTATGGGTTCACTAACATTAACTAAATACAGTGAGTAAACTCACAGAAGTAAACTCTAGAGTATAAGTTACTAGGAGATAGAATGTGGGTTGAGAATGAGAGCTGATGCTTAACGTATGTAGAAGTTTTAATAAGGTTTGCTGTAAAAGTGTGGAAATAAATAGAGTTGATGGTAACACTATAGTGAGCTTAACTAACCCTGCTAATTTATAAATGTGACTATGGCTGAAAGGGGTAGTCTGTGGACATAAATGTCAATTGGAAGGAAGCTAGGAAATAATCTAGGGAATGTATAACATAGTGATTTCAGTGGTGGATGAAGATTGTGGTTAATAGTATAAATATAAGAATGTTCTTCTTTTACAAAGTGTTAAGAATATGGTCACACAGGGGAAAATTACAACTAATGTAACTTGTCGACAATAGTTAACAGTAATATTATAATACTCTTGCAGCAATGGAAAAGAAGATACTATATCAATTCTATGGGACAACAGAGGGTTAGAGATTTTTCCTTTTGGAGTAATGAAAACGTTCTAAAATTGAGTGAGGTGATGACAGCACAACTCTGATGAAAATGAGAGCCACTGAGTGTACAATTTGAATGGATTGTAAAAAGCATGGGACTTTAAAACACAGGGAATCCTGTGGTAGAGGATGGACTGTGGTTAAAAGAACAAATATATAATGCTAATACAGGGAGTTAATAACTGTATGGATTGGGGGAAAACGCATCATATGTAAGACATGGGCTATAGTTAGTAGTAATATTCTGATGATGATCTTTCACAGTTTGTATCTTTCATAGTTTGGGGTGATGTACTGGAAGCCCTGTATGATGATATGCATGCTTGTTTTGTAAGCTCACAACCTTTACTGCACACTTACTGTTTATGTATGTTCACGTAAGAATGATATACATCAATAAAATTTTATATAAAAATCAAATATCTATAATCTAACGTATATCCTAATATGAGTTTAATTTGTATAATTTTAGATTTACCTGAATAAAGAGTTCTTTCTCAAGGCTCAAAGCTGAGAACAAAGGGATTAACTTTTAGCCAGAGGCAAACTGCCACACATATCTCAAGGGACTCTGCTTTGCCCTTCTCTCTCCCTTTTCTCAAACAGAGGAAAGGTAGCCCTCTCACTTCTTGAAGAACTTGCTTTGACATGCACAATTAGTTCATAGTTTTCACAGTACAAAAATAAGCTCGGCTTCTGTGATGGTTAGGCTAGTGTGTCAACTCAGCCAGGTAATTGCATCCAGGTGTTTGGTCAAGCAAGCATTGGGCTAATTGTACTACAAGAGCATTTATGGACTTCAGTCACCAGTGAGTTTACTGCATGGATGGCTGATTACATCTGCATCAATCAGGGAGATTGCCATCAGCAACGGGTGATGCTTCTATCCAATCAGTTGAATGCCTTAAAGGGGGAAGTAATTTCAACACTCAGAGAGAATTTCCCAGCTCATCTTTGGACAGCCAGCTTCTCCCAGAAACTCATCAAGGACCTTCCTTGGACTTTCATCAGAGCCCCTGGTGTGCAGCCTGCCTGCGGAACCTGGATTTGTACATCCCCATGGTCACATGAGAGACACTTATAAAATCTCATATTATTGACAGATATCTCCTCTTGATTCTGTTTCCCTAGAGAACCCTGACTAATACAGCTTCAATTATAGCCTGAGTCAAAGAAAGTGATCAAGTCTAGCAACATGAACCACTAAATTTAATCTTCTGATTCTTCTTTTCTAATATTGATGTGTAGCCACGTTTTTAATACTATTTCCTATCACATGATTTAATATCATCTATAGAACATATTTCAAAAGTTCTATAACATATATATTAATGTGTCGGTGAATCTTCACTGAATCTAAGGTTAGATAACTCAGTTGGTTATGAACAATAATAACCAAGTCAAGGTTATTTAAGTTGAGGATGAGTTTAATTGTGTTGCCTGAGCACACATTATACTCCTGACTCTTGCCAGCCATTCTGCAAATGCATGCCCTCTGTTACAAAGAGTCCCCAACTAACAGTATGATGGTGAGTGGTACCATCCTTGTGTTTGAAGAAAGCACAAGATTTGGAAAAATGAAGAGCTAATATTTATTGAGTGTTTCTCACATATTACATAGACATTTTACCAAACCATTTATACAACCATTAACTTATTCTGTAAACCATATAAGATAGGAATTGTGATTCATATTTTAAGTATTGGAACTCGTAAAAGCCACATAACTGGTAAAGATTGGGTCCTGGGCTACAACTCTAGTTTATCTGGACCCAAGGTCCATGTTTCTTACCATTGAATAGCAGGCCACCCTCTCCATCATCAGCAGATGAGGGGCATTTGATTTCCATGTGAAAAATACAGGTATTTAGATCTGAGCAATAGTTGTAAAATATGCTTCCCAGAGATTTTAATAGACTGTATTTCTAAATGTATATAATGGTTACAAAAACCAGGTTAGTAACATGAATAACCTCTAGAAATTATCTCTAAATTATTTAACCAAATAAACCATATGCTTTTACAAAGTAAGATGTGGTATTTTTCTATCTTTTATTAAAACCTTAAGTTCAAAAACTAAACTAAAATCATATGGAAATTTTACCCAATACACAATTAGACATATACTGAGGTTTTAAGATATTGAACAAATTATACTATGGTTTTCACAATTATACAAAAGTAACAATATCTTTACTGAAAACTCTTTAAATGTACCTTTGATCCAATACTTAGAAAAGTTTAGTAGCAATACTAAACTAAGTATTCAATACATTTATTTTGGGTAAAATTGCCTGATGTAATTTAAATGATTAATTAATGATAACTTCACATTATACTTTACAAATACACCTTAAAGTAGTTCCTCTTTTTAAAAAGGTGAAATAAAACTTCAATAAAATTGTTTCCTTTATCAACTACATTTTATATAATGCAAGCATGGCAAAACACAATTTTATACAAATAATTAACTTTATTGTATAAAACATGTTATTAATAATATTATAAAGCATTTGAAATTTAATATAGAAATGCAAAGATATATCTGATTGTGATATGCAAACATTGTTATCAAGGATGTAGCATAACATCAGATCTATCTTTATTAGAATTGGCAGGAATCTGTATAAGACAGTTTGTACTTCTTTTGCATGACTTCCGTTATTGTCATTGCAATACTAATCCTTAAAAAATACTATACAATTGGTAGAAATAACTGTCTATTAAGTTTACGGACTGTTAAAAGGTTTAGAATTCAAATGATAACTCAGATATTTACTTTCTAAATGTAGAATTTATTTTCCCTCATATATCTCTCCAACTAAATTATTTTAACATCTCAAATATGCATTTTTAGCAAACTTACCAACAATTCAAATTTGCCTAAAGCAGAGAATTATATATTAGTGTTTGCTGAAGTAGGAAAAAAAAAAGCAAATATAACTTTCACATGCAATTTCTAGCATCTATGTAATCACAGCAAAACTTTCAAAAATTTGACTCATATATTTGACATGCAAAAAATCTTAGTTAAAGCACAGAGAAATCATGTTATTTAGTTAAGGAATGATATAAAAACCTTCCAGCTGAGTTCTGTGGGATGTGAGATAACTCTGTGTGCTTGTGTTTGCTACTCCTTTGAGAAAAGAAAAGACAAATGCAAAACAGACCTATTCACCAGAGTTCCACAAGCCCTGGAGAGAAAATGGCTGAAGGTGACTAACCTTTGCCAAGGTTACAAATTCTCAAGAGTACTTTGAAAAGTTTTATAATAAGAGTTTTATAATAAGTTCTAGATTCCAAAATTCCTTAATAATATGGGGACAAGAGAGAGAGGAAACAGTCTCAGGGGAAAACCTTGATGAACAGCATGTGTGCTCTTGGTATAGGTTATTAATTCTGCATTTGAAACATGACAATAAGTTCTTGGCAGTGGATTTGTTTATAGTGTTAGTCCCAAGTTCCATACAGCATTTGCATGTTTCCCTTGCGAGATTTTGATGTTTTTCACATTATGACTAAGAAGTTAAAAATTGAATTAGTGGTAAAAAAACAAACAAGTTTTTCATATGAATAAAAAGTGAAAAGAATTCTAAAGAACAGGAAGCTCAGATACATATTTTGGATGGAAAGCAATAGTGAACTAGTCAGGAGATAAAAGAAATCAAATGCCTCTTAAATATGATGGGAATCTCCTAATGCACTGCTTTTCTCATCTGGATAAAATAGTTTTTTTTTCCTACTCTCTTCCTGCAAAAAGTATCATAATCTGAACATTCACTAAGAATCGTGATCCTATTATTGTCCAAATTCTAGAATTAGAGTGGAGCTAAAGTCAGCATCTACCAAATGAAAGCAAACCAAATTTATTCCCTGAGTTAATTAACCCTCAAAACATAATGTAAAAAAGAATCTGCCTTTTTTTATTAACCTTGATAAGCATAAAAGGAAAAGAGTTTTCAGTCAAATTTGCTTCCATAGAATAATTATTTTAAGGTTTCAGTATACCACAGGAAAATATAAGGGGGAGGGGTCCTAAATGCAAAATGTATAAATATTCCACCTTTTCAACATGCCCCTTCTTGCTGACAAGAGCAGCTCACTAATGGAACAGACTTACTGGAAACATGAATTGAATGCATGGAACTTTTAAGACCCTTCCTTCTTTGGTTATTATCCCATCATTAGAAGATCTCACTCTAATAAGCCCATACAGGAAATATGTTCAGAGAGAGTGGGATCTTTAGAAATACCTGTCTAGCTCAGAATCTTTGATTCACTTAGCTCCCTGTCATCACTCTCAGCATAGGCTGTAGCCTCTCGGTTTTGCATTAAACACACATTTTCCCGGTGATTTGACTCAAAGCCTCAGTGTCAGCAATAATGTCTCCCCCTCTCTACTAAATCAAAGTTGGCAACCTCTGTAGATTCTACTTCCACAAGGACTCAAATCTATCTCCTTTCCTTCATTCCCACAACCATGATTTAACTTAAATTTAGTAGTCTCCCAATTGTGACCCCAGCATGCAATCCCTCTACTCAAGTAAAGCCTGTTGAATAAAGCCAATTTATCTTAGCCTAAATTGTACAGCTAATGCAAGCTCAGTCCTGTACACTCCTAGTCAAAACAGGCTCAAAGCTCCCACCTCCCCTTTCTATATCACAAGCATCTACACATAGGCGGGTATCCACACACATTTGCACATGCACAGGAATCCCAGGGAATGTTATAAAATAATATGTTCAAGTCTGTAGTTTCCATCTATGGCTAGAGACAATAATACTTGCATAGGTGTTTTAATGAATTTTTGCTTTTCACTGTGCTTTGTAAAATAAGAAGCCAATACTTCTCCCAGTTTTAAAAACACTAAAAAGGCATTAGATATCAAGGTGTGAGTAAAGAGTTTAAGGCAATATTAAATCTACTTACTCAGTCACATCTCACCCAGTATGAGATTCTTCACGCACTAAAAACAAGTTTGTACCCTAAGTAGAGCTTAATAAACACAATATTATTTTACATGAAAGTATAAACCCCCCTCATACCAATGCCATGGAATGAGAAAAGTAGTGTAAAGTCATATGGCAAAGACAGTTTACAAATGTCATAACCATGGCTTGGGACTTAATAAAGCAGTATGGCTTCAGTTCTTTTATGCTTTCTCTGGTTTGCTATGCAGACAAGTATTTCTGGGTGTTGTCTTCAACAGCAGATGGATAACATGGATGTCCTTTACACCTTGTGTAGCCCACAACAGGCCCTAGACTCCTCAACCAGGCTTTGAGCCCCTGGAAACTAGCTATTTCCTACCATGGTGCAGCCTGACCTCTTGCTATATTTCTTTACTCTTCAAAATCTTTTTTTAAGAATAGCACTGGATTTAGGATTAGAAGCCTTGTCCTATCCTCCATTTTTACCTTGAACCTGAGGCTTCTTTCTCACCCTACCTACTGGCTTCATATTTCCTTTTGCAGACACTTATGCTAAAATAACACTTGTGTGCATTCCACGTCTGTTCAATGAATTTGGAAGAAAAAAAAAAAAAAAGCAAGCTTCTCCCAGCCATTTCTGGACTCTTTTCCTGATGTGCCTTCCATGTGCTTAATTAAGGCAACTAACCTTTACTGAGAACCTAGCATACAAAAGTGATTATGTTTAAATTTAAACCTATCATTATTATTTAATTTTCCTATTAATTGTAATTGGCTATTTTAATGGCTTCATTATTGAAGAGGCTTTGGATCACAGAAGGGTTACATCTGGGGCAGGGGAGGATCATTGGTGTGGGGTGTCAGTGATGGGGGATACATGGGAGGAAGTTTAGCTGAGCATAATATAAGGTATATAAATATGTTCAAGTGTTCACAGGGCATTGTCACAGTGGGTGGAGACTTACACAATAACCAAGAGAATATTGAATCCCCATCCTGGAGAGATCTGCCACATTCTATAATGGAGCAGCAATAGTCCCCCAAGTGCAGGGGCAATGACTGGCGAAGGAGGATGATCCATTGATGGGCCCGTGACATTGACAACTTTGCTTATGAGCATTTGCTCTTGAAATTGAAACTTAGCCTATCGTTGTGGAGTGCCTAAGAGTTGCCTCCTGAAAGCCTCCTTGTTGCTCAAATGTGGCCTCTCTCTAAGCCAAACTCAGCATATAAATGCATTACCTTCCCTCCAGTGTGGGTCATGACTCCTGGGGATGAGCCTCCCTGCCACCGAGGGATTACTACCAAGGACCAACTAGCACTGCAACTGGAAAAAGACCTTGAATAAAAGGAAGAAAAGGTAAAGACAAATGAGTTTATATGGCTAAGAGACTTCAAAGTGAGTCGGGAGGTCATCCCAGAGATAATGCTTATGCATATCTCAGCAGGATCTCATAGACTGCCAAAGTGGATACTACCTCAAATAGTGGGGCTCCTGAGGGTTCTGGAGACACCCAGGTCCTATGGTCAGGGCAAATAGCTCCAGACTTTGGTGCCTTGCCAGCGGGCCCTACTTTAGAATTTGTGCTCCTGAGAGTGATAGAGTTGGACTCAATTATGGCTTCCCTACATATGGCTTATCTGTCCCTTCTATTTAAACCTACACTTGGCGTTGGAGTTTGTAGGTGTACGTCCAAGAGACTGGAGTCTTTTGGCTGTCCATGTGCCAGCTGGGCCTGGAACCTTAGCGGAGTTGCAACACCTACTCTCCAGTTCATTGGACTTACCCAGGACAACTAACAAGGAGGTGAGGATTGACAACCACCATACCAAGGAAATGAGAGAGCCAACAACTGCAAGCAAGAGAGCTGTATGAGATCAAAGCCCCCTCTCAATTAGAGGTGGAGTGGACATCACCATCCCAGAATCCTCAGGAATGGGGAATGAACTATGGACTAGAGTGGACTTACTGGTATTCTACTATAGACATATTGTGATTCTAGCAATGGAAGATATTACAACTTTGATGTGGAGGCAGTGGCCACTGGAGGCTCTGGGGGCAGGGAGAAGGAAAAACAGTTGTAATACAGGCGCTTTTTTGGGACTTGGGAATCATCCTGAATGACATTACAATGACAGATATAGGCCATTTTATATCATCCCATAACATGCATAACTGTGTGGGAGTGTAGACTACTAGGTGAACTGTGGTCCATGCTTCAATGGCAATGTCCCAGGATGTGTTTATAAATTGCAATGAATGTGCTTCACTAATGAAGGATGTTGTTTATGTGGGAGGGTATGGGAGGTGTGGGGAGTGAGGCATATGGGAATCCCTATATTTTGTGTGTAACAATTATGTAATCTAAGTATTTTTTTTTTAATTAAAAAAAAAATTTTTTAAGTGATTATGTTATCAATAGCTGGAGTGCCAGGGTAAATAAGACTTTTCTCATATAGTCACTCCTCCAGGGTTGAAGACAGAGTCCCATACAGTTACTTCAAGTAAAGCTAAAATAGGGGTGAAAGGTTTTATTAGAGTTGTATACTACAGAACCTTGTTTAAGTTAACTCATCAGCACATACAATCAAATGTTCTATAGATAAAAGCCAAAATCATAAAACTACCTACTCTAGGAATCTGCCATAACATCATAAGGCATCTGGGTTTTGGTTATATCCAAATGTAGGGCAATATCACAGAAACATTCCCATGTATCTGAAACCAATATAGTCATTATTAATCTGATTTTTCTCGGGCAAATTAGAAATATGACTGAGCTGCTCATAAGAGGAACTTGAAAAAATTACTTCTGAACCATATCATGAGTGGAGAACACTAAAACTTAACTTAAAAATTTTCCTAGGTTTAAGGCAAAGTTAAATATATATATATATATCTTGCCAATTCATTATGAAAGAAAAAGCCTATTTAGCCATTGGCATTGACATCAACCCACAGAATTCATAGTCTATGTAAAAGAAATGAGGACACATTGAGTAGATTAATGGAGTTTGCAACATGTGAAATATTGTTGGACATACCTTCCTACTGATTTTGTGATGTGGTTTTAAGGTAGAAAGGCATAGAGAGGCATATGGCAAAGTATTTACCACTTAAACCTTTTTTTTCCTGCAATCCTTCCATTAGTTGCTGAATTAAAGTCAAAGCAGAGGCAAAATTACATCCTTTGTTGGTTCAGTGTTCAAAGGGTTCTATGAGCCTACCCCAATACCCATATATTTTCACATAGTTAAGTGTCCTGGAAAAGCTTCTCCTAATTTTATGTTATTTTTAACTTTATCCAGGGCAAATGAGATGCCAATTAGTGAAGTGTGGGAAGCATAGGGTTGTGAAATAGAGGTTGAAAAAACTGAATAATGGCATCACTAAGATGTCAGCTAAAACAGAAGAAAACCAAAAATCTCATTTAACTAAAAGCATGCAATGTGATTGCTGTTGCCTGTTTCTTAACCACATACCCAATAGGCCTGTGATTACAATTTCGAATTATCCAGTTCAAAGGCAGTGGAAACCATTGTATTCAAAATAAAGAACTTATTTTGTGTCTTTTTATTATGAGAGAGAACCTAGGGAATCAAAATGCACAGATTAGATGTTCTAAGAGGAATGCATGCTTAAAAACTGTCTAATGAATTATGGCATGCTGCTAATGGCCTTTGTGTGTAGCTATCTAGATGGAGGAAATAGCTTTTAATTCTTTGCCTATGTCTCCTACTAACATCAATACTACTTAAGGTCAGGGATCACTGGATCTGCCCCCACTGAAATGAGAAAGCCTTGAACAGACATCATGTATCTGTTGGCATGGAGAGGTATGTAACAAATATTGGCTGAATTAATTAATACATTGTGCCTTAAAATATAGCTACTGTGGCCAAAGTCTAAAAGGCTGATCAAATGAATATATTCTCCTACCAGTCCTAAAGAAAGCCCACCACCACTACCAGACACAGAGAATGTGGTATTGACAGAATAGCAATTTCTATCAGCCCATTTAAGAGGCTCCTCTCTTAACAGAATGTCTTTGAAAACTCAACATTAAGACTAGGTTTTTTCTTGTTTGTAAAGTATTTGTTTTTAAGGATCTCTTTTTACAAGGTGCTGCATACTTTTCCTGACACCAATAAATGTGCATGAATAAATAATGACATCAAAAAAGCCTATCTACTTACAACATAAGCTAGCTAACATAGAAAGACATGTGAGTTGCATGAAGGGAACTATTAAAGAATAGGCAAAATTTGCTCCACTTACACATTTGTGATAATGTGAGTAGACAAGAAAGAGAGTTATTTAAAAGTGCAAGAGATTTTTAAAATAAGTTAAATTACAAATTATAAAATTGACAATTTATGTGCATTAAAATGCTTCCTCTACCATATTCCTATATACAAAAAATCCTGAAAAACCCACAATAAAGCTACTGGAACTAATAGATGAATTCAGAAAAGTAGTGGGGTATAAATCAATGTGCAAAAATCCACGGTGTTTCTATTACTCTTGAAATAAACAATCTGAAGCAAAAAGCATGAAAAAAATTCCATTTACAATAGCACCTAAAAGAATAAAATATCTAGGAATAGATCTAACCAAGTATGTAAAGGATGTGTATGCAGAAAACAACAAGACATTTGCTAAAAGATATCAAAGAAGACCTAAATAAATAAATAATAAATCCATGTTCATGGATTGGGAGACTAAATATTGTTAAAATGTCAATTATATCCAAAGTGATTTATAGATTCAATAAAAATTCCAATAGTCTTCTTTGCAGAAATGGAAAAGCCAGTCATGAAATTTATATAGAAGGGTAAGGAGCCCCAAATAGCCAAAATCATCTTGAAAAAGAAGAATGAATTTGGAGGATTCACATGTCACACATTCAACCTTATTATAAATCGGTATTCAATACAGCTTGGTACGGGCACAAGGACAAACATATAGACCAATGGAATTGAACTGGAGTTCAAAAATCAACTGTCACATTTATGGCCAACTGTTTTTTGACAAAGGTGCCAAGTCCACTGTTTGTTTCCTAGACTGTTGAAAGCAGATACTATGAAATAGGTTGGCTTTTAACAATGGGAATTTATTAGCTTACAGTTTTAGGCCATGAGAATGTCCCAATCAAGCCCTCATCAAGGAGATTCTTTCTTCCCAAATACTGGCTGCTGGAGATCCTTAGGTCCTCTGCCATATGGCAAGGTACATGGTGGTGTGTGCTGTTCTCTTCCTTCTCTTCCAGGTTTCATTGCTTTCAACTTCTTGCCTCCATGACATTTTTTCTCTTGTCTGTATTTCATTCTCTTATAGAGGAATCCAGTAAGAGGATTAAGACTCACCATGAGTCAAATTTTACCTGAAGTAACCTCAACAAAAAGTCCTACTTATCATAGGTTTACACCCACAGGAATGGATCAGCTTTAAGAACGTGATTTTCTGGGGATACATACAGTTCCACCACATCCCATCAATGGGGAAAGAATAGCCCCTTCAAATGGTGCTGGGAAAACTGTATGTCCATGTGCAAAAGAATGAAGAGGGACCCTTATCTCATAACATATACAAAAATCAATTCAAAATGGATCATAGCCCTAAGTGTAAGAAGCCAAACTATAAAATTTCTAGAAGAAAACATAAGGAAACTTCTTCAGGATCTTGTGTTAAGACCTTTTGTTGCACAAGCAACAAATGAAAACACAGATAAATGGACCCTCATCAAAATAAAAAACTTTTGCATCTCAAAGGACTTTATCAAGAAAGTAAAAAGACAACCTGCTCAATGAAAGAAAATCTTTGGAAACTACATATCTGATAAGGGTTTAATTTACAAACTATATGAACAAAACCTGCAAATGAGCAATAAAAAGACAAACAACCCAATTTAAAAATCGGCAAAAGACTTGAATAGACATTTCTCCAAAGAAAATATAAAAATGTCCAAAAACCACATGAAAAGATGCTCAACATTATTAGCCTTAGTGAAACGCAAATCAATACCACCATGAGATACCATTTCAAACCCACTAGAATGACTACTATTAAAAAAAACAGAAAATTACAAGTATTGGACAGGATGTAGAGAAATAGAATAAGTCATTGAATGTTGATGGGAATGTAAAATGGTGCAGCTGCTGTGGAAGAAAGTTTGATGGTTCCTCAGAAAGTTAAGTATAGAATTACCATATGACCAGGCAATCCCACTTCTAGGTATATACCCCAAAGACTTGAAAGCAGGGACTTAAACAGATATTTGCACACTGTTGTTCATAAAGGCATTATTTACAAATGCCAAAAGATGGAAATAACACAAGTTTCTGTTATCTGATGAATGTATTAATAAAATGTGGTATATACATATAATGGATATTATTCAGCCATAAAAAGGAATGAAATTATGACTCATGCAACAACATGGATGAACCTTGAAGACATCATGTTGAGTGAAATAAACCAGACACAAAGAACAAATATTGTATGACCCAACTGATATGAAATAATTAGAAAAAGCAAACTAACAGAGTCAGAATCTAGATCACAGGTTATCAGGGGACAGGGTGGGTGTAGGAAATGGAGTGCTAGTGCTTAAATTGTACAGAGTTTCTGTTTTGGTTGATCATAAAGTTTTGGTAATGAATGGTGGTGATGGTAGCATCACATTGTGAATATAATTAACTACACTGAATTATATATGTAAATGTGGCTAAAAGGGGAAATTGTAGGTTATATATACGTTACTAGCATAAAAATTTTAAAATACATAGGGCTGTACAGCACAGAGAACCCTATTATAAATGATGGACTATGGTTAATAACATAATTATTAAAATGTTCTTTCATGAATTTTAACTGTATAATACTAATGCAAAGTTAATAATAAGGTGGTATATGGAATTCTGTATTTTACTCATGATTTTTATATATGCCTACAACTTCACAAATAAAAATAAGGATTCAGCTGGGAAAAAAAAAAAGATTGACTTCTAGAAGAATCCAAGAATAGAGTAAGCATCTAAATATTGAGATACCTATTTTAAAAAGGGGAAAGGTCTACAATTCCATATTTGGAAGACAATAGCATGTGGCTTTCTTTAACACTTGCTACAATTAGTTAAACTAGGTCATATCACCACTAAATCTATATCCTAGCAATGGTATCTGCCTTTCTTTGTGAATACTATTCTGTCATAAGTCTAATTTCCCAAGTGCAGAGGAGTTTCACCAAAAACATAAATGAAATTCATTTTGATTAACTGTCTTTGGGATTTCAAAACAGTAACTTGTTTTTAACTTTTAGGTGATTTTCCCACTATTTTTGGTAAGGTAATATATACATGTGTGTGTATTTTTAAAGTAATAACAAAATTTTTACACAACTTCATTAACA
Organism: Tolypeutes matacus; assembly: GCA_026826555.1. Lineage (NCBI taxonomy): Eukaryota > Metazoa > Chordata > Mammalia > Cingulata > Chlamyphoridae > Tolypeutes > Tolypeutes matacus. The sequence goes on along the minus strand of JAKSZT010053801.1, from coordinate 5,930,025 downwards.
CTATTTACATGAAATGCATTATTTAAAAAACTGAAGCAGTATTTTAGTACTATGTCTAAGGATTAACAATAAATCAGAAAAACTCTAAGAAGATAATCAAAATTTGACTATTGGTTTTTGGATGTACTTTCAGTATATAGACCTTGAAACAAGTTATTGACTTCTCTGTCCAATTCCCTCATCTGAAAACAAAAAACAAAAAAACAGGAGATAGTAGTATTTACTCCAAAATTGTTTCTATTAAAATAAGTCAGGTAATATTTGTAAAATGCCTAGCAAGTATTTGGAAATTATATAAAAATAATAATAAACAGTAAGATTATTATTAAGGTGCTACTTAGGACAGTGAAAAATATTAGTTAATACAGACATTGAGTAAGTATTAGCTCCCTGCCTATTCCCTACTTGAAAAATAGAAGATTTATTTGAGTATACAAGTTAATTAAAGACAATATAATCAACTCTCAGAAGTGATCTAGAGAAATCAGATTGTAGTGTAGTACAAAGATTACTTAAATGTTTCACATAGGCAAGGACTCCTCAGAGGACAGAACAAAGGTAATACAAGGGCAATTAGATAACACTTATGATACTGATTTGACCATAGAATTTGACATTATAGTCTGAAATGGAAGGAATTTTAGATTGACAAAATTTACTGTGTAAATTCTAAGAATAAAATAAGCAAACTATGTACATATATTTCTCTCAATTTAGTAAATACTACAGAAAACCTAATCAATTCTACTTGCAAACAACTTCTTGTAGTAATAATTAAATCCATTTTAATTTAAAATCAGTATTGAAATATACTTTACAACAATACCAGTATTATTTACCATGTAGAATGTCAAATTTATATAGTAAACATTTTTAAGGACATAACATTACATCACATTACAATTAGCATTCTTCCTTGCTTCAGTGACTATCCCTGAAATATATAATTTTGAATCTATTTCATTGGTAAATATGATGATATCTTGGTATCACTTGCTACAATCCACTTTTGTCTGCATAATTACATTCCTTACCCATGTCTGAAAAGCAATGGCCCCCATAACTTGATTCTCATGTAAAATAAAATAATATTACTAATATTTGGGAAGGATGGGCTAAAAAGGTTTTTCATTTTTTCTTTTATTCAATTATAAACTTATTTTAACCATGTGAATTTAGAAATTAATTTTCTTCTATTACATTACAGTTAATTTTTAGTATTTTTTATGCCAAAATGGGCAGCAAAATCTTCTCATTTGCTTTAATATGCACCTTTAATTATACTTTTTAAGTTCCATAAACAGAACATAAAAGGTATGTGTTTGAAGGTTGATATGTAAAAAAAATAATAAGGACCAATTTGACAGTTATCTGATAATATCCATAAAATACATATATTAAGAAGCCAGATAGGTAGTTAAAATGAATTCAAATATTTTCTGTTTGTTTTGGCATGACTTTTGTTCCACCTTGTAAAAAAATTATGCATGTATAAATTTCACCTTGTATAAAAAGTATTCATGACCCTCTGAAACACATACTTCTAAATCACAGATAACTTTTACAGACTTTCATTTACTGAAGAAAACAAATTATTCTATAATTCTCTTAATATAAAATCAATAGAGAAAGCATAGGCTGCACTACATTCTTCAAGAAAAGTCCATAACCTAAGAGAAATTCCTTGATCCATTACACTGAAAATCAACACAAATAAGAAGGGGCAGGAAAGAAATAAGAATCTTTAAGCCTTCTGGAAGTCTAAATTAATGTCTAATCCTTTATCCAATTATCAGGTAAGAAATATGATATTTTTAATTCTGTTAAGTACAAGGCCACTTGTAGGTGTTTCAATGTGATTTCAACAGTGATACTTTTAGAAAGGATCAATGGCTATTTCCATACTGCTATTTCAATATTCAGTGGTGTCATAATGTTCTATGTCTGGTGTACGATCATCTCATAATTAATTGAAATAGGAATTTTAGTTACTAACAAAATGCATTAGCAGGGTTCATGATTCTTCTTTCTAACTCATCAATAAATTTTAAATATAGATAAAATATACTTTTACAAAGGTGTTTATTATGATTCATGTTTAACCATGACTGCTTGTTACCTAAAGAATGATAAAAATGAAAAATTACATCAGCAGAAAGAGGTAATTTCATTGATGTATTTGACAAAATTTGAAATAATAAGGGGCTGCTGTAGAAAACAAATTAAAGCTAAATTGAATATTTAACACAATGAAAATCCCTATTCAAATTTTCAGGAGAAACGGCAGATAAACCTATTCTCTTGGGGGAGAATTTTTCTCTTTAACTTAACAGCACCATTCTGTGATGTTTGTAAATTCTCAGTAAAGCTCTTTGAGTGAAATATTCATTAATACCTCCATCATAATTTTATACTTTATGACAGTAATTAGCCAAAAATAACTGAAAACCCATTTATTATCTTCTTTTAAATCCCCTTCTCCTTTGCTTTCCTTACAAGCCAAGAAAATATAAGGCTCTATTTTGGAAGCAAACAGCAAACACTACAAAAAGCGGAATTTAAAGTGAGTAACTATTGATCAAGGCAAAAATGTGAAATGTTAGAGTTTCCCTATTACAAGGCTCACAATTAACGGACTGGGCCATAAAGAAAAGCAGCCCCCATCCAGGAACTGTGTGACTGCTTGAGCAAACCATAGCCTAAGTGTGTGAATGCAACCAACTATCTCCTCACAAGAACAAAGGAACCACATGGTGATGGAGCAGAACCAGATAAGGATCTCCACTCCCTCCTGACCAAGGCTTCTTCAGCCCCTCTTGCAATCCAAGAATACCCTACCCTAGACACACAAGGGAAGGAATTTGCTTTGAGAGCCCTTTATTGGCCCCCAGGTTGTACTCAGACCCTAACTCCCTCCCACGGACTAACATTTCCCCACCTATTGATGTGCTGTATAAATTCACATCTGCCCCTTCTGGGGATGGGCTGAACTCTATTCTTCAGACCCCCTCCACTGGGAGAGCTTCTCAATAAACTTCCTGCCTGCAATCATCAGTCTCTGTGTCCCAGTGAGTGCTGCTTTTCTCCAACAAAAATCACATCAGCTGATGAATGGCTAAACAACCTCAAGGTTGAAGAATGTGAGGGCATTGTGGAAACATTCCTTGTGCTGGTAAATGACAGTCATGAGGCCCAGCATACTCTTAAGAGATCCAATAATAAATTCATTGTTTTACATTTACACAACTACCACAGGTGATCTCTGAAAGTCACAGGATACAGATTCTCTAAAGCCTTGTTCCACAACCACAGAACCAGTGTTTACACCTGTAGCATATTCATTTTCATGGCCAAATTCAAGAAATCCTCTACAGCGCTCTGATAAATAGTATAATCAAAATTACATGAGTTGGAGGCAGATGTGGCTCAAGCAGTTGAGTGCCCTTCCCACATGCCACATGGGAGGTCCCAGGTTGGGTCTTGTGCCTCCTAAAACAAGCAAAAAACCAAAATAACAAACAACAAGCAAACAAATGAAAAAAAAACAACCATTGGAGCCGATATGGCTCAATGGTTGAGGGCTGGCTTCTCACACACAAGGTTCGGGGTTCAATCCCTATCCTGGTACCTCAAAAAAAAAAAAAAAAAAAAAAAAATACATGAGTGGAAGCTAAGGAAGTGACATAAACTTAGAATAAAAATAAAGTGTGAAAACACTAGGACAAAAAGGTTTTATCTCAAAACTTTAGCAAAAATACTGAATGCACTAATCTGTTCACATATCTTAGTTATAGAGATGTAAATGGCCTGTCCTCCTAAGTAGGAAGTCAAAGATGGAGGAAAATCAGTAAGTATTAAAAACAAATGCAATGCGAATATTCTTGCTGCCCTGATTTGTGATAATCAGGGTAGGCTAAACATTCGCTATATTAGAAACCATGCATGTGTCCCCAGACCTAGTTTTTCTCCCTAGGTCTGGTTTTTAGAATGCTGGTGATAAACTAAGCCTGATTTATTATATGACCATCCTGTATGGGAAAAGACTTTGGGTATCTTTGGTCAACCTTAAGAGATAAAGCAGGGGGACGGATGTGGCTTGGGTGGTTAGGCGTCTGTCTCCCATTTGGAGGGACCTGGGTTCGATCTCTGGAACCTCCTGGTAAAAATTTAAAATACACACACACACACACACACACAAGGTGCGGGCCACCAGGCCCCATGCGCGGGGGTGGCGCCAGGCCCTGCTAGTGGGTGAACCATGAGACCCCAAGAGCCAGGCAGCAAGATGATGACTTAACAGGAGAGTGACACAAGGGAGAGCCAAGATGAGACGCACAGAAAACCCATGAACTAAGGTGGTATAGGCAGTAGGATACCTCTCTCCCACATCAGAGGTTCTGAGGATCAAATCCCAGTAAAGACAGGAGGAGAAGGATGAGAAGAGAGGGCAGAAAAAAGGCACAGAGTCGCCCAGCAAATGGACACAGAAACAGCAAAAACAGGGCGGGGAAGGGGGGGTGTAAAAATGGATAAAAGTAAATAAATAAATAAATCCTTTAAAAAATGTATAGGGGAGGAAGATATGGACTATAATTGGAGGTAATACTTTGACAATGCTCTTTCATGATTTGTTAACAAATGTTTCACAACAATGTAGGGTGTTTGGGGGTGTGGGTGGGTGATGTATGGGAGCCCTGTACGATGTTATGCATGTTTGTTTTGTAAGATGACAATGTTTACTGAACACTTATAGTTTATGTATATTCATGTATGAATGATATACTTCAATAAATTGTTTTTTAAAAATGCAATTTATTTAGGTGCTGGGGAAGTAACAGACACACCTAACTGCCATCTCCCAGTACTCACCTACCTCCTCTCCTTTTTCTATTGTGTTCAGATGTTTCATACATTGCCATTCAGCAGCCCGGGGTGATTTTAGGTCCTAAGGAACAGCCAGACAATACCTTAAACCCAAAACCAGGAACAAACAGACCTGGCAGCTTATGTGGGGACTCTTACTGGCAGGGGCCCCTACTCCTGGTGTATATTGATGTCTCTACCTTCTGAAGCAAAGTGGGATGTAAGGAGCCACCATCCACCAACCCTGACCCAAGCAGTTGGCCTTCCAGGAGGACTGGTCACCATGTGATCACCTCTCCTGCTCTTTTGGACCAAAATTTGCTCTGTAAGTAATAAAGTGGTTAATTGCTGAAAGTTTCTATCATGCTGGAGCTTGTGTCCTCACTACACATCATATAGCAATTCAATCTATGTTAGGGTAGTACTGAAAATTAACCATGAGGAGGGAAGTAACCAAAACACACAGCAAAAGCATATCTTAATAAGTTAGTTTTGTTGATCTGTTGACAAGCTGTTTTCCAAATTTCTATAATGGATGGAGGAGAGATGGTTGTGAAAGGGATCTGAAGGGGGATGTGTGGAGAAAGCAATACAGACAGGAACTTCTATTTGCTGTCATCTCTCCTATAGCCAAAATAACATTAATCCTTTATTCTATGAAGCAAACTGTACATCAGAGCCTGTTAATTTTTCATATGCTTCAAGTAGACACATATAATGTGGTGTCCTCAAGAATGTGCCTCAAAGACCTCCAACTAGAGGTGGTGTAATTGACCAAGATCCCAAGCTGCTGCACTCTGAAATCTATTGCTAGGTTTGCAAGGAGTCCACAGTTTCCACAAGCTACTCCCTGTCCACATCTGAGTAGAGCAGGAATACTAACGAGGCCCTTTCCTGAGAGATATGAGACTTCTGTGATGACAGACTTTGGCTGGGGGACTCCCAATTGGCCATACCTAACATATGTTGGATATTCAATAGTTTTCTTTGGGAAAAAATAAATCATCATTATTATTAAGAGTTGCCAAAGACCCAACTCTTGCATCAACATCAAAAACTGAACTTAGTATGAAACTTAGTTTTAAGATGATTCTCAACTTCCTAATGTAGCTTCAGGATGTTGAAAATGGGTTAGAACTACAGAGAGAGAGAGATTCTTGTTCAGTATAAATCTAATCTCTGATAGAGTCATCTAAAAGAAAAATGGGTTGCTCCAACCCTCACAATCACCTTTTGATAATACTAACATCCTCGTTTTACAGAAAAGGAAATGTTAGGCTTGGAGAAACCAAGTAAGTTCTCATGGTTACATAGCTTTAAGGATAGGAGCTACCTTGTACTTGCTTACCGTTTCCACTATTCCAAGCAGTTAGAGAAAATATCTTTTATGAAAAGACACTGCAGGTATCAAGCACAGATGGGTGGCCAGATTATGTGGTGTAAAAAAATACTTCCAGTGTAAACTTTCAATAGTTATGAAAATTCACTTGAAAGTATTGTACCACCTTTATTTTACATAAGTCATACCTTCTTTTTCATATATTGTGTAATAAGTAATCTACAGACTCAATTTAAATTTCCACTTGTTTTACATTTAACAAAGTGCTCAGGTAAGACTCTTTATGTTGCTTTTAAATATAAAAATGGAAATTAATATCATTTAGTTGGAATTTGTCCTAATAAGTTCTAAGCACTAAATATTAAATATAGTACAATGCTTTGAATAAGTGAAATATTAGAAAAATATGTGTATAAAATGTGTGCTTATATTAAGTTTGGAATATTTTTAAGTAAAATATCATTAAGCAAAGCCACAAAATCAGAGGAATGAATCCAGTTAATTTCTTGCAAATCTTGTAGTGAACTGACTAACAGGCTGTTTGTATCAGCCCCAACACTCACATGACTTTGATCAGTGCCACCCTCACTTAGCTGAGGCAATAATGTGATTGAAGTCAGGTCATGGCACTATTTAGAATCCAAATATCAAAACAACTTTAAACTAAAGCTCCATTTACAAATTTGGAGCCATTAAATTCCACTGATGCCTCTCAACTCTTTCACTTTCAAGCCACAAATAGTTTCCTCTATTCACTAATCCCCCTTTCTCTTTCTCATACTCATAAGCTATGCAATTTTCCCCATCTGCTTCCTACTCTCCACCCTACTACCTCTCCCTTGATGTCCTTTCCAACTTTTTCTACTCTACCCTTTAGAGCACCCATTCATTTATAAACAAACCCCCTTACTCCTAACCACAACGTTGTACAGTCTGCACATTTTCCTTCTTGAAGACTTGACTTACATGAAGTTCCTTTGAACATGTGCTAATTCAGTACGTCCACATGACAAATCCAGGACAGAGACCCAGCACAGTCTTATTTCCACTCTGTGGCTTTCATATAATCACTTTTCCATTTTCTTGCAATTTACATTCATTTCACCAAGGTATATCACCCTGAATACTGGGACTTACCAGCTTTCAGGTCATTCCTTCAAAATCCATTTCTTTTCATCCCAAAGTCTCACTATAAACAAAATTAATAATCAGTACTCATGTACTGCTATCCAACAACCTGGCCACAGAATTTGTGTCCTCCACTCCCACTCTCATTTCAGTAACCCACTTCCAACTCCTCAGCCTCATAAGCTCATGAGTAACCCAATCTGAATGCTTCTACCATTGGAATCTGCTTCCCAGTTACAATTTCCCATAATTTATGTATTCTTAACTTCATTTCCATCAATCCTCATCTGGAATATCCTTGAAATTTTCCAGTCCTCTGACTCTTAGCATCTTCTCTCCAACTATTAGCCCCTTTCTAAGCTCAATTTCTTCTATGGTACAATGTTGGTCTTCATTCTGCTACTTACTTGTACAATATCTGGGTAATTAATTAACTACATCCTCAATTCTTTCTTATAAATTAGGAATAATGTTTACACCTCATAGGAAAGAAGGGAAGAAATGTAGCAATATACATAATTTCCTAAGCACAATTCCTAGAACATTTTAAGCTCCCAATCAATATTAATTGCTATGATCACTAAAATTCTTAATTCCCTCACACCTTTGTCTTCCTGCAATAAGGAACCTGAAAATCCCAAGCTCAGAATAGAAAAGGCAATCATAGTAAAGAGTAGAGCTAGGAGAAAATGAATGAACTATGCAGATGATGACACTAAACATGTATAGATTCTAATTTTAAATACAACTCTCAATGCCTTTCGAGTAAGCTCTTCACATGCCTCTTGGTATCTTCCTCTCCCCTCCACTACAGTTATATAACATCTCTTCCTCTCCTCAAGTTCCTTAACCACTCCCAGTCACCCCCCTCTGGTTTAACTTAGCTTCTTAGTCACAAAGAAAATGAAAACCTTCAGGTCTGAGATGAACTCCCACAGCTTCTTGGTCACCTATGTACATCTCTGCATGTCTATTAGTCCTTCATTATTTCTCCCTGCCCCAGTGGTGGAGGGGAGCCCCTTCATGGTCACCCAGCATGCCCTCACCTGGCCACTTGATAATAAGTTGATAGATGATAATGTTTCAGTTAAGATACTGGATTTCTTGCTTAACTTCTTTCACATACATTTTTACACTTACTGCATGAACAGCATTTTAACTGCTACCTGACAGTCAAGAAATAGAGTCTTAAGCAGTTCATATTTTCAGATATTTTTCTCCAACTGTTGGGAAATTACCAGTCTATTCACCTGTCTCTGAAGAGATTTTTAAAGGGGTGGAAGGAAATAGAAGTCAAGTTACAACATACATTTGTTGGCAATAAAATCAAATAAACAGATATCATTCACTTTAATTGTTCTGTATTTTTCTTAAACACAAGTTATAATACAGGCCTAAGTTAACTGCTAAAACCGAAATTTAGAATTTTTAAACCTTAGGCAGGTGACTTCCATTTAGCTGCATGAAAGCCATGGCCTAGATTGTTATTAATACCTGGCAGAGCTTCACACTTTTCCTTTCTTTGTTTGCATTTTTTTGTGGTTTCTTTATTTTATTTGACCACCCAGATTTATTAAGTTCTACATTAAATAAATTATCTTACTTCTTTTAGATCTAAAGCCAAATGAACTTATCGAATGCTCTTTCCAATCTAGTTCAGTATCTCCCACAAGCTCAGAGTTTCAGCAGCACAGGTACTGCTTCTAAAGGGCACTGTAATAATCATCTCCATGGATACTTATGTGTTTTTCTGAATTGATGTAGGTCATTAGTAAGATAGTTCCAAAGTCACTTTCCAAAGCTGAAATACCGATATGACATTTGCTAAATTTTGAAAACCCTGTCAGAAGTAATACCACAATTTCCTTCAAAAATTCCAAACAATTCATCAAATTCCTTCTATGCTGTGGAAAGGCTGCTGGAAGACCAATGTTTTCAAACTGTTTGGCTTGATTATACAGGAGTGGTACCACTTATCTAAAGCTATTTTAAGCATCTACTTGGGTTACGGTAAACTATATTGTAAATCTAATTACATTTGCTCACAGGGAAGTAAGTACATACAAACCCTGTTCTGTAATCTACTTAACAAAAGGCACTAAAGTTTCTTTTGCATCATTTATCAAAAATGTTATTATACAGTCATTTTTATTTCTTATGCCTGTCTCATTCACTATAAATTCTACAAGGGCATGGGGATATACTGTATACACAGTACCTAGTGAAGTATCTAGACAGGCAGTAAAGTTTGATGAACCAATAAATGACTATGTAAGAGATAACTAAATTCATATACCTTTACACTTACCACTTAAACTAATGCTGAAAACGTAGACTTATTTTAGAGATTCTTTGGGACATAGTATGTGTGAATTTAAATTGGAATGGACTTATAGTTCTGATATTTACTAGTTTTATGATCAAATATAAGTGGGATTGAACTCTCTAGCCTTCTCTTTCCTGTTCTGTAAAATGTATATAATCGTTCTGCAGAATTGAAGTATTAAAGATAATGCAAAAAAAAAAAAAAAAAAAAAAATAGGCAGCACAACGCACAGCACGGAGCAAGGCCTTAATATGGAAGGTAATATAAATTAACATTTTATGTAACTTTTAAGTGAATTATATTAATCTATATTATCCAAGGGCTTTAAAAAATTGACAACAAAAGTCCATTTTGAGCGTATGTAGGCAGGGATAACCCATTAATAATTTACAGCATTCAATTATGAACTTTCCAACACCCTTTAGGCCTATTTTCCCAATTATTACAAGCCCTTTCAACAAGTTGTTTTCAATTAAATTTCAGCATTCTTAACTCTGAACACTTTCTGAATTATTCACAACCATTCTGGAATCTATCTCAACTTATCACCCTGATCACAATTTTAATCCATGGTTAGTTTAATTCACTGGCCTAAACTGCAATCTCTCCTTCATCTCATTATTGTCGCTATATTCAATAACTTTAACCAATATCACTGTATTAAAAGCTATCATATCTGAATTGTCTTCCACCTTCTGGACTATACATTCCTTTAAGCCCTATCCTCTACATGAAAAAGCAGATTCAATCTTAATCTGTCACATTTATTCTTCCATTCATACACTGGACATTCACTAAGCAGTATCTATAAACCAGGTGCTATGTTGGGTTGTGGAGTTACCATAAAGGATGACCACAATAAAGTTTCTAGTATGAAAGGATTCAGTCTAATTAGGGGATGCAAACCTAGAAATAGATAATTATAGAAAATGAGGTAAGAAGTACAATAAATATGTACAAGGCTTTATGAAAACACTAAGAGATTTCTAACCCAGTCTGGGGACATGAAGGACAGGGACAGAAACACAGAAAAAGTGATACCTGGGGCAAGCATTAAAGATGAGGAATAATTAAGGAGCTAAAAGAACACGAGGAAGAGCACTGTAGGCCTGAGGATCAGAGTGAAGTACAGATACAAATGATAGCATATTCCTATAGGAAACACCAAGACAGCAGATTTATTTTGAAACTCTCAATTCAGTTCACAAAGTATATATCAAACATAAGAAAGTCTAGGAAAGAGTTTAACTTGGACTGTGTTTAAATTAAAATGAACATAATTTTTTAAATCTGTAAATTCAAATTTTTTTCTTTTAAACATCAGTACATAAAGCAGCATAAGGAACCCTCTGTTTTGTTGGGCTTTATTCAGGGTTTCAGATCACATGGGTAGAGTCTTGAAATTCCAAAATGGTCGATTATTAGCATTATGATAGTATCTTCCCACCAAAGACAGCTCTAAACTGCCTTAATAGTGACATCTAGGTAAAGAGCATAAAGACTGTAAAAAGGAACTGATATACAGTTGGAAGGCAGTATCCATAATGTTCATAAAGCCTTAGGTTGTAGGAGAGCATCAGAATTCACTCCTTCTTTTCACAAATGGAGAAAGAAAGAACAAGTGATAGACAATAATGTTAAGTGACTTGCCCAAAGTCAGAATAATCTTACTAAAATGACTGCCTTAAATGTAAAAGTAGAAAAATTTTAAAGACAATATTTTGCAAACAAAACCACAATAGAATAGCTTTTGTTTCTATTCTGGATACAGATACAATAATGGTCCAAGAAACAATTGTACAATTATAAAGCAAATTTGTGTTCATTAAAAACATTCATTTACTAATACAACTAGTTTTGTGTCTCATCAAGGCAGGGTCCTCATGCACCCATCACTGTGTTCCCATCACTAACAAAGAAGGTTCTAAGAAATGTTTGTTGAATGAATGAGTGAATATCAATTATTAACAAGACTAAATTTATGAGGATTTGGTTGCAAATGGACACACAAAACAAAGTACCACTCTGTATCAAACAGACAAACTGAAAGGATGGTTTGTATAAATTAAAATTTAAAAGATCATGGGAATAAGGGGTGGAGGAATAGCTTTTTTGTCTAATGTGGTTAGGTAAAGTCTTTGTGATAGAAGGAGTGGGGATAGGAAAGAGATTTACCTAGGTTGAAATGCTCTGTATGTACTATTTCAGGCAGTTCTCACTACAACGCATCCTGACAGCTATTACATCCCCATTTTATAGACAGATATTAAAGTTTAAAGAGTTTACGAAAGATTGCTTTAAGTAATATGTGTTTATATAAAATTATATATTTTTTAATATTTCTATACAGACGTTGCCCTAAATGTTTTGTTCAACTAGAAACCTTTTTTAACTTCTCAATTTGTACAACCTAGTTGCTTTTCATACATGTAGTTTCTCTCCCAAAAGCTGGCACATTAGTTTTAATGTTCCTGAGGGAACTTTGCTTAAGCACCAGAAGATTCTTTTTGTTGCTTTGCTTTTTCTGGAAAAGACATTACGAATATCAGGCTCTTTATCAGGTTGTCAAGATGAAAGGTGGGATCTCAGCTGTTAATATATGGTAGCACTTGTTTTTGATAGGGACTGCCAACAACTTTCATTTTATCTGTCCATCAATGGGTAAAAAAAAAATTAATTTAAAGCAATCTTACACAATTGCAAATACTTGGCAAGATAAATGGTTTTAGTCGCCAAAGGTAGCTTTGAATCCTATTTTTATTTGGAAAGATAGCATCCAAGACTATTTTAGGAAAAGCATCACATTATTTTTTTCAGAATCTCAGTCATTTATTTTCCAGTAGCAAACAAAAAAAGTAACCACAATATTTAGAAAAATAAAATTCTAAAATATTCTTTCTTTTAGTGTGCAAAGCGTTCAGGTTATAAGATTTCATTTCAAATGACAAAATTGGGATATTCACCAAAATTTTCATAGGACGTATAAGTTGTAATCATGAAATGCCCCAAAAAAGTCATATGTTAAGAACATAGAGGAAATTATAAATTCCCTTTTGTTGTTGTGTTGGTGATCAAACCATGCCCACCACAAAAGGCATGTTCGAGTCCAAACCCCTGTTATGGTGGGAATGAACCCATTCATAAACAGAATATTTGAAGATGTTATTAGTTAAGATATGCCCAAACTGAATGAGGGTGGGCCTTAGGCCAATATGGCTGAAGTCTTTATAAGCAAAGGAAATTGGACACCTAGATAGAATACACAGGGAACAGACAAAAGATGGATGTCAACAGAACCTGAAGGAGAAAGAAGAAACCTGCACGTGCATTGCCATTTAACAGAAAAGCCAAGACACCCCAAAGATTGCTGACAAGCCAGGATACTGACCCCAGGAGGAAGAAGCTTTCTGGCCTCTGAAACAGTGAGCCAATAAATTCCACTCTTTAAGTCAAGATATGGTATTTATTTTAGAAGCTGAGAAACTAAAACAAAATGTATTCTAGAATTACACTTGATGGACTGAAGAAAATATTTAGGAAATATTTAATTTATCAGTGATATAAAAATTAATTCCTTATAGAATATTTCAGATGATTAGAGTCAGACAAATCTATCTTTGAGTCCTAGGTCAACCTCTAGAGCTGATTACTTAACCATTAGTATGGTCCCCACTTTCTGATGGAAAAAAGAAAGTTTTCTTTTGCTCTGATGAAAAGAGCAAAGAGGTCAATGATACTTGAATTGTACAGGCCCATCTTGAAAACAGAACAAAATTTTCTAATACACAATCAAGAATTATTTTCCAACAATATCTATATAACTTTCTGAAAAACAATGTGTCAAGTCTATATGCTCAAACATTAACATTTGGATCATCAGAGTGGATCTGGCACTACATAAAACTGGTATAAAGATGGAGTCTGGCACATAGGTAGGCGGGAGATGTTTGTGTGGGATGTGGTGGGAGGTGTGGGAGGTGGGCAACATGGGAATCCCAGTGGGTTCCGTGTAATATTTTGGGTAACTAAGCACCTCTTAAAATATATGTATATATATATATATATAAATAACATTTTTGTAAGCAAATACACATATATGCATATATATTTATATATCATTTTGCAAATGTTTGTATGTATTGTGAGAATTTTGATTTTTACTCATAATAAAAAACAACAACAACAACAACAAAAAAGATGGAGTCTGACCTTGAGTTCATATAATCAAACAGACAAGTTATATCCAAAACAGTATGGACTACCTATGGTCTCTCCAGTTGAATTTGCCCACCACCCTTATAATTTTGCAATTAGCAATATCTGATATTAAGTGCTGTTTTAGTCTGCTAGGCTGCTGAAAGCAGAAATGGCTTGGCTTTTACAATGGGGACTTATTGGCTTACATGCTTACAGTTCCAAGACTGAAAAAAATGTTCAAACCAAGGCATAATCATGTGATACATTCTCCCTGAGAATGGCTGCCAGTGATCCTGGACTGTCACATGGCAAGGTACATGGCAGCATCTGCTGGGCTTTCCTTTCCCCTTCAGGTTCTACTGTCTTCAGGTTTCTGCTTGTATAGTTCTTTTCTCTCTCTCTGTCTGAATTTCATTCTCTTATAAAGGACCCCAGTAAGAGGATTAAGACCCATCCTGGGCCACACTTTACTGAAGTAACCTAATACAAAGGTCTCACCTATAATAGATTCACACCCACAGGAATGGACCAGCTTTAAGAACATGAATTTCTGGGTTGCATACATTCTCAAACCACCACAATTACCTATTTTGTACATATGTTTGTCACCAAAATTAAATTAAGTGCATTGTTTGGACATTGTGTAGAATAACTTAATCAGAAAAGCCTGAAAAAATTTTGTTTCTTAAACCAGGAAAGAGAGGATGAATAAGCATATATTCCTTAAGCTTGTAATCTGCTAGTGTTAGGACAGAGGTTACCTTGAATACCAAGATATAACCAAAAATAAAAATAAGAATCAACAAATGAGAGTAGATACTTCCAGCCTTTGCAGATTGGCTTTGGTCTTGTACTCTCCTTCAGCACTTAGCCAACTTTACAGTGAGCCTAAAGGACAAGCCAAGGTGAAAGCATACAGTCCTTTTAGACCTTTTTCTGACTGTGCCACTTCTCTTGGGCATATTCATGGCACATGGCCTTATCCATTCCCCATATACACAGATACTCAATATAGGCCAAACTTCCCCCAGGAAATTCACAGCCTTTCCTCTCCCTCTTATGCACTGTTGTACTTGTATATCTCAACTAATAATACTTTGCCATAGGCAGTTGTGGTTTGATTGTTTCCTTATAGTGTTTTAGCAGCACTGCCAGTCCCTTTTATATCCACAGCAAGTTCTGGGGCCTGTGAACCAGAGCCTGGCATCCTGGATCAGTCCTTTAGGTTGCCACCTGACAGATCACTACAGACGGACATGTACCTCAATATGCACATAAATGTTACTCTGTTCCTTCTGGAACCAAGGCCAAGAACCTGTACTGGGAGTGTGTGCTGACACTGCACCAAGCAGGGGAAGAAGTGGGGGAAGGGCCAGCAAAGGTGCCACAGGATTTTCCTACTATCTTTAAGTGGCCTTTTTCTTGACTCAGCACTCACCCAGTTACTGCAACCTTTTAAGTTTTTATTCCAGAGCCTGAGAAAGATGGTTCTGCCAGTTTCTGCTGTGGAGGAATGGGACCTGGGAGTTTCTCATTTTACCATCTTGTTGACATCATTCTTTACACAAAAGGAATCTCGCCAAAGTAGAATCCATCTGAAGTGTAGGTAGGTTTTAGGAAATTATAACAGAACTCTTTACAAAACCTTCATGGAATTTGCTATTGTGTACACCTTCCAAGTGGATTATCAAACAGTAAAAAGATATTCATGAATTTACTCTCATATTATTAAGTGAAGAAATGGTTTGAGAGTACTTAATTAGTATATTAAATAACATTTTAACATTCTCTAATGGCAAAAATATTATACTGTGATCTCATTTATTGCATTGCATGTAAAATGTTCTACCATAAGTTCACTTTGTATATTAAAACTGAGGAATTTGTTCCAGCCAGATTTCCAATGGAAACACAATTGAGGAAATAAGTCACAAAGGCAATGTTAATAAGGGGCAGAAATTCAAGCTCTGATAGTACTTTTGTACCTGGATATAGCAGAGAACTTTCCAATTAGGACCAACAAGAATAAAGCTGATAACTCCACGCTGAGAATTATAGGGAGAGGTCAGCAGCATGTAATGAGAATTTGGAGCACATACATCCAGCTGTAACACCTTTAGTTTAGTATAGTTTCTAATGGCAAAAGCTAATGGCTCCATGACAATAATAAATAATGGTGAGAAAATATTCTAGCCTCAGGCCTCAGAAAAATAACTCTGGTGGCATTATACAATTTTCACTAAGACTAGCTGAAGAAGTAGTTCTAAAGGGTTAGTTTCATTCTCCTAAATTTCATTAACTAGCAACAATGTGGAAACCATAACAGGCAATGAGCAGGCTTTCAGTTTAATTCCAACCTTCCCTGAAATGTAATCTGTATTTAGGCATGTCTCTGCAGAAAAAAGGAAATCACTGCCCACTTGCCCATCGCCCACTGCATACCATTCAGAATACAATTTTAAAGATGAATAATACTTAAAAGCATTAGAATTAATTTGGCCCTTATTGTACACCTACCAGTAGAGTCCCAGAGCCCTCCCAGTACACATCATGTGCAGAATGCCACCTGGAATTGTGCCTTGCACAGTCTACAAAGCCATTTACAGGCAGCCCTGAAGTCATATTTAAGAATATGGACTCAGAGTTGGAAGACTTCATTAAGTAACCCTAACCATGCAACTGTGGGCAAGTTAATGAACCTGGCTAAGTTTCAGTTTCCATAGCCATAAAAAGGGAATAATATTAGCCACAACTAAGGATTATTGAGCATTAAATGTCCAAATAATATACACAGTGCACTGCCTGGCAGAAATAAATGAGCTATTAAACTTAGTTGTTTAATTTGTTGCTATTACCATGTGCCAACTTTTATCATAAATGCCGCAAAATATCTTGAACACCATATATGAACATGAGACACGTAGAATTTTAGAGATTAAATTCTATTGCTAAACATTAAGTAACAATATCACTCTTATTTAACCCTTACCATGAAAAAGGACCACATACAATATGATGTGGCTTTTTGATCCCATGCTAACCAATACACTAGTAGCCCACTGGAATCTGATGTATCTGTAATTTTGGCAGCCACACTGCACAGGCTGTAGTTCCTCAAATGCACAGTTTCCCTCAAAGCCTAAGGCCTGACTCTCGGATCTCACTAGGCCCTTAAAAACCTGTTAGAAAATATAATAGAGTAAGGTAGAATTTAAATTTAGCTAATATAAATAGCACAATAAGTTATTAACCAAGAAGACTGCCTAATTTTATAAAAATAAAAGAACAAGTATGTAGATAGTTTTGAGCATTTGTAGAAGGCAAGGTTAATGTACTTCAAAATCCTGTAATATACACCCTAAGATCTACATTAGAATTATTTTTCTGTTATGCAGCTAAAGCCTAGAAGCAGCCAGGCATAGTATTAATGGCAGGATGGACTCCTCACTGTTAGGTAACTTTCATGCAAGTCTTTCTCTTTCCCTAAAGCCAATGCCCATCAGCCCGTTAACTCACAATAGTTTCTTTTCACAGCTCTCTCTCTTCAAACCCTTACTCCTCAAGTAGATCTCGGCCAGTCATGCACTGCCCAAATTATATTTGTATCTAGTTGCTACCTTGAGTACAAAACAAGGCAAAAGAAAAAAATGCACACTAATTTTTACTTTGATTTGAGCTAAGAAAATTCCTCTTAGAATTTTACAGATGAAAAAGAAATATGTTGAGTTATTCTGGTTAGTCAGCAGAGGTTCTTAACCAGAAGCAATTTTGTCCTCCAGAGGACATTTGGCAATGTTTCGAGGCATATTTGGTTACAAAAAGTGGGGGGGTACTACTGGTTTTCAGTGGATGGGAGCAAGTGCCTGGACTATGGTGAAGCAAGAGAGTTGCCTAAGTTTCAAAATTTAAGGACTCACTCTCAGGATCATGCAAGTGCCAGATCAACATTTATATGACACCAAGAATAAGCACTTCCCTAAATATTTTACCCTAGGTGACTCCCATGCCTCACCCTAGTCCCTGCACAGAGCAGAGGCAAGGGATGCTGCTAAATATCCTAAAATGCATATGAGAATTGCTCACCTCACCACGACAAAGGATTAACCAGTCCAAGATATCAACAATGTTGAGGGTGAGAAATCTAGACTAGTTTTAAAGAACCTCAAGAAAATCAGGAGTAGATACCTTTTCCATTTTTCTAAAAGTTATAAATTTTAAATCACTTCTTAAAATGTGCCTAAAAGTGAAATACAAAATCCTAGCATTTAATCTGCTTTACTCCCATTTACATATTCTACAATGTTAAATTCATTCATTCTTTTCTTCCTGGACTTTGGGCTCAGATTCCTGTTTTCCCTCTGCTAGTGTGTCTTTCACTCATCCCACCTACAGAGATTGACATCTTCTCATGAAAATGTTACCTCTCCATTTTCTGATTTTTCTCTCTTTCTTTCTCTCTTTTATGGTCTTTATAGTTGGTTTTATATTACAGCAATTTATTTAGTTATTTAGCCATCCCCCCACACACACATATATACAAACATGCACACAAATATACACACACTAATTCAAGCTCCTTATGGGCATGGACCAGATTTTCTTTATATTTACTCTCCCCACCACATACATCTAGGACATGCTTTGAACATGTAAACATTCAATGCATGTTTTAAATGGGTAGATGAGGCAGGTATATATAATGAGAGATAACAGAGAGCATGAACCATAGTATTTCCCAGAGTCTCTCTGAATCTGAATATAACATTGCATCATTAGGTCTTGACGACTCCAGTACCAATTTTCTTTTCTTAGGAGATGTCTATATCTATGTCAAATTTGATGTCTCAGAATGCTTGAGGTTTGTCTTCAGTAGGTAACTGACGATATTTTGCTCCAAACAAAGCACAGAGTAGAATCTATTTTCTTCCCAAAGACCCATGCAAGCAGGAAAAGAGCTCATATCTTTGACTGAGCTATAACCCCAAATTCAGGAGGAAAATAAATCCAATTATTAGTAACAGTTGATATAATCTTTTCCCCCTGACATGGGACATAACTCCCAGGAAATGAAACTCCCTGGCACCGAAGGATTATTACCAAGCGCCAAACAGCAATGCATGTGGAAATAGACCTTGACCAAAATGGGGAAGCATTAAATAAAAAAGAGTTTTTATGGCTACGAGATTTCAAAGTGGTTGGATTGTCATTCTGTAGTTGACACTTATGCAG
This sequence comes from Tolypeutes matacus, assembly GCA_026826555.1. Classification (NCBI taxonomy): domain Eukaryota; kingdom Metazoa; phylum Chordata; class Mammalia; order Cingulata; family Chlamyphoridae; genus Tolypeutes; species Tolypeutes matacus. The sequence continues at coordinate 5,910,943 of JAKSZT010053801.1, read as the reverse complement.
GTCTCAGGCAGATTTCACTAACTGCTGCAGTAAACAAAACCTCAAACATCCATAAGGGGATCTGGTCACTATAGGCAAAACACACAGCCGCATGAAATCAACACCCTTTCAGTGGGCCCTATTTAGGAATATATGATAATCTTTTTTCCCACTATAACAGAGATGGACAACATATATAAATTTCCTACTTGTGATTCTTCTACCCCTTTCTTTGAACCTATAATTATCACTATACCCATTAAATATATGTCTCAAAGACTTAAATCTTTGGACTGTTCATATGCCGGTTGAGCCCTGAATCCCAGCAAAGTTGTGGCCAAAACCCACTCTATAGTTTTTCAGACATGTCCAGGACAACTAACAAAATGATGATGATGGGCAAACCCCATCCCCCAAATCAGGAAGAATCTACAGCTGCAAACAAAACAGTTCCTTCCATCTGCCTCATAATATCTAAGCCCCCTCTCAAGCCACAGCAGTCACACCAGATATCATCCCAAATTACTCAAGACTGAGGAATGAACAACTATGGGGGGGGGGCATAGACCAATACAGATTTATTGTTATTGTTGGTATTATGTGGTAATGGAAGAACCTATAACATTTATATAAAGATAGTTGTTACCAGAGGTTCAAAGGGGAGGAGGAGGCATGGATAGGTAGAACACAGGGCATTTTTAGGGCATTAGAATTGTTCTGTATGGAACTGTTATCTGCAATGAGTTATATGATATTGTACCTTTATCAAAGCCCATAAAACTGTACAGCGCAAAGTATAAACCATAAACTACAGATCTTGATTATCAGCAAGGCTTCAATTTGGTTCATCAATTGTAACAAATGTACCTCACTAATGAAACATGTAAAAAATAGGGAAAAATGTATATGTGGGTGGATGGGGGTAATATGGGAATCCCCTATACTTTTTTTTCTTTGAGGTACCAAAGCCGGGCATTGAACCCAGGACCTTGTATGTAGGAAGATGGCGCTCAACCACCAAGCCACATTAGCTCCCCTGAGTTGTTTTTTAGTTTGTTTGCTTGTTTGTTTTTTTGTTTTGTTTTAAGGAGACACTGGAAACCAAACCCGGGACCTCCCATGTGGGAAGCAGGCATTCAACATCCACTCCCTCCCCTATACTTTTGATGTAACTTTTCTATAATCTAAAACTTCTCTAAAAATAAAAGTTTATAATGATTTTTTAAAAATAATCTAGTGACATGTCAAACTATTCAGGAAATCAAATTGCTGCACTTGAAAGCACATTTCTATCCATCTCTACTTCACTCTTAACCCTAAAACTCTTCTGAACCATTTCCAAATTTGCATTTTTAACCAAAAATAAGCTAAGAGTGCCTATGTGGTTAATATGTGGCTATATACATCTTCTTATTGAAAAGTAAAATATGATATAGTGGCAAATTTTCTGGCTATTTGACTCTGAAACACATGTAATATATTTTATGATTTTAAATATGTAATTTAGATGGATACCATGAAAGCACTGATTTTACCCATATGATCCTATCAGAAAAATATGTCAACATTTAACTGGTACCTGGAAAGATTACGTCTCACTTTAATAGTTTATTATGGAAACAGTTATTATGAAAAAAAGTCTATATTGAAAATTAAGTGCATATTCCAACAACATAATAATTTTCAAAAATTAAAGTCACAGAGCTATTACATTAGATTTTGTGTCCCATACTGCTATTTGGTTCTGGGCTAAGAAAATTTTGTTTGCATAGTTGGGAGAAAGAATCTGTCTTCTCTTAAACATTTAGTATGAGCCAAGCAATTTCCATGTGCATTTCATTCCATACTTGCAGCAACCCTAAAGAGAGGTTTTACCACCTACCTTTTGTAGATGAGGAAAGAGCCTCAAAGGTTTAGCAAGCTGCCAAATCGCACACTACCAGTAAACAGCTGCTGTCCAACTACCACTATCCCCAAAAGATTTTGGTCTATAGTTTAAACTATGAAAGACACAGAAAATCTATTCATATTTTAAGATTGTACTACCAGTAAACCAATACACACAACTTAGTGTTAAGCTGCAATAATTCTCAGGGTCGATAAAGATGAGTTTCCCAGAAAGGAAATACACCACATCAAAGAAAAATTACCATGGCAGAGTGCCATTATGCTGCTGGTATATGCAACGAGAAGGAAGGGAGAGATAGGGTGCATCATAATTCTCTCAGTGCTAATCTAGTTCTTACTCATTTGTTTCTTGTATCAACAATTACTGCTTTGGGCCTACTATGTATAAGACACTTTAACACATAATCTTTGGGATTAAAAGATGTAAATATGCTATCTTCTCTCAAAAAGTTTACAAGCACATAAAATTTTTAAAAAGCTGGATAATGCACAATTAGTTCCAAAAGCATTATTTAATTAGTAAGCATATGTCTTCCAGCATGGACCACTAGGACAGGCATCATTATAAAGGTGGAATTTAAGCTGCCCTTCAAGGACAGGCTAAATTTCAATAGGTAGAGATTGCAAAAGTTTAGATGCAGAAAGGCATGAAGCATACTTTTGAGAATAAAATTCCAAATTTAAGAAATTCTACATAGGCACACATTCTTAAATGCTTTGTAGTTGAAGGTTTTGACTGAGACTGCCCTAACTTTCCTTTACCTTAACTAACCTTTAATACAGGCTTCTCCTGGACTCCAGGCCCTTGGCCTCCTGCTCACCCAGGCTTTTACACTACTCAGGTGCCTGAGAGACTCCCAATTAGGTAGATCCTTATCTCCCTCCTCCTCCCTCCTGGTCCTTACAAACTCCAGGTGGTCTAATTACCTCAAAGGAAAACATTCAGAACCAAGTGGTACTAATTTCAACCTCACCCCTTCCAGTGATCAAATCCCCATCACCATCAGGTGCTTTTTCACCACATACTGCAGCCCTTAAAAAGCTTACTATCCTTTGTGTCCATGGAGTTGCATTCTATTCTCTTCCCTCAACCGTGGCAGTTATGAATAAAGTCATTCTTGCCTGTTTCGCATTGTCCAGTGAAGTTTTTTTCTTAGACAATATATATAGAAATAACGTACAAAATTTTTAAAAAGTTGCTCAGAAAAACTATTTTCTTTCATTTTATTACTTATGAGAAGATAATTTTCATAGTTTTGTGTATAATATGTGCACTGGTCATTATATAATATTTGAACAAATATGAGAAGGGCATATCATTCTAATAGTCAAGTAGATCACTTCTGGATAGAAAATTGGTTAAAAATTATTTGAAAAATAATTTATTACTGAAATACTTTAATAATTGTTTAAATACCTTATTATTTAATAATTACTGGGTACTCCAAGCACTGTTCAACCATTGTATATGGCAACAATGGAGGTTACATAGATACAGTTAGATGAAAAATACATAAATAGGTAGACTGAAACAAGCACACAAACAGACCTCCAGGTCATACAAATGAAGATCAAGAAAAGTTCTTTAAGAATCTAATGTAGTCTTAAGAGATTTTTTTTTCTCGATCCTAAGGAAACAGAAATTTTAATTTGAGTGCCCACTCGGACATTAATTGATTCATTCAAGTCAGTAATTGGGGACCTACCATATTCTAAGCTAGATGTTAAGCTAAGTGCTGGGTTTTAAAAAGGAAGAAAATAATGTGATTTTCCTTCACTACATAGTATGGGAGACAGATATGGAAGCACATAATTATAATGAAATGTGACAAGTGCTACAACAGGGGTAGATTAAGGTCCTATGAAAGCAATCAATGCTTCCTATGGGACTCTGGTGTAATTTTATAGAGGAAGATACAATTGAAGTGAGTCTTAAAAGACAAGCAGTGAGAACTTTGACAGGCATTTCAGATATAAAGAACAGAATATCCAAAGATATATCTTCTTGATGGAGGCTGGCAAGTGAGGGACCCTGAATCATTGGATGCACAATATGCAGAGGGAGGAGTTGCAACTGATAATATATGGTTGTGCTTGACTGTAAAAGATCTTATAGGCTAAACTATGTACTACAAAAACAAAGGGAGGGGGTAGTTAATAAAGGTTTAGCACATGGAAGAGATATGATTAAATTTGTTCTTTAGTAAAAACTGCTTTATGACAATGTGTATAATTTAAAAAGAAGAAAAAAGAGGAGCTGTGGGATAGCTCAGGTGGAAAATATTCAAGATTTCAAAGCAAGTAATAGGAATGGAAAAAAATGTTGGATTCAAAAGATATATCTAAAGTTTTAATAATTTGGTGAAAATTTGGATCAGATGGTAAGAAATGTCAAAAATGCCGCAATTGTTTGCATGTGGAAGATTGGGTGGATATTTATGGGTTTTTATAGAAGGCTATGTGCAGACAGTGGCCATGCAGGACTGCAGCTGAAGAGAGCAGATTGGCAGGAGTTGTAGACCTGGAAAACGTCATCTTAGAAGTGAAGAGCTGAAATTCTGAAGTCAGATGTGTCACTGAAAATACGAGGAGGGGATGAAAAAAGCAGAGATTTGAGAAATATAGTGTTAGGTGATAGGAAGTAAAGAAACAATCTGAGAAGGAGACAAAGGTAGAGAAGAAGTTTAACAACTCTTTTATATAAAAGACAATGGGAACTGGGTAAAGATGATGGGATTTACCCAGAGAAGGTCCTCATAGTTAATCGTCCTCTGAAGCTTTGTGAGCAAAAAATATGTCATTATTTAAAGGTAAAGAATCTCTCCTTAGGAGGCTAAGGTTTCTCTCTATCAAAATTAGTAGGAAACATTAGACATAAAAAGATAAAGAAAAATCAAAAGACTGGTACATACACACACATAGAAAGATAACTTCATGATAACACAGTTTACGTAAGAAATGCAGATGTACTTTGTACAGCACAAGAAATCTAAACAGTGGTCTTTCAAACTTTACTTCTGAAAGAATTCAATTAAATGTTTATCTAATTAAATGCAAAATAAATTAATGGACTTTTTTCATCATTGAAGTGGTGACATTATGCCACAGAAAATTATTTCTGGTTTAATTCACCAATTGTGCATAAATTCTCTTGGGTTCCAGGTCAATGCACGAAGCATAGCACGCTGTAAGCTATATGAAACCTATGGGGAACTGTAGGATTGGCTTCATTTTTAAAGAGGAAAAAGTTTTATTTACAAGACAACTCAGCTGTGAAACTGAAGTAATAACATGAATTAATTTATACACTGCATGTAAAGGTCGACTACTTTTAACAACTTCTCTCCATGTTCTTGAGAGTAGGGAAAAAAAAAAAACCAAATTAGATGAAACAATATTTATAAATGTTATAAGAGCAAAGTTTCTTCTTGGTACATGCCAAACCTCTATTTAATATATATCCAGATGAAAAGGTTAAATCTATTTTACTCAGTGGCAAAGGAATTAAAACTATTCTGATCACAATCTAGATCCCTTTTATTTTTACCAGACTTATTTTCTCTCACACTCAATCTATCTTGTCATCAGCTGTGGGCCTGAAAGTCCAGAGGCAAAATAATCAAAAGGAAAAGTGAGTAGGAACCCGGATTTCAGAATTACCCTTAGCTCAGGAATGTACTCTGATATGCTGATAGCTGGTCACTTCTGTGACAGTATGGGCTGCTGTCAAACAAGTGGGAGGAATCTCAAGCTTGGATTCAGGGTTCCTGTGTTTAAGTCTGGGCTATACTCTGTATTTGTTATGTGACTGTGAGTGAGTCACTCAAATCCTTTGAGCCTCAGTTTTATTCATCTGCAAAATGGAGAAAATTTTCTCATTGGTCCACCTCACTGAATTAATGAGATCAATTAAAGCACTGTGCTTATTTTTATTAATTTTTAAGCTACAGGTGACCTGGAAATGACCCAGAACATAACTGGATATGCTCATTCATAGGGAATTAGACTGAGACCATCCTTCAGTCTTAATTCATATGTTCCCTTCTTTAAAAATACTCAGGTGTGAGAGCAGATGTGGCTCAAGCAGTTGCATGCCTGCCTCCCATATGGGAGGTCCCAGATTTGGTTCCCAGTGCCTCCTTAAAAAACAAAAACAAACAACAAGCAAAACAAATGAAAAAAACCAACTCAGGGAAGCCGATGTGGCATAGTAGTGGAACACCAGCTTCCCACATGAGGTCCCGATTCAATCTTGGGCCCCCAGTACCTCAAAAAAAAAAAAAAAAAAACCTCAGGTGCTTAACAGGAGAGCAGGGGACCAGAAAAAAGTATTCCTTAAAATGTTTAAGATTTTCCTAGAATTATTTAGGAAAAACTTGAGATTCTCTTTTGAAAATCTTCATGACTCTATTTTTATAATCTCAAATTGTACCTACTAATATGTTCTTCTTTTGCCTCCTTTATAGTCTGCTCACATAATAGTGTTTCACATACAATAGAGTCTCAATAAATATATGATAAATTAAAAGAGGAAAAATTTCAGATGGGAAGTGTTACACATAATATAGCTCAGTCAATATAATTTTTAAGAAAAAATATATCTCTTTAGGTATTATACTGTCATACATATAATATTTATATACATGAAATTATATAATAACATCTTTCCCCAACTGGACAAATTATTTTGTTTCTGTTTCACCAGTCTATATAAGGCATATCTGTCATTGCCTGCGTTTCTTTCAATTTTCTTCTCAATAGTGATGAAGGCATATATCTAGACAAACATGCTTGTACTACATAATCTTAATCTCAGGCCACATCTTATTAAATCAGGGATGGTCACATCATGTGAGAGGGAAAAATAATTAACATGGAGAAGCTACAATATCAAAGGCATTACTCTTACTTTCCAGATAAATTAACTTATTCCTCACTACCACTATGAGGCAGGTGCTATTATTATCATGCCCATTTTAGAGATGAGGGAATTGGGGCACAGAAGAGTTAAAGTTTTCCAAGATTACAAAGATAGCAAGATTGGGAGCTGATCAAACCCAGGCATTTTAGCTGCAGAGCCTGAACACTAGCCATTATAGATACTGTTATTCAGTGATATAATTTACTCCCAATTATATTTTATTTGTAGGTTACTTTGCATTTTATGTAGATATATCATTTATCTGTATAAAAAGGGTTAGAAACAAAATGCATTTTATACACAGATTATTGATATAGATATCTACACAGAATGCAAAATAATCTACAAATAAAATATTAGAATTAAAGAGTTTAGTTGGTTTGTTAGATTAAAAGCCATTATATAAGAATAAATTGTATCCATATATATCCACAAAAACAGCATGTTTTTAAAAGACAACATACAACATATCCTCAATATATAGTATTCCCTTAAAATTTTAACAAAATTTACCAAGCCTTTAGAGATAAAACAATTTTAAAAATGCAAGATATGAAAGAAGTCACTACTGGATGGAAAGATATACCATGCTCACGAAATGAAAGCATCAATAACATAAAAATGCCAATTCATTCTGAATCCCAAATTGATGTATTGATTCAAATGCAATGAAAATTCCCAATTGTTTTTATTTGAAAATCTGAATCTAAAATTTCTATGAAAGATCAAATTGGCCAATAAGAGCAAAGATTTCTAGAACAGAACAAAGTGGGGAGCAGGGGGATGTGCATTACTAAATATCAAGGCATATTATAAATCTATGGTCATTAAGACAATGAGGTGCTAGAGCCAGGATAGATGAATTCACCAAGGAACAGAATAGAGAGTCCAGAAAGAAAGAAAGAAACATACACATATATAATTATTTTAATTTCAAAGTAGGGAAAGGATGTTGCTAGAGGTCAACTGGTCATTCATATGGAAAAACATTACACTGGAGTTTCCCATCACTCCTTGCAGAAAAATGAACACTGGATGTATTAAGGCTAGTGATGAAATAAAACTGTAGCATGAGCTGCAACACAATACAATGGCCAATAGCCAAATGCATCTATTTAAGTGTAAAATTAAATATAAGTTTTATTAAAATTACATAAAATTTAAAATTCAGTTCCTGGATCATACAATCCATATTTCAAGTGCTCAACAGCTACATCTGGCTAGTTACTACCAAATTAAAGAGTGTCAGATACAGAGTATTCCATCATCACAGAAAAGTCTATTGGACAAGGCTGAGAGGCATTTAGGAAAATATCTTCTTGACCTTGGAGTTCAGAAGGATGTATTAATATAAAGAAACAACAAAAAAGATTTTTTTAAAAGCCATGATGGAAATAACTGATTTCAGATATTATAATCAGAATTATTAATCAAATACTGCTATATAGAAAAAGAAAAAGTTTAATCTGAAAGAAGGGATACAGAGAGAGAGAGAGAGAGAGAGAATATACAGAATGTATTAAGAACCTATATAAAAGAAGATAAGCAAGCATGTAGAAAAAACAGACAAAAAATGGATAAAAGAATTTATTCTATGTGATTGTATAAAAAAAAGATAATTACAATCTCTATTTATTATATCAATATATGTACTGACTGAATTTTTGACAATATTCTGTGTTCTAGTCTGAATCACCAAGAGTGAAGGGGTCAACAATCTAATTGTCAGCCTGAAAAGAAAATTATACTGGCCTAGACAGTAGCATAGCAACTTATAAGTAGGTCAACAATAATATTTGAACATGTAACTAAATAGATATTTCTAATGTTAGCTTAGCCCTCATTAAAGATAGCCTTCTAGCTCACTTAATTTATCTTTATCTTTTCTGAGAACACAGTAGAGTACTCAGGAGGCACAATACATTTATATCACCTTTTCACACTGAGTGTACATTTGATGATGACTAAGGCATTAAATACATATTTATTTCAAACAGAAGAATCAGAGGACTCAAAGGTGTATGTGGTTGAAGGGTGGAATGGAAAAATTAGATAAAGTTATAAACTTGAGGAAATATTGTAAAATGTACCTAAAAATGTATGGTTTCCTCAAAACAAAGGCAAATTTCCATCATTGAATTAACATGAAGAGCTACTACTCTGTGTACCATCCCTGTCCCCACCCCCCAAAAAAAATTATGGTTAGGGTCAAAAGTCATAATTTCATAGCTTCTATAGAGGAAAAAAACCTTCCTATTTTACTGAACGTGAAATTTTAAAAACTGATGTTTGTTACCGGTGCCTCTTGAAAAAAACAAAGAGCAAACAACAAGCAGAACAGATGAAAAAACCAACTCAGAGAAGCCAATGTGGCTCAGTGGTTGAGCACCGGCTTCCCACATATGTGGTCCTGGGTTCAATCCCTTCCCCCACCCCTGGTACCTCAAAAACAAAATAAAAAAAATGAGGCACCTGAGATAAGAGGCACTGGTAACTGAACTGGGACCTCCCATGTGGGAGGCAGGTGCTCAACCACTTGCACCATATCCTCTCCTGGGTGCCTCGTTTTTTGTTTTTTGTTTTTTTGTGTGTGTGAGGTACTGGGACTGGGAATTGAACCCTGGACCTCATATGTGGGAAGCCGGCACTCAACCACTGAGCCACATCAGCTCCCTGCCCCGTTTTTAATAGGGACAATTCTCCCTTGCAAGACTGTCATGGGAGGTAAATATGATTGTATATGAGAAAGTGCTCTCTTTATAAACTGTGAAGTTCATGCAGGTGAGCCACAGCACCTCACAAATAGTAACTGAGCAATAAATGATTATTTTGTTTTGGTCAAAAAAAACAACTGATGTTTGTATACTTTAAAATGTGAAACAAAATTATGTTCACATTCACACCATATATCCAAGTGGTCTCATTTGCACAAAAGCTAAGTTTTAACCAAATGTTAAGAGAGCTAGTTGAAGGATTATTGATTTTTTTATCCTGGCATATTCTCAGGAATTATCTCTATTAGTCAATTTCAAAATAACTGTCCTATCAATTAGTGTCATAATCTAAGTCCCAGGCAGCAACATGTGGTAATTTGCTTAGACTCAGACAGGTCAATGTGAGTACAGGCCTATGAGTCTAGAAGGTGGTTTAATATTTCAGAAAGAATAAACAACAGGGGAAGACTTGGTGTAGATTCCAAGATAATTGGTTTCACCCCTCAAAGATGTTATAATCTAACAATTAAAGGAAAATTATTAGTCAGGAACATGTGCTAATTTGATCACACTCAAGGCAGTGAGTATGGGCCTATGGTTTTAGAAATTGACTCAATATTTCAGAAAGAATAAACAACAAGGGAACACTCTATGATGATTCCAAGAAACATCGTTTCACCTCTCAAGGACGTTGTCATCTAACAGTGAAAGGAAAACTATTAGTAGTTTGACAAATTTGGTACAAGATGAAGAGCAATAGATGGCTGCACAGAGAATGGGGCATCCAAATCAGATTAAATATTAGAGGTCACATGACTGTCACTAGTAATAATTCATAGCATGGATCAAGATCTTGGTCCAATGGGTATAGAGTGCATGGTGGGTGACAGCTTTAAGTCCAGGCATGCTAGAAGTCACCACAGAGATGATTTACTGTAGGGTAGCAGGACTTCAGCTTCTGGAGGGGGGATGTTTAAGGACAGTGTTCTAGTCCCCAGGGAAAGATATTACAAAGACCATGGCCAGGCCCTAATACTCATAAGGAATTAGGGAGCCATACAATTTCTATACTGATACTCACTGATATGTGGATCCAGGCATAAAGCACAACTCTTTAAAGAGGAACATGGTGGTGGGGAACTCAAGCTCTTGAATGTAGGAATATAACTCCCATTATAAGAAAAATAGATATGTAGACATTAGATGTTTAGACTCCCATGGGTCAAAAATGGTGCACTAAGTCTTGAGTACAACATGTCAGAAAACACTGCTAAAAAATAATCCCTCCAGTTGCCAGTAAAAGGGCACCCCATTCCATATTAATCTCCCCACTTCCTAGATTTCTAGGCAGAGGCTGTTTAATTACATATCTGCCTCAATTCAGATTGGCCTACCATTGTGTTTGGGCTTGAAAGTATATTCAGCAGGCCAACTTTGCATAGCTAAAAAAGCAGAAAGGCCATAAGCTCAGATATTGGTGTGAAAGGAAATTTTTTTTAAAAGTATTATTATGGATAATAAAAATGATATATATTTCTTCCAGTTTGGAGGGGGTGAGCTTTTGTGCATAGTTTTATCTGTTTCTGATTACTAATCCCATATGCTTTCCTTCTGGGACCTGTTCTTATTGTATATTTATTTCTCTTCCTCACAAATGTTTGCTCCTCCTCCTCCTCCTCCTCCTCTGCTCCACAGGCTGTTATTCATTTTCACTTGCCAATTTCCTATTTTCTAGTCCTTACAGTAGAGACACACACCCCTTATTCTATCCTGCTGTCACAGGGGTAAAAAGATGTATGGACATCGCTCTTTTTGCAAAACCAAGAACAGAAAGTGATTAGAAGTGACCTTACTCATCAACTTTCCAAGTTGATGGAAATACTAAGAGAACTGATGTAACTTCTGAGCAGCACTAGGGCAAAATGTGTGTACCAAACCCGTAAGCAAGGTCACTTAGCTGATGCCTGCCTCCTCAATATTAATTCCAATGCATAGTGTGTTGTCTTCATATACACTCTTTCATAAACATACATCATTATAAATTCAATAATTACTTGGACTTTTTCAGAGGAAAAGATTTTTATATAAAGCAGTGGATAATTTGCATGTTGATCTGCTTTGTCTTTCACAACATGCAGAGTTCTTTATGTAATAAAATTTAGAATAACAAGAATAAATCTTTTGCATAGGCAGGAACCTATGGGCACAAGAAATTGAAATCCACTACACTCAGCTTAAAGAAAAAGGGATGGAAAAAGGCAACACAGAATCAACATAGAACTCAAATGCAGAACTAAAATATTGCCAGATGGATGTCTTCTCTGTCTGTATAGGCCCCTGAATAGTCCAGATGCTAAAAGAGTGGTCTAAGTGTTAAAATGTGGAATCGAGGGTTAGAGTATCTGGACTCAAACATTGTCTCTATTATTTACTAACTTTGTGACCTCTGGTGAGTTGTTTAATATCTGAGTGCCATGGTTCATTTTTCTGTAAAAATGGAAGCAATGAAGTACTTCTGTTACGTGCATGGATTAAACAAGATAACACAAGTATTTAAGACAGTGTCTGGCACATAATAGGCCCTCAATAAATGTAAGGCATTATGACAATATAATTGTTTATTTTGCACATATGCGCCATTCTTCTCTCTGCCTTTTGCAAATGTGCTGACAGAGCCACCAATTTAGAGTTTACAATACCTTACAGCTCCAGTGCCCACTACTTCTGATTGACAGGCTTTGATTTACTCAGCCCAAATCATGTGATATACACATGGCTACCTTCACTAGGGCTGCAGGTAGGGAGAGATTCCCTTAGAATCTGTCAGCAGGGAATCAAAGACTACCTTTCTGGTGTGAATGCTTCTAATTCATAAATTAATTAAAATGAAAATAATGCAATGAATGCAAATCAGAGACACTTTTCCTTTCAGCATAATAATAAAATAAACTTAGGAACAAATGGAGCTGATTAAAAAAACCTATCTGTCTTGTAAGGTGCTGATTTCTGGCCAGCAAATCTTTAAATTGAAGCTGGACACTTTTCAAGGATTCGGTGAAATTAATTCATTGGGTGAAATACTGGGCTAAATAACCTCTCAGTTTCTTTGATTGTATGATCCAATTTATACAGATGAATTGAGTAATGTAATCCCTGATATTAAATTGAAATGAAGTCTTCAATGCAAATCTGGAATTTAAATTCCCCTTTATTTGAATTCCACAAATCTGAAAAGGAAAAGGGCCTGCCTTATACATCATATTAGGTAAAGGCTAAATGACCATCATGAATAGAAAATATTTGGTAAAATTTTCATGTTAAAGTAAGAAGTCACTCTAAAAGATTAAATGCTCACTTTCAATACATCCAACCTGTAGAATTTTTAGGGTAGCTGAAGAACAAAATGAATCCGTGGAGATTTTCTTCATAATCAGGCATTGTAAATGGGAATATATAAGAATAAAAAAATCATAAAATTATATCAGCATAAAACTCTGCATAGAAAACGCAGCCATTTCCAAGTAAAATATCACTTCTATCAAAGATAATTATACCAAAATTTCACTGGAGAGATGATTCCCACAAAATTAAGAAAAAAAATGAACTGTGAACATGGAAGAGATGATGGAATCAATGACCAAAAGTCATAACTAGTTCCCTTGGAAGTTCTTGATCTTACTACCTATGTGCATCTTATTACCAAACAATGATCAAAAAGAGATTTGTTACATCAGTGTGAATACTGAACAATTAAAACTGCTAAATATCTGTGAATTGGAAAGGAATATTTTACTTCAAAAGAATTTGCTTGGAGTAAATGTTTATTTTTTTACCTCAATGGGTACAGGAAGGGTAGGAAAAAAATTCCAGTGTGCTGTTTAATAGATGAACAAACAACCAAAATTTAGGAAACTTGATCAGGTGAGAATTGTTCATCTCTTTAAGCCCCATTATTGAGTACAACTATTTCTTTTAACTTAACAGGTCTCAAGAATGCTAGAAAGAGTAGAATGAGATTATATGGAAACACAACTAGCAATAAAAATTACTAAGCATTACTATTTAAAAATCTATAATAACATAGCAATTTATGTTGGTTAGCCATTGTGGTTTAATAAAATGTTTGAGTACATGGTGTGTGGAATAAAGCTTTAGAAGGTGGTAAGGAAAAAATGGCATAGGGATGCTGGCAGGGTTGTGTGTTCTGTGAAGTCTTTTTAGCAGATAAGGATATAATGCAGTATTGACAAGCAAGCAAGGTGATGCTATGGCTACAAGCTACAATGTTATGGCTACAAAAGGAAATATAAGAATTCAAGTTACAGATGTCAGGGAACTTTTTAAATTTTTTTCTTAATATTCTTGCAATACACACTAAATGTCTTTGCCTATGAAGGAAACCCCAGGACTCCACAAAATATTTACTATGGCTAATAGTAAAATAAAGCCACATTTCAGTAACTAAGAGCTTTTGCCAGCAAAGGAGTTACAAATTTTAGAATGTCTCCATGTGCATAGGTACAGGAGGAACCAAGATGTCAGCAAAATAAACACTTCTAACAATTAAAACCCCAATGTTTGGGAAGACACAGTGATACTATGAATAACTATAGAAATCTGTGGTAAGTACTCATTTAATCGCTAATGATGAAGTAAGATTTAAATTATTTTATTGAGTTTATTAAGCCATTCTCTGACCCCAAATCTCAACAATGAATTCCTATCTCAATAATTCCATTTATTATTCCACATATTATTTTGATATTATTATATCAACGCTTAACAATCCAACAGCCCGTATGATCTTGATGTTTGTCATTTTATTATGAAGGCAAGGACAATGGCTACCTACTTTGACATGCATTGTAAAACACCTGAGACAATGCCACATGTTTAAAAGGCTGTGAAAATGAAATTCAAATTTAAGTACTCTTCGGATTCTTGCCGGGCTTTATAAATAAGCAAAATTCTATGTTGTCTATAAAGACAAAATGTCTTTCCTCAAGGCAATGTCTCTTAAGTGGTACTCTACAAAATTCCAAGACCGTAAAATTCCTGACAAAATGGCATCCATAATAAATTAACAATTTTAACATTGTAGGCATTGTCTGAATATAAGCTATGCATCTGAGCCTAGTGCCTGCTAAGACCAAGTAGCATTTTATAAGCATATTAATGACGGATGAAAAGTATGCATATACTTAACAAAAAGAAGCCATTATGCTTTTATAAATATTATGAATGTGTGCTAATTTAGGTAATATATTCACCTTACTAAAGACTTGCAGAATAGAGCAATAATATATGCAGATTAAATTTTTTATTCCACATTTTATAAAGAAATGGGCCTAACAACAATGGTTAAAAAATAGAAGTGATTTTGCCCTCATACCATATATTAACTCAAAATACACATTGGGAAAATCTAGCTTAATTATTTACTAAAGTTAGCCAGCCACCTATACAAAGAATGCATAGATGCCACAACATAACAATTTAAACCTATGAAACCTCACATATCTTAAGTAAATTCTCAGGCAGATCATGGTTTTTCAACTGGGTAATAATTTTGAAAAACATGCTATTAATTGTAATAGGGGATACAAGTTCTAGTTACATTTTGAATAATTAATGTTGGAGAAACCTTGGAAAGAAATACAATGTATCTTAGCTCTCTTCCTATAATGGACTTGTTCTCAAAATAGTGAAATCCCTACAGCCTCCATGGACTATACTTTTCTCAAGAAAAAAAGTGACCCAATTCTCCTTCCTAATTCTATTGAATATTCCTTATTTTTTACCCTCATGAACAGTTGGACTGAGAAAATTTAATAACTAAGAAATAGCAAGGAACAAAAGTCTAGAGTCAAGCATAGCCTTAAAAAGGTAATGGGATTATTTTTGCACCACAAAAAGCAAATCAGGTAACTTAAAAATCAATTTGGAATATTTATTTTTTTCTATTTGTAAAAATAATCTAACAATATTTTCCCCTTAAAAACTAAAATATCTATCAAAATTTAAAATAAATTCTAGAAAAAAATACAGGCTTACTTAGAGAATGAGTACCAAATGAAACACTTTTATTATTCTATCAGAATATCTGAATGGTATGGCAAATGTTTTTGTTGTTATTGTTCTCCAGTCTTGTTTAGTTTTTCTCAAAGTCATGATAACATGCTTTTGTGAGAAGCAAAAAAAAAAAAAAGAATTCCCACAAAATAGTATTTAGGCATAATCAGGGTGCTTCCCATGGTCAATAAATACTTTACCAGGTGCCTCCAATTGTTCTACTATATGCCAAGTAAAATACTGTACAATGAAATCTGTATTCTATGCATTTATACCTAAAGGTTACAGGCCCAGGGTGGTAAAGGAACAAACCAGTTACTTTAGGTATCATGCTGTTGCTTGCCCTTTATGCTTTTCTGTGTCACTCTGGCTTCTGGGAATCATTAGGTTCCAACGACTCTTATTTGTAGCTTCCCCTAACATTAAAACCGAAGGGCATTTCAGAAAACAGTCACTAGGCCTTGGCCAGCATCCATGCCAAGATCCACCGGGAACCAGGCCATGATAAGACAACAAGCAGGCTCCAACCAGTCTCGTCTGTTTAGGCTCCCTGGCTCTCTAGAGTTTGCAGGGATACATCCATAACTCTTATGAAAAAGGTAGAGTCCAGGAAATATTGTCAACTACACAAGTGACTTTATGTTGATTAGATGCTATTTCAGCAACAGGCCATGGGCAGATTTCTGGGGCAATGGAAACACCATCCACAATTTTCAGGAAAGGGAACAGTCACAAAGATAATGGTACCTGGTCACTTCGCTAGTATTGGTATTACTGGGACAACTGTGTGACTGCACATTGTGTTGGTTCCACAGCAGCAGCAAACACAGCATCTGAATGTCTGAAATTCTGGCATATACATCCCTTCATACATCTGTTTTCAACCCTATTAAGAAATTCCTCTTACATGAGAAGATTAAGAAACGTCAATGTCAAAGAATAGAAGGGAAAGTTTGTTTTAGTGACCACTGTCATATTTAAAACAAAAATTACACTGAGAAATTGGGGTTCTGCATGGTTGTATGTGCTTTTAAGGTTTCTACGAATTTCAAAGACTTCCCAGGAATGCAGAGAGGAGGCTATATAGGCAAACAATAAAAAGATTTTAAAAAATAAAGTTTGATTCTATTATTAATGAAATGGAGTTAAAGAATCATGGCTTCAACTATCTTATATTATTCTAATACCTTTTAATAATATAAAGAATGTATCAGGGGAAAAGGGTGTGGCTCATTGGCTGAGCGTCAGCTTCCCATGTATGAAGTAGGGTCCTGAGTTCAATCCCCAATACCTCCTTAAAAAATAAAATAAAAATAAAAAAATAAAAAAAGAATTTCTCAGAACCACTTTCTTTGAAATGATTAATGATACAATAACAGCAGCAAAAAAAAGTTGGTCCTTTCCAGGACCCAAAATAATGCATGTAAAAACACTCTTCTCATCCCAATAGTCTACTATCTGGGGACACAGAAGGAGTAAGGGGACCTTCTATTTGTTTATTATATTTGTTTAATTCAGTAAGGATCTTAACAGGTTTGCTGGTCACAATCCTAGCATGTTTGAATTTGAGTATTTACTTTGGTTCTTTTGTGAAAGATACCTTATGCATAGAGGAATGCCTGATTTGCATTCTTCTTATCTGAATTCTGGTCTTTCACTTTTGGCTTTAGTAAACTACAGCTTAAATACTATAGAACATCTAGAAAAATAGGTTGTCTATGCTCAGTCTGTCCCTAAAAGGTGTTCAATTAACAATAGAGCATATCTTGTTTCCCCCATCAACTGTCTCCTAAAAAATCCTATTTAGTGGCTAGTTTCTGCTTCTCTCATATTTTTCCCACACCTCCTTGACTGGATATATTTTTGGAATAGAGGAACAGTATTTTAATTGCAGTACACAATCAGAGTCTATCTTAACGCCAATCTGTAAAGTCGCACTCACTTTTCTAAGAGTATCAAATACCATAAAACCTTGATAAACAAGACACTCATATAACAAAACTTTGTTATTTTGTTTGCCACAACTGCTTCACATTTTGAGATATGTAATATCTCAACCATGTATTTTGGAGTTATGTTTTACTTTGTAAGAAACACACGTTTAAACAAGTGTATTGGAATTTCATTATAGCACCATCTTCAAGGTTTCTATCATTTGGCTATGGTTCAGAGTAAATTGCATACAATGAGGGACTTCCTACATCCATGTGAAATGAGTTTAAGATTGGCTCTAAAATTTGAACTTTAAATCATAATGAAGTTCTGGTATTTTATTGAATCAATTATTATTAAGATATTTTTTAGAAATGAAGTCTTTCTTATAAAGGTGTAATTGGAGCTGAATGTACCTTTTAAATAAATTAATCAAGTACTCAGAAAAGATCCACAGTATTCAGATCCCAATTATATCAACACAGTTCTAAATCAATAATGATTTTTTGTTACTAACATCAGTCACAACAGTTCATAGAGATAACCTTTTTGAAAGAGGATTATATATGGGGAAGAGTGGCAAAATAAAGTATAACCAACATCTTCTTGTACTTTTAATTTTTCCTTTAAGATATTCAAAAATCTTTTTTAAATTAAAAAGGCCAAATATTAAGTATTTCTCTTTTATTTTTTCTCATCCATTCCCTCTTTTAGGAAATGTGTGTGCAAAGAAGGAGAATTTTAATCTACCTGAACAATAACACATGATAAAGGGGAAAGTATGAATTTTGGTAATATAGCTTTGTTACCTAAATGAGATGAGCTAACACATTCTACATTTCCATCTTAAATTGGTGACATTGATTCACACACTATAGGGTTGTTGAGGATGTCAGATGATGATTTTAAGGATTATGTGAGGTGATGAGTATAAAGTCCCCAGGACCATATCACTGGCTCACAACTAGGAACAAGTATTTAACTGTTTTCTTGTTCCCCTTTTCCAATTCCAAAAATCTGAGTGTATAAATCCTTTTGAAAATCCTTAGGACACCAAGAGTACCAGAAAAGCTATATATTTAATGTTAGATTTTCTAGGCCAAAAGTTGTTATCTGAATGTATAGCTGAGCAGGAATTAAGTATTATTGCTTCAAGAAAAAGGCTAGTAAAAATAAGAGACCTAATAAAATAGGAATAATTTAAAATAATTTGTAGACTAAAAATGTTGGTTAGAAGATTCACGCAACTGAAAGTTATAAACCAAATATGCATAATAATTTTGATCATAAATACAGACTTATCCTAATTGAACAGTCATAATTAGGTTCCTAAGCATTTAAAATGAAATATTTTTAAATAGGTAACATCTATATAAGTGCCTCTGTCCGGTTTTTAGAACATTTGAAAACAAAATGTAGATAATGGACTCAGGTATCTCATTGGGATAGAGTAACATCTGTATTATTGATAAAAAATAAAATAAAAGCAATAAAATTTCCATTGTCTCCACACAAAAGCTTTTTACTCTTAAATTAATAGCATATATTACTTAGAAAATTCATAATAAATAAGGAAATATTTTTTACATGAGTTTTAGATCTGATAGCTTCTGTACCAAGCCATTACTGTGTGTAATTAATGTTCTCCCCATGGCCCAAGTGGCCAGGTTACTCTCCACAGAGACGCTAATGTGGTCCACAGGGGATGGACATACACTTAGACTCCCTGCAGCATCCTCAGAATCACTCACCTTTTTTCCTATCTACTTATTATTTTGTTATGTCCATTAGTGAAATGCAAACAGTTCAGCAGTATCTGGCCCCTTTTAAGTTCAGAAAAGAAGAAGGTTTTAAGTTCCATTAATTCTTTCTTTTCCTCTGAAAGAGACCCTCACTTTTTAGGAAAATGGATTCAAGGACTTTATTGCTACATCAAAGACACCATATAACAGGTAACTGAGACTAGTAGGAATATTAGAAAGGGATACTACAGAAAAAGGAGGAAAAAAGGAAATTGCAAATAAGCAAACATTATGAAGCAAGGAAAAGAGAAAAAATTGTGTATAGGAAGTGACAGAAAGAAAACGAGAGAGAGACTACATAAAGTACAGGTTCCAAAAAAATCAGTATCTTCAATAAAAGTTTGCAGAAGCATTTGTAGTGAAAGCTGACAACCTTTAAAAATATAGCATAGTGCTTTTAATAGAAAATAATTAAATAGTGATGGAACAAAGTATCGCATTTTTCAAAGTTTCTTAAAGTGTATTCTTATCTATGTCCCTAGATCCAGATGTTTCTCATTTTAAAAGGGGCAATTTTCTAGTCATAGTGAATAAAGAAGATCCATGTACTAGTCTTTTAATATTAATCCAATTATTTAATCCATCATTCCTTAGTGTTGTCTTCTATAAAACAGGAATAATAGCAACTATCTCACTGGGCTATTTTTAATGAGATATTAATGAGATATTTTTAATGAGATGTTTTTAATGAGATAATGTGTAAAAAGCTCTTGGCACAGTGCTGGCACTTAGTTCTGTATTCAATATCTAATACTTATTTTATAACTAGTGATTAGCAAAAATTACTCGCATATGTCCAATTTACAGGCACTTCATGAAGTTAGAAATGAGAAAAATAGTCCCTGCCCTCAATAGAAAATAAACAATTTGAACCAATGAGCAAATTAGAATCAGTGTTTTCCCACATGGACCACAAAGTTTATTTCATATCACAGATTGCTGACTGAAATCAAAATTTTATTTTTAAATAGTTCACCAATTGATCCAAATGATTCACGAAGTTTAAAGATCACAGTTTTAGATGACTAGTTTCAAAATATACTAAGACAAACTGTATATGTATTGTATACAGTAACATAATCCTTATTTATATTCCAGCAGAATTTCATATCCATGTGTAACATGCTTTTGA
Source organism: Tolypeutes matacus (assembly GCA_026826555.1). Classification (NCBI taxonomy): domain Eukaryota; kingdom Metazoa; phylum Chordata; class Mammalia; order Cingulata; family Chlamyphoridae; genus Tolypeutes; species Tolypeutes matacus. The sequence goes on along the minus strand of JAKSZT010053801.1, from coordinate 5,890,483 downwards.
TTTTGAGTTTTAAAGGACCTAAAATGACCATTTCTTCTCTTCACTCAACCAGACTATCCATTTCTCAGCTCCAAAACAAATTCCACTTTTTCCATTAAAGCTTTCTTTGATTCCTCCATCACTTAGTAAAGTCTCCTTCTGAAATTCTAGAGCAGGATTCAGCAATGTTTTAAAGTGTCAGATATTAATTATTTTAGGCTTTGCAGGCTAAATCATAAAAACTCAACAGCTGCAGTGTGAAAGTGGCCATAGAAAATATGAGAACAAATGGGCATAGCTATCTTCCAATAAAACTTTATTTACAAAAACAGGCAGCAGGCTGGATTTGGCCCACAGGCTATAGTTTATCAATCTCTGTCCTAGAGGAAGCCTGCTTTTTACATTTTGACATTTAATCCTACCCTGGTTTGTACCTTTAGGAAATATATCATCTCTCTGAAATTACAAGAAATATAAGGAATGTTTCTTAATGTCAAGAAACATGTCATATATTTTATCAGGTCTCTATGCAGACTATCTCAAATAGCAATGCTTAATTATTTACTAATTTAAATTGACTTGAGATATGGGAGCAAGATCTAGTTGCTATTAGCATTCTACCTGCATTGAAATAACTTCTAAAGCCATTGGTTCTTGGGGGATCTTAGACAACCTCATATCATTGAGTCTTTATTTTCCCTATTTGTAAATGAACATAATCTATCTTATATGGTAATGATGAAGACTAGAGATACGGTATGTAAAAGAGCAGACATGTAGGAGGCACTTAATAAACAGTATCAATGATTATGTTGGCATATTGTTTTGTGTCTTAATATGAACAAACATTACTAAGATGACAGAATGATTGTCTTTCTCTTTGTGGTAACTTTTAAATGTGCTTACATAGATTATTATATCTCAGTGGAAAATAAGAAACTCCCATCTTAAAACTCCGTTGGGATGTATTCCCAACTGATTTTACTTAACTTTGTAGCTAAATGGAAAATTAAGCATTTTGCAGCAGCAATGTCAATATACTTGAGTGTTTTCTTATATGTACCAACAAACAGAAGTTTGTCTATATTGGAAGGACCTGCTATAATTATGTCAATTTCTTTTTCCTGAACATTCTACTAGACGCAAGCTGTGAAGAGCAATATTATAACTCCTAAATACTCATACACAGAACAAAATTCCTCAAGGAATAAAGAGGACCTGCCTTAAAACATGCCGCAAGTACAGACAGGAATAAAATAGAAGCAGTTATGATAACCATTTATTGGTTACCTGCATTGTTTATTTTCTCTCCACAACAACCCCATAATATGGGTTTGAGTAATTATTTCCATTTTTTAAAATGAGGAAACAGGTTCTAGTTCACGGACAGTCCAAGGTCATTATTTTCTCTGAGCTTCCTAGCCTCACTTGGCTCCTGACACTTCCTTCAAAGAGTAGAGAAGGCTGATCTTTCCTGCTGACTCTGTGTTTTAACAGACCAAAACCCATTATTCTCGGCTAATCTTTTCTTTTTTAACATTATCAAACTTCCTTCCTCTAGAATCTCATAAAGGGCACTGCAACACCAAATACTTGAAAATACCAATTTTGAAGAGGTACATAGAGTGGCGAATAGATTCAAACACAGACCCCTCCAATGACAAGATGTATAATTTTGGGCAAGGCACTTACCCTTTCCGTGCCCCTCATCCATAAATGGGGGTAACGATAATGTTGCTTCATAAAGTTTTGAGCATTAAATTAGTTAAAAGAGGTAAATAATGCCTGGCATATACAAGTGTTCAATAACCAAGCTATTTTTACTCAAAGGCATCTCTGTAACTATTTAATAGCCACTTTTTGGTATAGTATCTCTAAACTCATTTATTATACATATACACAGCATGTTTTTTGTTATACCAATTATGATATCCACATTTGTATCAATAATTTTTCACCTTTTTGTAAACAAAGGGTAATTATTTAAAGAGTACATTCCTTTTTTCCTTCCTTCCTGTCAGTGCTTTATTCATTTTTTTTTCATTCATTACATTGAGGGCCACAAAGTGAGAAAATGTTCAGCCCTGATATGACAGTGAGATGTTCTCAGAGGTAGATTCCTACAGACACCATTATTTCCTGCCTTCTCACTTCACCTAACAAGAGATGGTGGTGAGGACCAGTTCGTGTGATGAACAACAGTTCAAACATTTATATTCATAAACAATCATTTTGAAGAATTATTGTCCTTGAAATTCTGGACTTTTCTAATCATGAATGCCTCCGAGAAAGTGGCCATAAAAAGAACTTAACCAAGTCACATAGAGAACAGATGGAAAAACTGAATATGTTAAATTCATAAAGAAAAAAATGTTACCACATATTTTCAGACTGTTAATCAACTGGGAAAGGGATTTACCTTGTGTAGCCCCAGAAAGCTGAGTAAGGACACTGGGTAGAAGCTAGTGGAATTTAGTCACAATGGCACTGTCTTAAAAAATGAAATGGCTTGGTGTGCAAACATAAACAACAAAAGGTGATTTAGTCAAGATGATAAAGATAATATATAAATAATAGATAAAACTTGAAATAGATACCCTCTAACTTCCTTCCAGTTCCATAATCCACCAAAGTGCTCTAAGAGATGTAAATATAGATATGTTAGTATTCCTTATATCCAGAAACTTGTAGTGTATTGAGGAACTAAAGACTTACACAAAACAACTGTAATGGTAAAAAACAAATAAGATTTTTAAAGGCACTGTTACTGAAATTTTAGAAAAGTTTCTGCTAGCTGTGCAGAGACTTCAGGGGATATTTGAACATGATCTTTAAGCTCAGTTTTGAAGGTGAGATTATAACTAGAAATGGGAGTAGCATGGAAATTAGAGCATTTCAGGATGAAAGAGGAGGGAAGGGTAGCAGGAAATAGTAGGAACATGAATGAGGAACAGGGAGCAGTACAATTTGACTTGAGTATGGATGGTGGCCATGGAGATGAGCCCGGAAAAGCTGTTGGAATTACATCATGCAGGAACTGACATGTCAGTCCTTGGACCTAGGTAATGGGAGTCAGTCAAGTGTTTTTTCCGTGTAGTAAGGGAAGGGTGCTTCAATAAGAATATCTGATGACATGTACAGAATTACCTGATAGGGTGAGAGACTATAGGTGAGAAGACCAGCTAAAAGACTATGACATGAGTCTAAGTATACCCACAATAAATAAATTAAAAAAAAAAAAAAAAAAAGTAATGGAAAAAAAAAAAAAGTGCCTGAAATCTGTGGCAAAATTAGAAAAGAAGAAAATGGTGAAAGGAGTATTTTAGATGTATAATTTTCAGGTCTTAGCAACTAAGTGTCAGAGCCAGGGGCAAGAGGTCTCAAAAACTTCTAGACCAAAATAATGCTAATGCCAATAAAAGGAATGAGGACAAAAGAAGGAAGGAAGACACAGAGGAAGGAAGACATGGAAGGTTCCGAAGAAACCACAGGGTGTTTGAGGTGTCAGTAACAGTAAAAGGGAGCTGTCCAGCTTAGACTAGTCTGGCTCTATCTTTAGTGTTATTATAGTCATGTTCAATTTGTTTAATTTGTGGTTAAATTTCCAGGGTTCTTGATTATTACAGGGATGTCTTAAAAATACATAGCCCCTTGTTTACTAATTGCCAAATATGTGTGGCAAATGTTAATTCCTCTGGACAATTGTCCATATTATCAGGCTATTCTTATTAGGCTTATAAACTCCTGGGTGTCCCAAGTAGGTAGGCTATGCCCCATATTCTCCATTTAAGGAGCCAATTGGGAAAATGAAGCTTTCTCTACAAGTTAAAAAACAAATTCTATTACTCACTTGGATTTAGTGTGCAGTTATTTCTCAACACATTTCCTATTCACTTTGATCCCAAGAGTTTTGAGAAAGCCTTTAAAAAACAAGGATGTCCTCACAGAAAAAGGAAGTTGATTTAATGGTTTACTATGCAATTCAACACTGCTATACCATCTAAGGGGAAACTTGGCATTTCAAAAAGTTCCCAAAACTCTGTTAAGAAAAATAAGCCAGTGAACTTTTTAAAGGCCTAAAAGCCGTAAGACCTAACAATAACTCCCAGGTATTAAGTCCATTCTATGCATGTGTTTGATGCAGTTCTCATGTGGTATTTATAAACAACATATAAAATTATCCTCTTCTTACATATGAAGAAACCAAGATTCAGAGAGGATTTGGAACTTGCCCTATCTAGTAAGTGGCAGGGCCAAGAACAAACCCCAAACACACTGAACTCCAGAGTCCTTGCTCTTACCTTCTGCCCATCCTCCCCCCACACACACACACACACCTGGGTCCCACAGGGGATTCCAGTTGAATCTGATATGGTCTCTGCTCTCAAGGACCACACAGCCTAGAAAAAGAGATAAGATGCCTACACAAATAAGTATAATTTAACGTAAAATAGAATAATTGCCTAAGAGAAGTCCAGATTACATGGCAATGCAGATGATTACAGATTACTTCAAGGCAAGGGAACAAGGAGTTTTTTTGTTTTTTTTTTTTTTTTTTTTTTACTTTTGGATGGTTTAGGGGAGTTGTTAAAGGAAAAGAATGTAATTAGTATTTGTAGCATGTCATTCTATTTGTCAGGTATAGTATAAGACACGTTACATTTGTTATCTTCTTAGGCGTTCAGAGCAACAATGCAAGCATTATCTCCACATTGCATAAACTGTAAGTGTCTTACCAGAAATTAAAGGCAGAACCCCTTAATAATGGTCTTTTTTCCCTTGCACCTTAAAGTTTCTTTTTGTTATCCATGGAGTGTAGGCACCTTTTGCTAATTTGTCAGTCCAGAAAGAAAATACTCTTCTAATTCGTACAATAGAGCCATATGAACTAGCTGCAAGAGAAAGCAAAGGAATCCTCTAAAGAGCCTCACCTATCCTGTCTCCAGAATAGAGTCCCTGAAGGATTTCCTACCAGATTTAGAGATGTAGGTGGGAAAGAGTCTGCTCTTTTCTTACTTCCTCCCACCTTCCTTTCTTCTTTCCTTCTTTCAATAATCAATTGTTCAAAACTACCATGTGCCATGCAATGCGCTGGGCAATGGAGAACACGACAGAAAATACCCATGCCTTCAATCAGTTTCATGTGAGGCTGTATGATAGTCGTTAAAGCCAACCCAACAGCCTAGGTGCTTGCCTGAACTCCCCCACTTAGCTGTGCCACCTGAGCAAGTTATTTAACTCTATGTGCCTAAATCCCTCTTCTATAAATGTAGGTAATGTCAGCCCTACCACTTAAGGTTGAAATGAGAATTAAAGGAGTTAAATAGGAAAGTGGTAGCACAGTGTCTAGAACTGGTGAGCTCTATAGGCGTTTTTCATATCCTTTATCCCTCACAATAGCACTTCAAGGTAGGTACAACCCACGCCATTTTATGGATAACCCAAGGAGGCTAATTGTTAATTAACAACTCAACCTTACAAAAGCACAGCAAGGAGCTTGAAGTCTAGGTCTGACTGACTATAAATTAATTATCCTTTTTCATGTGAATGGCTCAAAAAAAATGGTGAATGAATGCAAAATTTAAAGCATTTCAGGAGACTTCCTTCTATTTTGAATCCATAATGAAAGACTATCACTCCAGTCAGGGGACATTTCCTTGGGTCACTTTGCCCTCCTGCCCTTCAGTAGGGGATGGAGGCCAAAGACATAATCCAGCTATAACAAAAGAGTAAATGCATGTCTAACATATAAACGGAACATTTATAAGCAGAGACAATAATTTAGACAATGGGAAACATATGTTAAAATTTTAGATCACTTTCCATTATTAAAACGCTCCCTGGGGAAAAAAAAAAAAGCAGTACATAATTGAAAACTATTGCTGTGAATATTTACAAAGAGGAATTTCTGACTTTCTGGGTTGTTACACAATACATTGGGTTGCTTAAGGTAGTAATATCTTCTCTGAATTCATTCAATTACCCTTTCACTTAGATTGATTTTAATGTAATGTTGTAATGTCCTCAGAGACAGAAAATTGAGCTAGGATTGCTTCACTAGGAGTAAACTGGGGTCACCTTCTTCAACCCTCATCTGCCCTCTGGGGTCCCTAAACAAGCTCTGATTTTTCAATCACACTTCCCCCAAACGTACACTTAGTACTGGCAGTTCCAATGACAGAGAACATCCAAGCTACTGTTCTCGATACCTCCTAAAAAAGGAGACAAGCACACAACAACGGACAGAGCAAAACGCGAGCACAAATAACGAAAGGGAGAGAAATAAATAAATTTAAAAAAAAAAAAAAAAGTTACGGCTTTCATTAGGGTTTAGCTGTAAAGCCTGGAACCCATAGAAGGGGTTCTAGTGCCCCCAGTTTCCTCCTGCCCATTTTCACCTTGGCTTGATCATTTGCCCGCGATTTCTGCAGCATTCCTGTGGGAACCAAGAAGGGAGGAGGACTTGCAATATTAACTTTTCTACAGCCATCTGATGCCCTCGATCTGCCCTCAGTCAACCCAACCCAGTCCTACTTCTTCAGGAAAGGGAGTCAAAAAGATACTTCTAGAGAAACAGCTCCTTGGTTCCTCTCTTGTGTGCATGTGTATTTTATTTTCCTTGGAGGGGAACCACAAAATTCCCAGCCCAGTACTACCGAGAAAGTGGCCTTGACCACAACTGCCCTTGCCAAAGCAACTTGTAATCCCTTTGGCGGAAGTAGGGGAGAAAAGGGGGTGGAGACGACAGCTGTGGGGCGGTATCTGCTCTAGGCTGAGGCTCTTCGCACGTGAGAGGCTTCTCCACCCGCCCGCGCCACCTGACCCAGCTGGCGCCCCCAGCGCGGCACAGCGACCCCAGAAGCATCACGTAGGTCCCAGGGGCTAAGGCTTTCCTCAGTCCCAAACAAGTCAGCGTTTCCCCACTGCCCGGGAGTCCTCCCCGCGCCCGCACATGCCCAACCAATCGCCATCGCCCCTGCCAAACTTCTTAGGGACCGAGAAAGAAGAGGACCCCCTTGTATCGCGTACCCTCCTCCCAGCTTCTCGGAACCCTAATCTTCTGAGGCTCTCTTAAAAAAGGACGACGCTCCCCACCCCAACACCCTCGCCAGTTCCCCGCCCCCACTTCTGCCGCAACGACGCTATCCCAGGGTGCTCGCGGGTCCAGGATGCTAGAGAGGCGAGCGCTAGGGAAACACCGGGCGGCAACCAGCCCCGGGAATCTCGTGGGCGAAGGGGAGTGGGGAGTACGGCTGCGGCAAATTATCTGGGCAAAAGCCGAGAGCGTTGGCACCTCCTGGTCACGAGCGCGCAGACGCGCGGGGCCCTCCTGGCCCGGGACCCCTGGAGCCCACCGCCCCGCCGCGCACGCCCAAGGCCCGCGCCCGGTTGCGCCCCCCACCCCCAGCTCCCGCGCAGCTTCCACGCGCCTGGCAGACGCAAGCTCCGCTCCACTGCAGCTTTGGGTTTTTTTGTCTATATAAGGGCTCGCTAGCCAACTATGTTGGTGCGTTTGTCACAGGCTGGCCATTATTTTCACACACCCCTGCGGCTTCTGGGGCAACTCCGATAGCAGACGCACGCTCGCCTTTCTCTCCGTCGGCGCCTCGTGCGCCTACTCCGACACCCGCCCTCCCGGGGTGTACTTACTTTACCTAATCTCTGGCACAAGGTGGGCGCTGCAGCCCTCGGTTCCCCGCCAACTGCTGCCGGTTCGTCTCGCTGCCACCGGGTGAATGGAATTATTTATTTATTTATGTCCCTTGACGTGTCCTCGCCCGCCGCAGCCAGAGGAGTAGGCGGCGGGGAGGGGCGGCGCGGCTGATGAACGCCCTTGTGGGTGCCCGAGAGCGCGAGCCGGGGAGAGCGAGGCGAGGCGGGGCAGGGGCAAGTGCTAAGGGCTCTGCTGGGGCCCAGCGGGCCGCCAGCGCGGGGGGTGGGGGGGTGCTGTTGCACTGCCACCGCCGGGTGACTCAGGACAAACTGAGCATGCTCCGAGCCGGTGTCAACGCTATTATGGAGATTTTCCTTGTGGCTCCAGGCGCTCCGCTTCGGATTTTAGTTGTGGCCTAGAGAGAAAGCCGAAAGGCAGGTAGAAAGATCTAAAGTTGCAGATCGGTGATGATAGGCTTTGGGGCCTAACCTAGGAGCCAAGTGTGCAGTGGCTCTGTTTAGATACCTCAGGGAGATGTACAACCTATAAGAGAAGAAAGCATACAAAATGAGAGGAACCTGGCGGAGAGCAAGGCGGCTAGAAGAGCCTCATTGTGACCTTGTAGAGAAGTGTTTGGTGCATTTTATAATTAAGATCTTTAGTGGGGAAAGGGTTGGGGATGGTTCACCAAGCAAATCACTCCAAGGGGGGGGGGATTTTACACCATGGACGGATAGGTACAGGAAACAGCAAAAGGACTTGAAAATAGGAAACAAAGGAAAGTCAGTTATAAATAATTCCTTTCATTTCTCATTTCTCAAAGTATTTAATTCTTCAAAATAGGATTTACTTATTTGGCAGGAATAGTTCTAGAGATAAGGGTAATTACAGTCATTGGCTTGATTTTCTTCCATCTTTATTTTCTTTCGGGTTCAGAACATGTTTCTTGGGAAAGTTGGAAAGAGGAAGGGTTGGAAATGAACGTTTAAGTAACTAAAAAGATTGGGACCCTTTAGTGTCTTTAAGGTTAAATTGCTACTTAGAGAAAAACAAACTACCCAGGTGAATAAACATGGGCTTGGATTCGAGAACTCCTATTGCAGTTTTTCGACCAAATAGTTGACATTTTTCCCTGATTCCTGTTCTTAAAAAGTGAAAAAGATAAAATGTTATGTTAATCCTAGATAATAATATAGCTTTCCAGAAGTTTTTCTTTTTATTCTAGGGCTTAAATCACTTATAAGAAACCAAGGTAATTTAGTGGAAATAACCTGAGCTTTGAAACCCAAAAAGGACTCATTCAAAATGGTAATAATAGTAGTAGTCTTAATATAAATAACACTTATTTATTAAATGATTGTATTTCAAGTACTATTTTAAGCACATATATGGATTATCTCAGTTAATATCCACAATAACCCTTTTAGAAAACACAGTGATGATTCCCTTTTTCCAAAGTTGGAAACAGTAGAGAAGTTAAGACACTTGGCCACATTCATAGAGTTAGTGTCTTTAAGTCTTCCACAGCCAGTCTGTGTGCTTAGACAAAACTTGAATTTTGTCTACCTTCTGTAGCTAAGATAGAAATATCAACTTTTTATTGCTGCCATGACATTTATGTGGGATGATGTGTGCATTGTCTGGCACATAATATGAGGTGAATAAATGGTGGCTATTAATAATTTCAAAAAGTTTGAGGACAGTTTTGAAGGAGTGATTTGGGAACTAAGGGGCAAAGGCAGAAAATTCTACAAAGAACCAGTGGAGTTTTAGGTGCTAAAAAGTGGATAACTAGGCATTTGTATAAGGCATAATAGTCATTTGATAATGAGGGAATGTCTAGCAATGACATTTTTTGCATTTCTATTGCAAAGAAAAAGAATATTAAATAATAACCTTTAAAAGAAAACAACATAAAAATATATGTTTCAAGGTCATATTCTCAAGCATTTGCTATTTACTTTTTCCTGCTTATTTACCACATCTATTTCCTTTCAGAGAAGAGGAGGAAGAAGAAGGACCATGTATTTCCTGAATTTTGACCCTATTCTCCCTTTTCCTTCTCTTTGATTTTTTTCTTTATTTTCCAATTTTTTACAGCCCCATGATTTTGGTCCTATTTAACTCAACTCCCAAACACCACTATTCATATCATAACACCATAACCTTGACAAGTTTCTTTTTCATTCTTGTTTTTCAAACAATTAAAATCTAGATTCAAATTACCTACTGCCTTAGTGTTTGCATTTGGGGACTATTTTTAAATCACCTTGTTGCTATGACTAGACACGCTATGTAAATATTTGGTTGGAGTAGAAAGGAATCTTAAAGAAGAATTAGGTGGGAATAAATATAGTTTATCTATGATATATAGTCTTATTATTGTTTGGGTATTGAGAAAAAAATACATTTTGAGGAAAATTGAAAGCATATGATCAGAGTTTAAAATGTTCTGGTAAAATTTTTGTCTTGATTCTACTGCTAATGAGATAGTAATGGGGAAAACAAAGAATAGTGATATACTCAATATTATAGTAACTCATCCTCCAGAAATAAATAAGCTAGTAAATATATATATAGTATATAAACTAATAAAACTCAAACTTCTGCCACTGTTTTAGTCACAGACTCATCTGTCACTTTCTACAGACAGTTTCATAATCCAGGTTCTCTATCTCTTCTTCATTCCACATCATGCCGTATCATCTCATGTTTCTTTTCTCATTCCCTGCTCTGTCCTCCATATCAAACTTGTCACTTCCTCTAAGGCCAGTTATGTCATCACCTCCGTAGCATTTCAAAGTCTCCTTCAATAAGCATTAATCCCTTTTCCTTTCTGCTCCTGCACATAGAACATGGTTTATATCCCTATATGGGACATTTTCTTTCTGCTTCACACTATAGTTTTATTATCATATAATTTTATGTAACTGTCTCCCCAGTCTCTTAGGCTATTTGAGGTTAGACATGACATTTTATTTATCTGTTTCCTCCAGCATCCAACACAAATTCTTGCAGATAGAAGGTAATCAATAATGTTTGCTAAATGGAGGCAAGAGATGATAATGTGACCTTAGGTAATAGATATGTGGCAGAGATTGTCAGTGCTCACAATATCCATGATCTGCTGCTCTGCATTTCCCAGCTTCCCTTGCAGTTATATTGGGGCTATGTCACTAATTCTACCCAATGAAGTATGAATAATGGTGGCATGTGTCATTTCTGGGCAAAGGCAGTTAAGAGCCAGTGTGCCTCCTTCATTCCTCCCATTGCCTGCCATGGTACCCTTGGTGGCCTCACGTCTCAGATGGAGTAACTACAAAATGGAGTCACTAAAAAAATTAAAGGAAAAAAAAAAAAAAAAAAAAAAGCCACTCAACCTGTACTGGGCTTTGTGTGAGCAAGAAACCATTATTGTCTTAAGCCACTGAGATTTCATGCTTTGTCACCAGAACATTGCCTAGACTATTCTGACCAATGCAAGGTGTTGCTCAATAAGATTATAAATCATAATGGCATAAAGACCCAAGGAAACATTGAGTTTATGAGAATACACTAATGTGTTCTTAAGTCAAGCCTAAAATATATATTCTCATGACCAAACAGCCTTTTCATGGCAAGAATCTGTGAGATAAAAGTAGGTGTGTGTGTATGTATATGTGTAGAATACACACAATAGATTGGTTTTACCTAAGAACAAAAGACCAAAAGTCTCAATATCCTCCTCAGCTTGAGTGAAAACCAACCTGCACCTGCCATCCAGTGGCAGCATACTGATACCAAGATTGTAGCTGGCTAGCAGCTGTGAATACGATTGTTTCATAGAAAGTACAAAGTATAAAAGGAGTCTGTCTACTGTGTATAGATTTATATCTTGAGTTCATCTATATAGACTACTTTGAAAATTTCTTTTATGGAAGCTTCCCATAGAATTGTGGGGAACGGAAATCTAGTCTCATTTTACAAATCATAAGGGAAACAATTGTATTGGACATTGTTGTATGGTGTGTCTTTCAATAACAGAATAGCATAGAGAGGTCTTTTATCAAAATAAAATTATTTGGGGGCTCTGCAAATCTCTTAATGGAATCTACATTATAAGTACTATACAATGGTGTCTTCTAATTTTAAATTTTATTTAATATTCTCCATAAAGTAAGCTTAATAGAATCTAATTATAAATATCTTATTAATGCCTTCACCTGACTATTCTAATTATTCTGAAACCATATAAAATTAGAACTTTGAATTTAAAGTTTGCGTCATAAATTTTGAACTTCTCAGGACAGGAATCTCGTAAACAATGGCTTATAAATATTTAATCCTCAATGAATTTTATTGAATGAATCAATTATGAATTAATGTACTATATGATTTTCTATGGTATGGAAATCCTGCAGATTCTTTTTTTTTTAAAGATTTATTTATTTACTTTATCCATTTTAAATCCCCCCTTCCCCATTTGCTGTTTTGTGTCCATTTGCTCTGTATCTGTTTCTTGCCATCTCTTCCCATCCTCCTCCTCCAGTCTTCACCAGGATTTGATCCTGGAGACCTCCGATGTAGGAGAGAGGTGTTCTGCCACCTGCGCTACCTCGGTTCCTGGCCTTCGGACCTTTCGGAGAATCTCGTCTTGTCTCTCCCCTACGTCTCTCTCCTGCATCTCTCTCCTGTTACGTCATCATCTTGCTGCATGGCTCCCGGGGCCTGGCGGCTCACCAGCACACAAAGCCTGGCAGCCCATGCGCCTTCTATATATATATTTTTTATTTTACCGGGAAGTCCTGGGGGATCGAACCCAGGTCCCTCCATATAGCAGACGGATGCCCAATCATTTGAGCCACATCCGCCACCCCACCCCACCCCACCCCCGCAGATTCTTTATCCATGCACATGCTGATGGATATTTGGATTATTTCCATTTTCGGCTGCTATAAATATTTATATACAAATATTTTTATAGGCATGTGTCATATAAAGTTTGTTTGATGTAACGCCTCAATTGAAAAATCAATATAATGTTGGAAATGAGTATTTTACTAGACATCAGATAGCTGGAAATAGGCCTAATTGTGCACTTTTACTATTGTACTACTTTGTCAAAGGTACAAAAATGTTGAGAACCCTAATTTCTTCATAATTAGTAAAAATTAATTTGGTTACTAAGAAGGGTCTACCAGATAATGTAAATGGAATTGTTTTGTAAATTGTAAGGCATAACAGAAATGTATGGTGGTATTATTATATGCAAATTGTGTACAAATTTAGGAAATGTCCTTCAGAATAAAATAACAAGTAAAATAAACTGATATGGTTTAACTTGACTGTGAAATTGATAAAGATTTGATATTTGATTTAAGCTTATATCCTTACTCATTTTTAAAATGATAAATTGGACAATCGCCAAATCCAGAAATATGTTTATATATAAAAATAAATCATTTCACTGGCATCTTAATTTTAATAGATACCTTTTTCAGTAAAGATTAAACACATACCAGATTAACTATAAGAAGGACCACTTATATAGGATCTAGAATCCCAGTTGTAAAATAATTCATAAAATATTCTCTTACTCTGTTTTTCAACCAAATTATAATTTGAGAATAAATTTCCTCCCCATAACTATTATAGAGAGAATTTTATTTCTTTTCCACTCTAGGTATAGTATCTTTCAAGACTGTCCCTATCATTATTTGAAAGAGTTATTTTTCCCTTTCCTTTCTGATCCAGTGACTATTTTGTATTTTTAAAAATCCCAGATTAGTGGGATAAATCAACAGCAATTTTATCATGCTCATGAATTCTATGGATTAGGAATTTTCACTGTCTAGAGCTTCATTTGAGAAGACTGGAACACTGAGAGTTCATATTTTCTGAAGGCTTCTTCAATCACATATCTCCTGCCTGGGCTGGAGTGACTCAATAGCTGTGCTCAGCTGGGACCCCTGATTGAATCACCTAATAGTAGCCTTCCCACATGGCTTGGGATTCTTGCAGCTTGGAGGCTGTTTTCTGAAAGGCTGTATATTGAAAGCAAGCATTCCAACAGCCAAGAAGAGTTGACCTACACTCTGAGGTCACTCAGTGTCTCTTCCATAGTACTCTAGTGGTTAAGAGCAAGTCATACAGTCAGTATTAGTTTCCTATTGTTGTCATAATGATTTATCACAAACTTTCCTTTAAACAACACTAATTTATTAGCTCACAATTCTGTAAGTCTGAAGTCTGGGTGAGCTTAACAGGTTTCTCCGCTCTGGGTCTCACAAAACCCAGATCATGTTGACGGTGGTCCAGGATCTTATTTGTTGGCTCTGGGGGAGAATCACCTTCCAGGCTGGCAGAATTCAGTTCCTTGGAGTTGTGGTACTAATGTCCCCATTTCCTTGGTGGCTGTCAGCCAGGATCTTCTTGGCTCTTGAAGGCCACCTGCATTTCTTGACACATTGCCCTCTCATTTTCAAAGAAACACTCACTTTCTTTTCATACTTCAAATCTCTCTGACTTCCCTTTCTGATGCACCACTTCTCTTGCTTCCAGCAGGAGAAAGTTCTCTGCTTTTAAGATCTAATATAACTAGGATGGGTCCACCTGGGTTATCTCCTTATTTTTAACATCTAATCTTAATAACAGCTGCAAAATTCCTTTTGCCAAAACAGATTCAAAGGATCAAGGGATTAGGATGTAAACGTCTTTGGGGAGGCATTCTACCTACCACACAAGAGGAGAGGAATTAGACTCCACCTCTAAAGGGGAAATGGCAAGGCTATATTTTAGGAGTGTGTAGTATGGGAGACACTGTTGTAGCCATTTGGGAAAACACAATCTGCCACACTTTCCTCATCTCTTTTTTGCTACCACTTCCTTGAATTAGAAACCAATAGAAAAATACTAATAGAAACTGCTAAAGAGTGTTGACATTGGGTAGTAAATTGGTCTGTTTATGGTTTCCTTTAAGAAAATCATATCTGATATCCAGGATAAGAGATAGGCAGGTTTTTGTTTTATTTTGTTTGGTTTGGTTTTATGCCATATGGTAGACACAGATGTGTTTCTTAGATGCCCTTTCAAAGAAGGATGAGCTGCCCAGCTGCAGAGAGTGTAGTTAGCAGACAGCCTGCAATAGTCAGCTCCTTCCAGTTTTAACTCAGCTGCAGAAAGTCATATCATCAGATGTCACCTCCTTTCATGGATAGCCTGTATCTGGTGACTGAGTGGATGTAGATAGACCCACTCATTTTGGCCTGATGCAAAATACTGAGGTGGGAATATTTGTTCCAAAGTGCTCTGTTAGTTTTGCTTTATCAAACTATGGCTGTATCACAGTTTGATCTCCTCTTCTGCTCAATCCTGCTAACACTCCTTTCCCTTTATAGGTGTTGGTCCCTAGTAAACATCTTACACCCCAAACTCCTTCAAAGCATGAGCTTCCTGGAGAATCCAACCTTTGACAACTGGTGCCAGAGGGGGTCTGAGAAAGCAGGTGTAGATATGGGGTTTTTGAAGCTTCATTATTCACTACACTGCTGATAATGAGGATCCCATCACAAACAGCCTCTGGCACAAGGTGTTGATCTATTTGTTAAAACTTTCCAAGTATTATATATATAAAACCTAGAGGGGATGCACTAGTGGGAGTGATGTATCAGATTGTTTAGATGTATAGAGAAAACACTATTATAAGGATAAAAGACTATGCCCCAAAGCAGCTACAAGACTTAGCCAGTGGAATTGAAGGACTATATGTATGATTGGATTCTGAGAGTTCTTAGTCAAAGGGATCAAAATATGATTGGATAGGGTAGAGTTTATCGACTTGACAGTACTTTTTCATGATACAAGATTGTAACACACTGGCAACTACCCAAGGAGATGGTATGAGTGCTCTATTACAATGGTTCTTAGAAAAATGGAGAAAGCAATGGCCCATGATAAGCAAAGTTGAAATGCCAGAATTTCAAGGGCAGATGGTGGAGGAAAGCATTAAAAAGTTCCGGAAACTAAGTATACAGGAATACATATGTTATGCACAACCAAAAGCTTACCAGATGATTATATTACACGGGAAAGTCCATATGGTATGGCCTTTAACTAGGCCAGAGGAATAGGCTGATGAGAGGAGTATTAGCATCAATAAAATGTTCAATGTTAGCGCTTCTCTGTAGTTCAGAAGAGGCTATTATCGAACTTGGCTCAGTGATAGCAATAGGGTGATAAGGCCCCAAAAAGTAGAGTTCAGGTGGCAGTACTTAACTATTAGAAATCAGGGCACTGCAATTATTGTAATGACCGGCATTTACACTGAAAGCCAAGGGGGATTCACCAACAGAATGTTATACAGATGATCAATAGAGTGTGGCATACAAAGGGACAAAATAGATGTAGGCAACTGACAAGGCTCTGCTCATCTTGAACCAATGGCAGAAATCAAAGTGGTTAAATGGGAAGCTGAGGGTAGTCACTGCCCCCTGATAAAAACATAAGTTCTTGCCCTGTTTCCAGACCTGGGCCATATTTTTAGGCCCTAAATAAAACCTCACTTTATTTGTTTGTTTATTTATTTATTTATCTTACACCCCCCCCTTTTTATTAGAAAAGTTGTGGGTTTATAGAAAAATCATGCATAAAATACAGATACCTATATACCAACCTATTATTCACACCTTGCATTGGTGTGGTAAAAGTTAAAATTGATGAAAGCACAGTTTTGTAATTGTGCTATTAACTGTGGTCCAGAGTTTAACTTAGGGTTCACTATGTTATGTATTTCCATGGATTTTTAAAAATTTTTATTCTAGTATTATATATATAAAACCTAAAATTTCTCCTTTCAACCACATTCAAACATATAATTCAGTGCCATGAAATACATTCCAAAGGTCGTGCTACCATGACCACCATCCATTACCAAAACTTTTCCTTCCATCATCCCAAATAGAAACTCTGTACATGGTAAGCCTTAACTCCATATTTCCAAACCCAACCCAGTCCCTAATTACCTATATTCTAGATTCTGACTCTATGAGCCTGCTTATTTTAATTATCTCCTCAGTGAGATTATACAATATTTGTCCCTTTGTGTCTGGCTTATTTCACTCAATGTCTTCAAGTTTCATCCATGTTGTCACATTTTTCAGAACTTCATTCCTTTTTAAGGCTGAATGATAATCCACTGCATTTATACATTTTTGTGTATGCATTCATCAGTTGATGGACACAGGGCAATTGTGAATAATGCCACTATGGACATCAGTGTGTAAGTATCTGTTCGAGTCCCTGCTTTCAGTTCTTTTGTGTATATACCTAGAAGTGGGATTGCCAAATCATATGGTATTTCTATACATAACTATCTTCCAAAGTGGCTGCACTATTTTACATTCTTGCCAGCCATGAATTAGTATTCCTATTTCCCCTTTACTTTCTTAGGTGGTATAGTTGATCATCCATTTAGTGTAGACAAATTGATGGCTGAAGGTTGGAATATATACAGAGTTACAGGCAGTGGAAAATGGCCTGGCTGCTGATCAGAGACCTTGAAGGATATAGATTGAAAGATCAGGGACAATGATGTATGGAGTAGATGTATATGGATGGACATAGGGGAGTGGATATAAAATGTGAAGACATTTATATCATATGTTGCCCACCAGGGAGCATCCACCCCGGAAAAGTCACTAAACAACCAAATACTCAAAGTGACCAGTAGGTTGATGTCAACTAGCTTCTGTCACCCACCTCTCCAGTGCAGGTATGAAGGCCATATAAAATAAGTAGCCATGAGACAAAAATGGAGGCTAT
The DNA here is from genome assembly GCA_026826555.1 of Tolypeutes matacus. Classification (NCBI taxonomy): domain Eukaryota; kingdom Metazoa; phylum Chordata; class Mammalia; order Cingulata; family Chlamyphoridae; genus Tolypeutes; species Tolypeutes matacus. The sequence goes on along the minus strand of JAKSZT010053801.1, from coordinate 5,873,052 downwards.
ACATGGGTCCAAATGCATGGACTCTGACTTACCAAGGCTGGTCTAGGTATTGCCTCTGGCATGTATTCAATCTACCAGTGATAGAGACCAGTGCTGATATGGCACTATTCCACCATTAACAAGTTGGCCATAGTGGGCCCCTACGATTCTGGAAAAGTCAGGACTTTAATATCACAGGAATAGGCATACATTTTAGATATGGGTTTGCTATTTCTGCATGCAGGGCCTCAACCAGCACTATTACCTGAAGTCTTAAGAAGTGTTTGTCCCAGTGGCATAGGATCCCATATAACATCACATCAGACAAGATATATTTTTCAACGCTGGAGATACCAGTTAGGACATTTGACCATGTTATCTACTAGTCATTACACATACTGCATTCAGAAGTTTCTGACATGATGGAACATTAGAATGGATTACTGAAGGCACATCTGGAGTGCCAGCTCAAGGCAACAGTTTACAAGGATGGGGTGCCATCCTTCACATTGCAATATATGCATTAAATTGGTGGCTTATATATGGCACTGTATCCCTAAAATAAAGAATATATGAGTCCCAGAATAAACAAGCAGAAGGAGGAACAGCCCCACTTACTATCACTTCCAATGACTTTGTGTTTCTGATCCCAGAACTCTGGGCTCTTCAGTGTGAGAGGTTCTGGTTTCCAAAGAAGGCATACTTTTTCAAGGTTCCACAGCAAGTGCTCCATTGAATGATTAGTTATGACTTTTGCCTGGGCCCTTTAAGTTCCTTGGGTCACTGGACCAAAAGGAAAGAAGAGGATTTATGGTTTGGCAAGCAGTAACTGACCCTGATCATCAGGAGGAAATAGGGCTGCTATCACACATTTTGTGTAGGCTTCCTCAGGTGAGCCACATGGGCGTCTACTGATACTCCCTTACCCAATCATGACAGTAAATACAGATCCAGCAAACCCATTGAGAAAGGTCTGTTGATGAGGGACTTAGTCCCCTTGGTAATGAAGGTCTGGTTCACATAACCAGATAAGACACAAGAGCCAACAGAGGTGGTAGCTGGAGGGTGAGGGAAATCAAGATGTACAGTGGAGGAGAAAGAAGGTCAGAATTGAATAGCAATTGTGGTCCCAAGTATAATTGCAGTGGCAGCCATCATTTTTCACTAACTTCCCACTTCTCAGCCTCCCTTCAAGAAAGGAAACCCACTGGAATCCTGGAGGAGCTGCTCCTTGAACATATACGGAGAAGTAGATTCCAGTGGCAAATGGGTCAGGAGCTGGCGACCCTTTGGATACCAAGAATGGGCGGGCCCCCTCGGCTCAGCGTGTCGATCCGACTCCGGGAAAAACTGACCTCCGCGCAGCTGCAGTTCATGAGGCAGGTGCATCTCGCTCAGTGGCAGAAGACCCTCCCGCGGACCCGGGATCTCGTGACCCACTGAGCATCGGGGCCCTGGTGCTGGCTGTTTATGGTTACACCTTCTACTCGGTGTCCCAGGAGCGTTTCCTAGATGAGCTGGAGGACGAGGCCAAAGCTGCTCGAGCCCGAGCCCTGGCAAGGTCCGCAGGCCCCTGATCCAAATGGACACTACCCACCTTCCGCCTGCTGGGGCCCCTTCACAAGGTGGATGAAGCCCTGACACTTGTGGAAAATGAAGCCTGCTAACAGCATTGCTGGCCTACTTACTAACCTTGGACAGAGAGTGAGCCCTAGAAGCCAGGAACTTGCACATCCAATGGTCATGAAGGGAACATTGCCCACCTCACACTCACCGAGTGCAATGACTGAGCCCTTTTTGTAATTTGTTTCCTTGTTTGAAGTGTGTGCAACCCTGGCTTTTCCCATGCTCTCTGACTTGGTTGTTTACCAGAGAGGGCGTGACTCTATGAAGACACACCACCCAGATCCTCTTCAAAGAAAGACTTGCTCGGGGGTCAGTCAGCAGACATGCTGCTCTTTCAGAGCTGGCCTCTTGTGCATCCAGTGATTTAGCAAGGCAGGGTTGTAAGGGCCTGGTTATTTTGCCCCAACATTGGGCACCTTAATGACCCATGCTGTCTCCAGAGCTCCGTGCAGTTTTGGCCAAGGCTTCACTGGGCAGTATTACAGTTTAATTTCTTCCTCTGCCAAATATTTTTTTACTTCCTCTTCTCTTTACCAGCATTGACCTCTAATAAGCATCTTACTCCCTAAACTCAGTCTTATTGTTTCCTTCTGGAGAACCCAACCTGTGAAATATCAATTTAGAAAGGAGTAAGGAATTGTAAACCAAGCTTATATTTGTCTTCTGCATCTTCATTCAATACACAGAACCATGTGAAATTGCCGCTTTAAGGAAAAGATCATCTCTTAAAGCCTGCAGTAAAAAACATCAAATACATATGCAATTTCCTAGCCCCTTCCTCTTTCTAAACTCTGGTCATCTCTTAACTCACTTGCTATAATTTACACTTTTGTGGATTAAATCACCCAGTTTATGTGTTTTTCGACTTCTATTAACATGCTCACCTTTCTAAGTGAATCATGTTCATTAAAATTTTTTTTTTACTCAGGTTTAATGAGATATAATCTACCTCTAGGAAAATTCATGCTTTTTAGGCATATCATTCTCTGAATGCTGACAAATATTTGCTGTCCTGTAACCACCCCCACAATTAAGTAGTCAATCCCTTCCTTCCACCCCCAGCCCTTCACAAACACTAATTTGTTTCCCTTTGTTACTTTTTAACTATCTTTTTGACCCTGAAAATTTGTTTCTTTCTTTTGACACCTCATCCTTCTTCACAATGATGCCTGGTAGTTTAGGGTGACTGCAATTTAGGGACACCAGGGCAACCCCTCAGGAAAGGGCTCCCTGTCATCCTCTGGAAAGGGGTTTTTAACTGTTTTTATTCCACGGACCCCTTTGCCAGTCAGGTGAAAACCACGGACCCTTCACTAAGTCCACTCTATACTGTGTATTATTTAATAAATATATCACACCCGCACCAACATGTCCCCACAAGAATAATGTTGTTGTTTTTTTTTATTTCATATCAAGCTCACGGACCCCTTGTTAAGAACCCCTCCTCTGGAATGTCTTATATTCACCTGAGGTGAGTTTACCAGCAATGGCATGACATGATGTGTTAATCCAGCTTTTATGCTGCCTAGCTCTGGGGCTTTACTTTCTGCCTTTTCCAATCAATCAAGCTAGCTCCTTCTTTCTCCACGTTCACTGCTTTAAAGTTCTCAAAGATTCCCCACCTGAACTGTATAATCACAGAGAGGCTCGAGGACTCATGAAATCAAATGAATTTATGTTTTAATTCTAGTAACTCTGAATATATGACCTACTTTCTCCATGTAAGTTTTAGATTTAAATGGCTTACTGCTTCATTAAATTCTAAGTTCATTTAGCAGGAACCACCTTTACTACTCGAACTTGAACTATAAAAAATTATGAAGGATGAAACGTTTATTTTTAAATAACAGAAACATTCTAATTCAAGCCCTCATCAAACTTCACCCTGATGATTAAAAGACTCTTCCAAATGATTTCTTATTCTACCTTTGGCCTTTCATCCTTCACAAGGGTATCAGGATCGTATTTCTTCCTGTTAAAATCCTCCAATGAATGCAGAGGATTAGAAAGTAAAGGTTAAAAAGAAACCGTGTGTTGGCAGCAGTGTGGCATTTAGAGTGGTATGCAGATTCTGTAAAGTAATGCCCCCGCTCCCCAAGCAGTACAATGGCTATTCTTTGGGAAGCCCTTTCAAGAAAGAAATATATAATGTTTGCTTTTCCCCTATAGCAAACATTTGTAATTCAAAAAACATTTTTCTGTCCAGCCAGAAATAAATGCTGTAATAGGAGAGGATGATTTGAAGATGAGGAGAGTCATGTGAACTTCTACCTTTCCTTAGTTTGAGAGAAGAGACTTGAGTACACAGTACTATTTGCCTTATTGAGTCATGACATCCTTCAATAACTGTTTCCACATGACAATCCAAGAAGGAAATCTATAAAGTCTGTAATTCTGGGTTGGATGAAAATAATTATCTGCCACCCATTCTTAGAAAGCATCTGTTGTTCTTGTTACTCTTTGAACAAAAAAAAACAGTTCATTAACCCATTAGTTCTCAATCCCAATTAATTTAATTAAAAACATTGTGCTTAATATTTATTTTCATTTCCTAAATTACAAAGATAATTAGTCTTAATCTAGGGTTTTGATTTATTATTTATTTTTTGGATGTAAATATTGCAATATTTAGTGTACATTTTTAAATAAAATGTTCCTATGTCTTCCCTGTCTGATATTATTTGAGCACTATCTCATGAACATCATTTTATACACACAAGAATAAACTACCGAATGATAAATGACAACTATTCTACACAAGTTAAGACTTGAAGAGATGATTAACTAGTTGATATACTTGAAAATATAAATACTTGATTTCAGTTACATTTTGGAATATTTCTCCTGTAACTTTAACTAGGCATGGCCCTTTCCATGCTTTTTACCAACCAAATCCTTATATAAGCTCAAAAATGGAATCAATAATTCAACAAATATTTATTGAGGGCTTAATATGTGCAGCAAAAATGGAAGCAGTAGATATTTCATGAGTTTTCACTATATATCAGGCACTAGATTAAAACTTTTGCATACATTATTTCATTAAATCTTCATAACAAAGAGATATTTTTACTCCATTTTGCAGAGAAAGAAACTAAGACATGTGAATAGTAAGTACCATGCCCACCTCACACAGCAAGTTAGTAAACATCCTGTCCACTTACGTTTGTCTGATTTCAGGGTTTGTGCTATTAACCAATATGCTAGAGTGCTATGCTCTTTAAGGCTGAAGGCACAAAGATTAGTAACTTACAAAATTGCGTGGGAAAGAGTGTAAACTATTAAGTAAACTATAATCCACAGTTAGTGGCAGTGCTTCAATATGTATTCATCAATTGTAACAAATGTACCACACTAATGAAAGATGTTAATGGGGAAAAGTATAAGAGTGGGAGGGGGTGGGGCATATGGGACGCCCCTATATTTTTTAAGTAACATTTATGTAAAGTTTCTTTAAAATTAATTAATTTTTTAAAAAGATGAATTAGAAATGATCCTTGTCCCAGAGAACTTTACCACCTAGTAGATGATCTAGATAAAACATTTATATAAATAATTATAATTCAAGGTTGAAAGGAATAACCAGCATAGGATACCAGATCAAGAAGTTTAATGATTTGGGCTGGGGTGGATGGAGAAATTTCTTGCAGCAGAGGGGCTCATAGCTGGCTTCCAGTGGAAGAAAAAGGTAGTAGAGTGTAATGATTAAAAGCATGGACTCTGGAGCCAGACATCGTAGTGATTAAAACCCTGAACTACTTGAATTTGAATCCCAGCTCTGCTACTTAATATCTGTAACATCCTGGGTCTCTTTTAACCTCATAGGTTCTCAATTTCTTCATCTGTAAAGTGTAGATAATAATAATGATACCTGATTTATAAGTCACTGTGAAAATTAAACGAGCCAATATTTGTAAAGTAGGTAGACTCATGCCTGGCACACACTAAGAACTATTTATCTATTAGTTATAAAAAAATAAGTATTTGAACAAGGCCTTTAAAACACATGACAAAATGTACATTGTACATAGAGAAAAATGAGATAAGCAGAGAGGGATTAGCATTTTGTGGGGATTTATTCAGTCCTTCAATTCACTATGAAAATGTTACTGTGATTTAAATTTTAAAATAAAGATTTGTGACTCCTAAAGGTAATAATGGTCCCAAATTCATAATTCACAAGTGACAAAACCAGTTTTCCAACCCAGTTTTGCCTGTTGCCAAAAAAGGCCTTCTAAGCAAAGTAGATTAAAACGAAAAACAATATAACAATTGGTATACATGGTGAATCAAGGATGGCCCTTATTCTAATCTGTGACATTTAGCAATTCCAACAATAAATTCACAAAACTAATTCTAAAGTTTCTTATACTTATTGTCTCAAACTGAGCCTTTTTCTTTCTTCATATCCAATCAGTCACCAAGTACTTCCACGTATAACTTTGTAATCTCTTGTGAATCTACCTTCTCCTATTTCCGTTTGCTATTGCCTTATTAAGATGATTATCACTCTTTACCCCCTTTAGATTATTGTCATAGCCTTCTAACTTGTCTCTCTGGCTCCTCCTTCCCCTCCCTCTTTCTCTTTCTGTCTCCCTCTCCCTCCCCTCTCCTTTTCCCTGGCTATCTCTTTCATTTTCATTCTAAAAAACCGATTTGAATCTGTCACCTCACAGTTCATGTGAAAGCCTCACAATCCCAATAGAATGCTAATCCCTCATAGAATGACTCGGGCTCTCTGAGGCAAATGATTCCACTTTGCACAATCAGGATGTAACTGTTGTACCCTCTCCCTTGACTGTTTTTATAGCATGATGTAATGAGGTTTTCCAAAAGTCTCAGAATGTTGGCAAAAAGACGAGACACACCCATGAAGAATCTCCTACAAAACGGCATAATGAACGTCCTGACCTTAGCCTTAACAGCCTAGATCAAAGGCTAGAAAGTGAAAACAGAATCTGTAGGAATTGAGGGCACCTTTGTTTCCCCCTCCCTGACCTTTCAATTGAACACTGTTAGAGTACTTGAGAGGGTTCTCAAATATTTGGGAATGTATGTGGACATAGAAACATAGAAACCCATGCCTATTTCATGCCTGTAGGAGTCAGAAGGGACCTGGCTAAGAAACTTACCACAGCAGAGAAAACAAGAGTGTTGACTGAGTAAACTGCACATCCACCATTTGGCAAAGACAATTGTGTAAATTCTCCACAATGTACTTGGACTTGAGTTGCCTCACAGGAACCTTCCTCAAGAAAATCCATGATGTAACATCAGGAGAAAAGCACTAAAGAAGGGTAGCAGGACATCATCCTATTCATTTGCCCACATCAAGAAACTGAGAATGTTCATGCAGGGCTGGATTAAAGGGCACTAATCAAGTAAAATCTTTGCCTACATTCTTCAATCCCTACTCTGCACCTGGCAATACAAACGGCAGAGAGGAATAAGTAAAAAAAGAACAGATCAAGCACCTCTTCACCAGAGCAGGGCTCCTGGAAAAAAGATAGGCCAATTTGGAAGAAGAGAAGAAGCTTTGAACTGAATGAGACAGATGTTTAATGTAAGATAGAATGAGAATTCTTAATTCTTAATATTGGTGGCAAAGTTGTAGGATCTTCCCAAAATGTCATTGACAGGGATAGTAGATCTTAAATGGTGTATTTTAAGGCAGAAATACGAAAATATAATTTCCTATTTGTCCCATCAAGTTTTGCCGTTAAATAAACAATTTGTTTACAGAATCCTTCCCAGCAGCATCTAAACTTGCTTAAACCTTTATTATTTTAAAAAATAAATAAACAAAAGGAATTAATTGAAAGAGAAAAAATTCAGATCCTACACTTTTTTCTGCTTTGTTTTGCAATGCAACTCTTTTGAAATAGTTATTTGTACAACCCATCTACATGGTCTCCAGCACCTCATTTCCCATTTTTCCTTAACTCATTGTATTCAGGCTTACCCAGTATTCCCTTCTCTGAATTAACTCTTCATAGCCATCATTTTGCTATATCCAATGGATATTGTTCAGTTAACTTTTGATACCTCATTAGTATGTGTCACTTGAAGACTCTATTTTTTAAGCTTTCATTTCCACTGACTTTCATGACACTGCACTCTTCTCAATCTTGTGACATCATCCAATCAGATATTCCTCATGGCTTGGTACTAGACTCTCTTTTCATCTTATTTCATATGCTCTTACTCAGTAATCTTATTTATACCCACAACTTTACTTATCTTTTATATGCCAATGATTCTCAAGTTTGTTTTAACTATATAATTAACACCCTACATGATATTTCCACTTAAATATCTCAAATGTACTTCCAACTCAGCATGTTTGCCAGGAATCTATACTTTTTAGCCACCAATCTGTGTCTCTTCTAATGATCCATATCTCTTTAAATGGTAACACTATTCATCCAGTTCCCAAACCATATTTGAGTCCTCCCTGACATCTGCCTGTTCCTCACCCTCCATATCCAATAAATCTCTCTATATATTTTTTCTTAACTATCTTTCTAATCTACTCACTTTATCTCTAGTGGAATTCAACCTAATTAAGTCACCTTCATATTTTTCCTGCACTATTGCAATTGAGCCTCCTGATATGTCTCCCCACTTCTATATTTGCCCTCCTTTAAACCATTCTCCATATGACAGCCAAAGTATTTACAAAATTATAATCAGGTTATGCACTACTCTGCATAAATTTCCTTATGGCTTCCCATGTTACATAGAATTAATGCACCTTTTACAGAGATTGCTAATTCTCTACCCAATATCTATTCTCTCTACTTTCCTTATAACAGAACCCCTATTATATTTAGCAATATGCTGAGCTAAAAAATATAATTTCTAACCTTCCTCACAACTGACACCATGTGACTAATTTCCTGTCAATGAAGTGTCTGTAGAAGTTTTTAGGGTGGGTCTTTAGTGAAGGCTCCTTAAGATGGATATAGATATTTTTTGCCCTTTCCTCATTCTTCCTTAATCTTGTCTGGAATGTGGACAGGATGGCTGGAGTTCAAGTCATCTTGAACCATGAAGTGACTAAGAGGCTAAAGCCATACCCTAGAAATGTTGGGACACAAAGATAACTATGGAGCTATCAGATCAGACTAGGACTTCTTACCTTTGTACTTTTTTTTTAATGTGAGAGAAAATTAAAACTCTATTTTTTAAGCACCTATTATTTCTGACATCTGATACTAACAGCAAAAGTGCAATTTTTAACTGATACCATGATTCTACCCAACCTACTCATAAAAATAGGATGCTAATATATCACCAACCTTGATCACTTCTGAGTGTGAAAATGGCAATATCAATTATTATTATCATCATCATTTTAAACCTGGAATACCTTGGGCATCTGGACATGTGGTTATGTTACGTATGAGACCTAACACGTGCTACCCTGCCTTATCTCTTGTCACCCCCCTCATGCTGAGTACACATTGCTGATCAACTTTCGTTCTTGTTTCAAATCAAGTTCTTTCCCATTTGGGCCTATGCTGCCCCCTCCTCTGGTTTCCTTCCCTCATCTGCTTGCCACGTCACATTCAGGTCTCAGGTCAAATATCATTTCCTTAGGTATCGAGGTTAGGTTAGTTCTCCCTGTTATATACCACGTGTCTTTCCTTTATAGTGTTTATACCACTTGCATTTGATTATAATTTGTGCGTTTATGTAATTAAAATCTGTCTTCCTCCTAGATAGTAAATTTCATGAAGGCAGTAATGCTGATTTTTTTTTTTTTTTTTTTTTTTTTTGCCACCATTTGTATCCTTAGTAACCAACCCAGGGCCTGACACAGAGTAATGTTTTATATACCTTGAATGAATGAATAAACATTTGTAAAATTGTACGTGGTATTTTTCTATTCACTGTAATAATCTGGTGTCATCCGTCATATTTTCCCAATGTTTTTAAAATAGCCTCTGTTTCACTATGTAAATCAATGATTCCTGCTCTTCTCTATTCTATTTAGTAGAAAGAAGTACAGGTATAAAGATTCAAGAATACATCGTAACTTGATGCTGCTGGTAGACAGGGGGTAGCAGATGCTTAGTGAGGGTGACAGATTTTAAATGTGACTAGAACCTAATAAAGGTTGAAGCAGGAAATCTGAAAAATACTATAGCATATTGACAATAAAATTGAAGATGGATTCAGTTAACACTAGTAAATATTTAAGGAAACTATATATAATTATGACTTGGTTTTTGACAATGAATTTCTCCTCCATGTGGAATTTATAATAGATCAGTAATTTATAAATTAATACTGTAATTCAGTTTTGTTTTATTTTATTTGTTTATTTCTTGTTTTGGCCTGTATTCTTCTTATTATTTTAATGGTGCTGCCTATATATATTTGTTAATTGTACAGGACAAGTTTTTTTTTTTAATGAAATATTTTTTTCACAAACACCTCCCTATTTCCCCCTCTTGCCTGATTCCCCCCCAAAAAAAATCTCTAATCTGCTTTCCATTTTTTGTGAATTTTCTATTTCTAGTCATCTCTTATAAATTATATCATATGATTTTTGCCCTTATGTACCTTGCTTAAGTTCACTGAGCATAATGTTTTCAAGCTTCTTCCATGTTCACCTATCTCATGACTTCATTTTTTTTCTTATGTCCAAATAATATTCTATTGTGTGTATGTATGTCATTTTGTTAGTCCATTAATTTGTTAATGGACATTTGAGTTGTTTCCCATTTTTAGCTATTGTGAATAATGCTTCTGTAAAGATAAGTGTACAAGTATATGTTTATGATCCTGTTTTCCCTCTTTGGGCATATATACCTAGAAGTGGGATTGCAGGATCAAATGACAATTCTATATTTAATTCTTTGAGGAACCACTATATTGCTTTCTACTGTGGTCACACCATTTTACATTTTACAAGGCACAGTAGTTTCAGTTTCTCAGACCTTCTCCAACTCTTGCTATTTTTTTTTTTTTCCATAGTAGCCAAACTTGTGGGTGTGAAGTAGTATCTCATTGTGGTTTTAATTTGCATTTCCCTAATGGCTAATGATGTTGATGTGTTTATTGGCCATTTGTATATCTTCTTTGGAGAATTGTCTGTTCAAGTCCTTTGTCCAATTTTAATGAGGGTTTGTCTTTCTGTTGTTCAGTTGTAGAATTTCCTTATATATTTTGGATATTAAATCCTTACATGATACATGATTTGAAACTATTTTCTCCCATTCTGTAGGCTGTGCCCTTGGGGATCTGTCAAATCAGGAAACACCCTCATGCAAAAGGAAAGAAAAAAAAAAAAAACACTAGCTCTTTGTGTTGTGAAAAGAAATAACATAGAGTCATAGAGTTACTGTGGCTAAGAGATTTAAAATGCAGTTGGGAGGTCATTCAGCTTAGTTTCTTATTTCTCAGTTGACATTATCCAGGCGGATGCTGGTAGGAGGCTTGAAGCACTGCTGCCTCAAGGGCCAAAACTGAGGCTGGCTTTCACACTAATCCCTCATGCATCCCTCCGACCAACCTTAACCCTTAAACCCAACTTTTAGAGCAGGAGGTTTCCTCTGCCAGCCCTGAGCGAAGCTGGCCACTGCAGGAGTCCAGCCATGTTGATGCAGACACAGCTGTTTTTGCAACCAGTTCCATGGAGCTAAGCAAAGTGGTCTGGGCACAAGTTCTTGCTTTTACTTTTAAAAATGGAATTCCTGGCAATCTCTCACTTCTTCTGGCACTCCTATAGTTGTTCTAAATGTCCATTCTGATTCCAGGGTTACTAATTAGAAAATTCTAGTCTCTTTTTCAGATCTTTCATTTTTATAATGAGGGAGCAATTTGTAAAACTTCCTACTCAGCTATTTTGCCTCTATTTTTCTTAAATGCCTCAAATTTTTTGTTTGCTTATCTTTCTATATGAGCAGACCATTGTCTTTGGTACTGCTTCTGTCTTTTGTTATATTTTGTCCCAAGAGGATTAGAGATTTTAACCAAATAGTTCAATGTCCATTCATTTACATTATACAAGGGGTTTGCAGTTTTTTTCTATAAATCTTTATACTTTAACCATTGCAACTCATTCCTCTGTCTCCTTGTTCAGTCACTGATATAAATTCCCTTTTTGCTTGTGCTGCCAGTGTTCACATAAGACTACATTTTCTTTGGGTTCATTTTTCTCAACTGATTTACTGGTCCATCTTCACTAATTTCTTGCACAGCAGGAAGAGATGTTTAATAGAGGATCCAAAATAAATTTCTAGATGTTGTATTCTGTTCATTTCTTTCTAAAACAGGGGTTCTTAACATTTTTTTTTGTTGGTCATGGACCCTTTGGCTATTTGATGAAGCTTATGGTCCCCTTCTCAGATTTAAATGAATAAAATAAAATGCATAGAATTACAAAGGAGAGCAATTATATCGAAGTACATATATATCAACATATTTAAAATTATCATACATAAAATATGCATGTCTTTATTAACATATTACATTACATGGTCTAGCAGTAGATCTAATAATTACCATATTTTAAAGTAGAAAAGACTTAAAGATATTTCAATATATCTGTGATAACCCACATCTAATATTAATAAATCTGTGATTTTATTAGTGTAAATGTTACTGTGGTTTTTTCTTTTGAGGCTGATGCTAACTTTAGTCTGAGGTTAATGAAAATTAAGAATTTTTTTATCCAAGTTTGCTGATCCATGCAGTCTATCTATGGATCCCCTGGGGATCCAAAGGCCCAAGGTTAATAATTCCCACTTTAAAGCATGTTCAATCTGTAGCAAAATCACCCCTGCAAAGAATGCATTCATTCCACAAATATTTAATGAACTTGGTATTATCCTAAGGATTGGGATCTATGATTGGTTCCTGATGAATTTGCATTCTAGTAGAGATAGACATGTAAACAAAGTATAAGATTAGATATATAAACTAGGTTTATATACTATAAATATTACATAGTTTGTAAGTGTAAAGAGGAGGAGTGATGGAGTTAGTGGAGAATATTAAGCAGGAAGCTATCTTATATAATCAGGCATGCTTTTTAAGAAGGGAACTTTAGCAATATTATAGAGAACACAATTATTTGGAGACTGATGATGATGACAATGGTAATGATGTAATATGTAATATGTAAATATTATGAAATATTTGGATTTTATTATACAAATTGGCTCACATGACCATGGGGATTGGTAAGTTCCACAATTTGGGAACTCTGATGAAGGTTTCAGTGAATCCCCAGGAGAAACTGGGGAGCTGAAGTAGAGATAGAAATTCTTTCTGACTGCTGAAACCATCAGTTCTCCCTTTAAGGACTTCAACGACCAGATGAAACTTCTCTCATTGCTGAGGGCAATCTCCTTTGTTGATTGATGCAATCAATTGACTAATGATTTAAATCCATGAAATACCCTCACAGTAACGGGCCAGTGCTTGCTTGACCAAGCACCCGGACACCATAACCTAGGCAAGTTGACATGAACTTACCATCACAAAGAGCTAAGGAAATTTTTCAAAATTTCTGCTTTGCTTTCTGGATAGATAGTAATTCTCTTAGCCAAAGTTAGGCATTTAAGAAATTCTTGTCTGAAGGATAAACTTATGCATTCCCTTTTGGAAATGGTAAACTGAGGTGTTTTATGAAAATTTCTAGTAGGCAAATGGAGCAACGGAAAGAAATAAGGAGTGAATTTGGGAGTCAATGATATGTAGGTGGTTTTAATTCCAATAAAGGATGAGGTTATCAAGGAAAGCAGATGGAGTGAAAATAGAAGAGGATCAAGGATAAAACTATGGAAAAGATTCACGTTTAAGGGGTAGCAGAGGAAAAGAAACACCTTGAAGAACTCTCATGGAGGTTGGAGGAGATAACGAGTGATGTGTTGAAAGACACAGAAAAAAAAAATTTACCTCCTCATTTTACTGTTCACTTTACTGTGTCATTCTTGTATTCATCCTCATTCAATACTCACACTTTTTAATTGTAAAATATTTAATATTGAATATATTTATAATTATTTTCTTCTTTGTGAAGAAACCCACAGAAATTCCACACATTTTATGTTGTGTGCATATCCCTACCTTGTAGACATATAAATATGCAGATTATCATGTTCCCTTATTGCATTATCTCTTTGTCCTTTTTATTAATGAGTTTTACCTTCTCTGGTCATTTTGGGACAGCAAATTTTTGCATTTATAGTCTAAGATTTTTTCCCTTCAGACTCTATTTAATCATAAAATCATGATTCTTTGTTATTCCTCATTTGCATTTACCATTAAAAATAATACTAATGTCATAAACCCCTGTTGTCTAGATGTTTATTTATATGCCGTCCTATAATTCTGCTTCTTGGCAATCCTTTTTCATAATGGAAGACATTCTTGGGTGTATTCTGAAATAGCTGTTACTGAATCTTTTTGTTCCCACACACTTCTTATTACAGGGAAGTTAATATTAGTATATATCAGAAGCTGAGATACTAAAAAAAATAACAAAAAAAACCCACTCCTCAGCTTTGTTTGGTCTTTTAAATTTTTCCTACGGCAATTTAAGAGTGTTTAAATGTTCTCCTTGAATTGGTATTAGTTTAAAATTCTGAATCTATCAATTTCCTTTGAAATATTTGGCCTATAATATCTTGATTTCTCTTATTTTAATCATTATACCACCTTATCTTTTTGTTAACCCATTTGGTTCCCAGAGTTTACACATTTCCATAGAAGTTTTGACCTTTTAATAAAACATCTTGCTTTGAAATAATCTCAAACTTACAGGAAAGTTGCAAAAATAATACTAACCACACACATAAAATTCCAACATAACCCACCTTACAGATACCCAGATTCATGAGTTTTAACCTTTTGCTATATCTGCCATATCCTTCTGTCTATCTATCTATCTTCTGAACATTTGAAAGCAGGTTTTACACATCATACTCTTTGAATACATAATACTTCCATGTACTTGTCCTATGAAGAAGGATATTCATTTATGTAATTACCTTAAGGGCAGTTATCAAGTTCAAGAAATTTAACCTTGCAATAAAGCTTATATTTTACATTCCATTTTTTCTTATGTCTCAATAATATCCTTTTGGGCCTTTTCTCCTCCAATCTTAGATCTCATCCATAATTAATAGCAATTAATTCTTTATCTTTTTTTAAATTGTGAAAACATATATCCAACATAAATCTTCCCCTTCCAAACCCTCCCAGGCATACCATTCAGTGGAATTAATTACATTCACAAAGTTGCAGTACCCTCACCAACATCCATTACTGGAAATTTCCCTTTAACCCAAATAGAAACCTTACACTTATTTTGCATTTATTCCCCATTGCCCCTGCCCCCACTCCTGGTAACCCATGTCTACTTTCTGTCTCTATGAATTTTCATTTTCTCTGATATTTTCTTTATGGTTAAATGGGACTTAAATTTACCATCTTAAATGTATAACACTCTCAGTTGCTTTGATACCAACTGTACATCAATAGCAAACATGAAATATGTTTACCCTTCTATCCCCCCAACTTTATGTAGATCTTGTCACAAATTACATATTTATACATTATGAGTTGAAACCCATTGGTTTATCATTACATTTTATGTACTTTCCTTTTAGATCTTGTAGGAAGTAAAAAGCAGAGTTACAAAAAAAAAGTACAATAGTATTTATATTTATATAATCATTATCTTTATCATTATCATTATCAATATCAATATCATTATCTTTACCCAAGATTGTTATTTCTTCATGTGGCTTCAGTCAATTTTCTAATATCCTATCCGTTCAACCTGTAGAATTCCCTTTAGCAGTTCTTGCAGGACTGGTGTTATGGTGATGAAATCCCTCAGCTTTTGTTTATCTGGGAATGTCTTAACCCCTCATTCATTTTTGAAAGTCAGCTTTGCAGGATATAGAATTCTTGGCTGGCTTTTTTTTCACTCTCAGCACTTTAAATATGTCATCACACTGCCTTATTTCCTCCACGGTTTCCAATGAGAAATCAGCATTTAATCTTATTGAGGCTGCTTTGTATATGATATGTTGCTTCTCTCATACAGCTCTCAAAATTCTCTATCTTTGACATTTGAAAGCTTGATTATAAAATGGTACAGAGTCGTTCTATTTGGGTCATACTGTTTGGTGTTCATTTGACATCTTGAATATATATATTCATGTCTTTCATTAAATTTGGGAAGTTTGCAGGCATTATTTCTTTGAATATTATCTCCACTCCTTTCTTTCTTTCTTCTCCTTCTGGGACTCCCACAATGTGTATATTAGTATGCCTTATGGTGCCCCACAGGTTCACTTTTCTTAATTTTTTCTTCTTTCTGCTCCTCAGGCTGAAAATGTTCAAGTGTCTATCTTCAAATTCACTTATTCTTTTTCCTGCTAATTCCAATCACAATCAGATATATATTTCCTCTAGGAAAATTTTAATTTCTGTTACTGCAGTCTTTAGCTCTGTTTGGTTCCTGTATTAGTCAGTTCTCTAGGGAAAGAGAACTGAATATATATACATATACGTACATATATATAATGTAAATACCCTGATAATTTTATAAGGATTGTCTCACATGACTGTGGTGATGAACAAGTCCAAATTTCATAGGGCAGGCCACAAGCTGGAAACTTTGATGAAGATTTTTGAAGAATTTCCCAGGAGACACTGGCTGGCTGAAGTAGAACTGGAAATTCTCTCTTCTAACTGCTGAAATCATCACTTCTCCTTTGAAAGCTTTCAAATGATTAGATGAGACTTCTGTCATTGTTTAAGGCAATCTCCTCAATTGATTTAGTTGTAATAAGCCACAGATACATTCAACTTACTGATGATGTAAATCCACAAATACCCTCGCAGTAACAATCAGGCCAGTGCTTTCTTGACCAAACAACTGAACACTATAACCTGGCCAAGCTGACACATGAACATAACCATGACAGTTTACCCCTTCTCAACTTGGCACCCATGCGCATATTCTTAAACCATCACTAATATCTAAATAAAAATAATAACGTTCATATTTTTGCCTAACAACACTCAACTGTCCTGTGTACAACCAGAAACACACTAACTTTCCCCAAAATGGGGTCCAAGTCCTTGTGTAATATTCATTCTTAAACATGATATCCTATACTTAAATGTGAAGTTAATACAACTTACATCTTATGATAAGGGAGTGAGATAGGGAAGAAAACAAAGATATTTGCATTATGTGTGTGTGTGTGTATATATATATATATATATACACACACACAAAAACATACTCATAACAAAATAAGGGAGAAATATTCATAACAATTGCAATCTTTATTTCTGTAACTGGTCACATGGACATAGCTAACATATATAACTACATTATTTCATTACTCATGCCATATTCCCTTTACCTTCTGCAAGCGCCTCAGTTAACTGTTTTTTCTGCCTGGTGGAGTGACCCAACCTTCATTTCTGAAATTTTCTGGCAGTTTATAGTTCTGCCTGGATTGGGTTTTTTCAGTTCTCCATTGATGTTAATCACAGGGCATGGTAGTACTAAGAGATGCCCTAGGGCAGGGGTTCTTAACCGTTCTTGTTCCACAGACCCCTTTGCCAGTCAGGTGAACACCACAGACCCCTTAGGAAGTCCACACTATACTGTGCATTATTTAATAAATATATCATACCTGCAAGAACACGTCCCCACAAGAATAATGTGTTTTTGAATTTCAAGTCAAGCTCATGGACCCCTTGTTAAGAACTCTACCCCTAGGGCATTTCCTGTATCCCAGTGTGGCAGTTTGAAATTATTTTATGAATACCAAAAAGAGAAAGATTATGTTTGTAAATTAATCTTTTCCTCTAGGTGTTATGGCCTTTGATTGCATTAAATTCAATTGAGTGGATTTTGATTTGATTACTTGATATAATCTCCTTAGGACTTTTGATTGGTCTACCACAGTGAGGCTTGACTGAGGTTGAGTCTCCACCCTCTTGTTGTGTCTGATATAAAGGGTGACACAGAGATTCAGACAAACAGGGAAAAGGGAGCTGGCATATTTGATCTGCAATGTGAGACAGAGGAGCTCAAGAGGAGACCAGTCCTGCTATTTGCCTGATAGCTTACAGCTGAACTTGGGAAGAGAGCAGGACAGCTGAGACAATATAGGAGACCTGGAAAGAGACAAGCCCTATGCCTGCTTGCTCACAGTTGAGCTCCAAGAGATGGTAGGTTCTGGAGGGAAGGCAGAGACCTCTGCAGAGATTGGTGGCCATCTTGCTTCACTATGTGGCAATAAGCCAGGATCAACAGTAGCAGACTTTGGTGAGAAAGCACCTCTTATGTTGCCTTGATTTGATTACTTGATGAGATATCTTTAGGACTTTTGATTGGTCTACCACAGTGAGATTTTACCCCAAATAAATACCCTTTAAAAAGCCAACACATTTCTGGTACTTTGCATTGACAGCCCTTTGGCAAACCAAAACATCAGGCAAACTCTTTTTTACCTCTATTGTGTAGATGTAGCCATATTTCCCCTTGATAATTAGGAACAATCACACAGTATGGTAATTCCCTTCTTTGCCTGTTGATTTGGAGGCATGAGGAGGCCAAAGTGGCCAGGTGGCAGTCTTAACTTCCAGTTCAATGGAATCATTGTTGGATCTCCTGGTGGAAGCCCTCTTCCTTTTGGAACTAAGACCTGTAGACCAGCAGAGCTTAAGGTTGCAGGGACAGGAAGCAAGAATTTTCCTAATAGGTCACTAGGGGTAATAGTGACTGGAGCCACTCCTTTTATTTCCACCTCTTGATTCCTGGACCTGTGAGCCCTGGCAATGGAAGAAACAATACCATAGAGTGGATGCTGATTTAGAACATACACAGAATTCTAGAGAACATTGCCCCAGCTCTGCAAGGTATTGCCACCTACTTGCTACGATAATTGAGACTTAAAAAAAAAAAAAAAAAATTACACCTTTCTGTCAATCCAGCTGCTTCAGGATGGTTAGGAACATGATAAGACCAGTGAATTCTATGAATGTGTGCCCAGTACCACACTTCATTTGCTGTGAAGTGGGTTCCTTGATCACAAATAATACTGTGTGGAATACCAAGACAGTGGATAAGATATTCAGTAAGCCCATGGATGGTAGCTTTCACAGAAGCATTGCATGTAGGTATATAAACCCATATCTGGACTATATATCTATTCCCATTAGAACAAAACACTGTCCCTTCCATGATGGAAGTGGTCCAATGTAATCAACCTGCCACCAGGCTCATCACCTTGGAAAATGGTGCCAAAGTAGATACTGAGTGTTAGTCTCTGCTGCTGGCAGATTGGGCACTCATCAGTGGTTGTACCCAGGTTGGCCCCGGTGAGTGGAAGTCCATTTATGCCCTCCATCCCTATGACCATGGCCACTTTGTTCATGATCCCATTAGGCAATGACAGGAGTGGTTGGGGAAAGATGCTGACTGGTATCCACAGAAGGGATCATCTTATCCACTTGACTAAAATCTTCCTCTGCTGAAGTCACCCTCTGGTGAGCATTTACATTGGACAGAAATATCTTCATGTTTTTTGCCTGCTCAGAAAGATCTATCCACATGCTTCTCCTCTAGACCTCTTCGCCACCAATTTTCCATTCATGTGCCTTCCAGGTCCCTAACCATCTATCCAAACCATTGGTGACAGCCCATGCATCAGTATACAAATGCACCTCCGGCCATGTCTCCTTCCAACCAAAATGAACAACCAGGTACAGTGTTGGAAGTTCTGCCCACTGGGAGGATTTCCCTTCACCACTGTTCTTCAGGGATGTCCAGAAGGGGGCTGTGGTGTTGCAGCTGTCCACTTACAGTTGGTGCCTGTATATTGTACAGAACATTTTGTAAGTCAGGTCTGAGTTTTCTCTTCTTTTGATTGTAAGGAGCTCCCCAAGAAGCCATAGCTGTGGGCTGGGAAAGAGAAGGTAGAGTGGCAGGAATGGGGGCCATGGGCATTTAGGCCACTTCCTCATGTAACTTACTTGTGACTTCAGGAATTGCTTGAGCCCTATGTCATGTATACTACTTCCATTTTATAATGGAGTGCTATTGTGCATGCCTAAACTTATGGCTTAGCAGGTCAGACAGCACACCAGTTCATAGGCAACACAGGTCCCATGGTAACTTGATGGCTCATGATTATGCATTTGGTCTCTACTAAGTCCCAGTAGCAGGCTAAATGCTGTTTCTCTAAATGGGACTAGTTATCTGCAGAGCATAGCAAGGCTTTGCTCCAAAATCCTAAAGGTCTTTGTTGTAATTCTCCTATATATGCCTGCCAAAATCTCCAGATAGCATCTCTGTTTGCCACTGACACTTACAGTACCATTGGATCATCTGGATAAAATGGCCCAAGTGATGTAGGGATTTTGCTTGCACAGCAGCCTGGACTTATTGCAGAGCCCTCTCTTGTTCCAGTCCCCACTAAAATGAGCAGCTTTTCAGGTCACTTGGTAAATGAGCTGGAATAGCACATCCAAAATGAAGAATATGTTGTCCCTAAAATGCAAAGAGGCCTAGTAGGCATTGTGCCTCTTTTTTGGTTGTAGGAGGGGCCAGATGCAATATCTGATCCTTCACCTTAGAACAGCTTTATTGACATGCCCCACATCACAGGACACCTAGAAATTTCACTGAGGTTGAAAGCCCTTGAATTTTTGTGGGATTTATCTTCCACTTTCTGATGCACAAATGTCTTACCAATAAGTCTAGAATAGACTTATTGCTCTTATTGCTACTTCTTGCTCACTAAGTCCAATCAACATGATATCATCATTATAATGGACCAGTGTGATATCTTTTGGTAGAGAGAGATGATCAAGGTCTTTGCAGACCAATATTATGACATAGGACAGGAAAGTTGATTTATCGCTGAGGGAGGACAGTGAAGGTGTAATGCTGGCCTTGTCAGCTGAAAGCAAACTGTTTCTGGTGGTCTTTATTAAGAGCAATTGAGAAAAAAAATTTCCAGACCAAAAGCTGCATACCAGGTAACAAGGGATTTGTTGATTTGCTCAAGCAACAATATCACATCTTGAATAGCATCTGCATTAGAGTCACCACCTGATTAACTTTACAATAACCCAACATCATCCTTCAAGATCCATCTGTTTTCTGCATAGGCCAAGTAGGATAGTTCAATGGGGATCTGCCAACCTGGGGTCTTATCATACCCATTGTTTTTAAGGATCCAAATTCAGTGACACCAGTTCCCACACTAATATCTGATCTACAGAGAAGAGCGGTCACAGAGCTCTTCAGCAATATTGGTGTTAGTCTCACAAATTTATTCCTTACAATATGGCTGAAAGGGTGTCCTCTGTACATTCCTAGGGTGGAGGAGCAGGTCTTACATGATAAAGCCACTCTAACATTCCAATTTCTCCAAGCCTTTGGATCCCATCATCTATATTATACCAGGGCAGTTCTGGCAGTTTGATCTCAGGCAATGTAGGCCACCTTTTGGTTCATGCTTCAGCTAATCACCTGAACAAACAGTTAGAGCCCTTTCTAACTCCTTGAGCTACAATAATGAATCTAGAATCTCTGCATGGTGGGCCCATATGAATAAATTCAGCCTGATCCAACTTTATATTCCTTCTAACATTATTCCACACCCTTAATTAATATCCATTCCCACATGTATTCACGTGATTTCTGTTCTATTTAAATTGGAAAACTCATGCATTTCTTTTAGAGTGTAGCATACCTTTTCATAGTTCATACTTTGTACCTCACTTTTTGAGGGCTTTTGATATTTCATTCTAATTATAAGTCTGGAAGAAAAGAGGAGAGATGGGGGGTGGGTTATAAGAAGAGTTAGAAGTGTCTCCCAAGCCAACTACCTCTGGGCATGTCATTGCAGTTTCATCTAGTGAAACAGGATTAATCTCTTCAGACAGAGGAATGAGGGCTGTTTCCTCAGGGGAGGTGGTTACAGTTTTATCAGGTACAGCTGGATTGACACTTTCAGGTGCATGTTAGATAGCAGATTACTCAGGGCAGAATGCATGTAGAGAGCCTGGTTGCTCAGGCAGACCATGAGAGGTTTATCTGGAAAAGATTTAAGAGAATCCGGGGTTTCAATGCTCCCACTGCCATCATTACCAACTCATATGCCTCCATTCCAATTTTTAGGACCCCATTCCTTTCCAATCAATGCCCTCACTTTAACAGCTGACACCTGGCAATGTTGGGAATTTATGTTGTCATTCTACCACTCACCCAATGAGACTCTGGGTTTGGTTTTCAGAAATTTTAAATCTGCAGCTATGTGAAATAATATTTTCTTTCAGGGCACACATAGAACCTTTGATGTCCTTCATGCAGCAATTAAGTTGGGAATTTGAAGGCTTGAGATCTTCCCTTTCTTTTACAACTGTATCCAGCATATTTAGGAATAACCAGTCAATATCATTTTAACTCTTAATTCCACAAAACTCTGTTAAGGTGTTAAAAAATACTCTTACCCAGAGCCTTGCCTCCTATTAGCATAAGAGGATACTATGAACAACTGTAGGGCAACAAACTTGACAAGGTAGATGAAATGGAAAAATTCCTAGGAATGTATAAATGATCTACACTGACTCTAGAAGATATAGAAGACCTCAACAAACCAATCACAAGTAAACAGATTGAAACAGTCATCAAACAACTCTCCAAAATGAAAAGCCCAGGACCAGATTGTTTCACAGGTGAGTTCTACCAAGCATTCAAAGAAGATTTAGTACCAATCTTACTCAAATGCTTGCAAAAATTCAACAAGAATAAACACTACCAAACTCATTCTATGAAGCTAATATCACCAAAATACCAAAGCCAGATAAAAATATTATGAAAAAAGAAAATTACAGACCCATTCCCTAATGAATATGGATGCAAAAATCCTCAATAAAATACTTGCTAATCAAATCCGACAACACATTAAAAGAATTATTCACCATGATCAAGTGGGTTTTATACTAGGTATGCAAGGGTGTTCAGCACAAGAAAATCAATCAGCGTACTACACCACATTAATAAATCAAAGAAGAAAAATAACATGATCTTAGTGATTGATGCCAAAAAGGCATTTGACAAAATACAGCATCCTTTCTTGACAAAAATACTACAAAAGAGGAGTTGAAGGAAACTTTCTTAACATGAAAGAGGCCATGTATGAAAAACCCACAACTAACTTTGAACACCATGGTCAAAGACTGAAAGCTTTCCTTTTGAGATAAGGAAAAAGATAAGGATGCCCACTGTCAGCACTGTTGTTCAATATAGTGCTAGGGGTTCCAACTAGAGCAATCAGGAAAGAAAAAGAAATAAAAGGAATCAAAATAGGAAAGGAAGAAGTAAAATAGTTGCAGATGATATGATCTTATAACTAGAAAGTCCCCAAAATCTACAACAAAGGTGCTAGAGCTAATAAACAATTTCAGTAGAGTGTCAGGATACAAGATCAATATGCAATGATCAGTGATGTTTCTATACACTAATAATGCACAATCTGAGGCTGAAGTCAGGAAAAAGTTCCATTTACAATAGTAACTGAAAGAATCAAATATTTAGTAATAAACTTAACCAAAGATGTAAAGCAATTGTATTCAGAAAACTACAATGCATTGCTAAAAGAAATTTTAAAAAGACCTAAATAATTGGAAGAACATTCCGTGCTCATAGATGGAAGATTAAATAGCATTAAGACATCAATTCTACCCAAATTCATATACAGAATCAATGAAATCCCAATAAAAATTCCACCAGCATTTTTTAAACAAATGGAAAACACAATTATCAAATTTATTTGGAAAGGTAAGAAGCCATGAATAGCCAGAAACATCTTAAAAAGGAAAAGTGATGTTAGAGGACTCTCACTTCTGGACTTTAAATCATATTACCTAGCTACAGTGGTAAAAACAGCATGATACAGGCTTAAAGATATACAGATTGACCAATGGAACTGAATTGATGGTTCAGAAACAGAACCTCACATCTATTGTCAAGTGATTTTTGACAAGCCTGTCAAACCCATCCAACTGGAGCAGAACAGTCTATTCAACAAATGGTGCTGTGAGAACTGGATAGCCATATCCAAAAGAAAGAAAGAGGACCCCTATCGCACACCTTATACAAAAATTAATTCAAAATGGATCAGAGATCTAATATAAAAGGTAGAAACATAAAGCTCCTAGAAGAAAATGTAGGAAAACATCTTCAAGTTCTGGTGGTAGGTGGTGGGTTCTTAAACCTTACACCAAAAGCATGAGCAATGAAAGAAAACATTGATAAGTGAGACCTTATCAAGCTGAATCACTTTCGTGATTCAAACCTAGAGTATAGGTTATTAGGTGATAAGAATAGGGCTATAAAGGAGTACTCATGTTTAATGTATGTGGAATTTTTAATTAACTTGACTGTAGAAGTGTGGAAATGGCTAGAGTTGATGGGAACACATTACAGTAAGTAGCAGCTAGTTTATAAACGGGATTGTAGTTTAAAAGGGTGGTCTAGGGATGTAAATGTCAATTGAAAGAAAGCTAGAGATCAATCTAAGGACTCAATAACACAGTGAACCCAGAGGTGGATAAGAATTGTGGTTGATGGTACAGATGCAAGAGTGTCCTTCTGTGTGCTAGAGCAGATGTACGTCACTATTGCAGGGTGTGGAAATGTGGAGAAGCATGGAAAAAATACAATGGTGTGACTTATGGACTGTGGTTAATAGCAACACTGTAATATTCTTGCATCAATGCCAAAGATATAATGTGTTAATAGTTGTGGGGTATGGAAAAAATATGCCAAATGTATGCTTATGGACCATGGCTGGTGGTAATAGTTTGATGATATTATCTCATAATCTGTAACAGTGTGGTATGTTGGTGATGGAGTGTTGTATGGGAATTCTACACATGTGCATGATTGCTTTGCAAGTTCACAACTTCTGTAATAAAAATATATTTTTTAAAAATGAATAAAAAAAGAAAATACCTTTCCCAGTCTTTGCAGACTGACCTGTGCACGTTGTCCTTCAGGGATTGTCCATACAGTGAGTTTATAAAATAGCTCCAGTCCAAATGTGTCTTGTCTTAGGAATGCACATTTGATTTCTATGAATTCCCCAGTTTACACTGGTAGGAATGTCTCCTTTTCCCTAGGAAATAGTTTCCTCATTTTCTGGGCACTGAAATGTATGTTCTACAGTGAGCAATCCCTTGTCCCAAGCAGGCACTTACTGGACTGCTGTCCCACAGTGTTCTGTAGGAGAGCTTGGTGGACCACCTTCTATACAAGTTCTGAGACAGCAAGACCCTCAGGTCACTTCCAGATAGATTGGGCCCAGTCATACATGGTCCCAGTATGTGCACAAGGGTTACTCTGCTGCCTCCAAATGGGGATTAGGATGTATATTTGGAGCACAGGCCAACTCCATGCCAAGCCGGTGTGGGCTGGAGAGGGGCCATCCAGGGCAACACAAGATCCTTCCACACTCAGCAGTCTTTTCTTGATTTGGTGCTTGCCCTGTAACATCAGACATTAAACTGTTTTCTAGAACTTTGAAAAAGATGTTTCTGCCAGGTCTTGCTGGTTGTTCAAAGCTTCTATGGGGGGATGAAGCCCTGAAGCATTTCACTCCACTATCTTGACAGGGGCATGCCCAATGTTTACCTTTTTAAATATGGCAGAGTCACCCATACAGAAAAGTACATAAAACAGAAATGTGTACAGTTTCAACTTATCAAAAAATGAGCAGCAACTGAACTACCAGATCAGGAAAAGAACACTGTGAGCTCACCAGAAGTTCTCCACTTACCTTTTTCCATCCATCACCCATCTTTCCTTGTACTAAACACAATTACTAAACTTTACTTTCATGCAAATATGTCCTTGTTTTTCTTTGTATTTCTACACTTCAAGAATGTATCCTTAAGCACTATAATTTTGTTTTTGTATTTTAGGACTTTATATAATCTAAATCATACATATATACTTCTGTATTTGACTTCTCTTGGTTGGCATGCTTTTACAAATTCACCATTTTTGCTGCTGCAGATGGCTATAATCTATTTTTTTTCATTTTTTAATTCTATTGTTTGAATGAATCAAATTTATCTACTTTATTATTTTTGGATTTACAGGTTACTTGTACAATGCTGCTGTTAAAATTCATGTTTCTATCTTCTGGTGTACATATGCACCATAGGGTCCACAATTTTTATGGCTAAATGCGCAGGAATTGATTGACTGGTCTTGGGCTTTGCATATTTTCAGTTTTAGGAGATAATTTCAGGCTTTTTTCCCAAAGTAGTTGTATTAGTTTACATTCACAGGAGCATTGTAGAAATTCTTATTGCTCCACAGTCTTTCTAACTCTTGGTACCATCAGACCTTTACATGTTAGCCATTTTGGTGCTGGTGTAGTGATATTTCATTACGATTTTTATTTTAATTTCTCTGATTGCTAATGAAGTTACACTTTTTCGTGTGTATATTGATCAATTACATAATCTCTTCTGTATGGTTGCAGTTCCTCTTGTCTATTTTTCCATGAGGTTGACTTTTTCTTATTGACTTATAGGCATTCCACTGGATACAAATCCTTTACTAATTACATATGCTACAAATAGCTTCCTCCTTTCTATTCTAAGGTTAAGAAAATATTTCCCTCTATTATCTTTTGAAGGCTCTATTGTCTGTTTTCCCCACTACTTTCGGTTCTACTAATATGACTGGTGTGAAGTAAGGCCCAATTTCCTTTTTCTTTTTTTTCTCCTGAGTACTCAATTGTTCCAGAGACATTTATGGTTACAAAGCTATGTCATCTATGTCATATGTCAAGTGTTTATATATCAGTGGCTCCTCTATCATATTGATCTATTTCTGTATTCTTGGGCCAATACCATAATGTATATTTTTAAATGCTATAAACATCATTATTGTCTCTATTATTAGTTTATAAATCAATGTTCATTTAGATTTATCTACACATTTGCTAGTTTCTATGCTCTTTTTTCCCCTGCATTATTAACTTTTTATCTGGTAGAACTTCCCTTAATAACACTCTGCTAGTAGCAAACTCTTTCATAATTTAGTTTTCTGAAAATGCCTTTATTTCAAGTTTATTCTTGAAGGAGATTTTTTTTTAGATAGCACATTGATAAATTATTCCACAGTCTTTTGACTTCCTTTTTACTATTGAGGAGTCTGCTGTTAATCTGTTGCTAATGGTCACTAGCTTTTTAGCTCTTTGATACTCTGAAAAAAGTATTTGATATCTTTTGTCCAGCTTTTTAAATTGTCTTAAGTTGGAAGACTGGTCCAAAATATGTATCTGCCATTATATAGAAATTAAATCTATCTGCTCTTTCCCAATAAAACAAACACTCACACAAAATACACACACCCCTTCATCTTCTTCAACTTTAATAGAATTAGGTAAAAATGATCCTATATCCCAAAGTCTATCTTATCTTTTTAAAAAAATCATTGAAACAAACAGCGAATACTTCATGGATTATATTCATGACCCCTTCTTCAGTGGTAGGTACTGATTTGATCCTTAAAACAATTTTGTCACCACAGGAATTTATGAGTTAGGAAGGGCAGATATAGGTGTCCCCATTTTATAGGAAGGAAGAACTAAAGTTACTTATTTGGGGGTAGACTAGTAAAAGATGAGTCTAAGATTGGAGTTCAGATTTCCTAAACTTCTAATTTATGAATTTTATTACCTTTTTTGAAGAAAGTATTCTGCAGAAAGCAAGCATTTTGTTAATCATTTATTCAACTTATAATTTTCATATTTCCCCCTAAATGACAATTGAGAAGAAAACTGTTGTTTCCCAGTACTTAACCGAAACAGTTACAATTACAATCCATGTTTTATGGGATTACCTGTATATATTAATTGTTGAAAATGCAGTATATGGTAATGATAGCCATTCTTTTGAAAAAAATTAGTATATAAAAAGTATGAATTTTTTTGTGAAATATTCTAGAATAGTTCCCTTCAGAGAGAAATTATTTCTTATTCAACTTAACAAAAATATTAAAGCAAAGTGTCTTAAAATAGTAAGACCAAATACACTTTCTAATATTTTTTGTAATTAACTTCTTGTTAAGGTGTGGAAAAAAATATTTATCTGTTAGGCATTAGGAAGTACTGTTAAGGAAAATAAATCATAACAAAATATTCTTAATTTATAACATATGTCAACATGAAACTAATTTACAAATATTCAACTGAAATTATTTGCATGAATTGTTTACTGTTATACAATGTGACATGATCTATAGAAAAGATACTATATCAACAAGTAGATTATTGTTAGGAGTTACCCATCATCTCTAATTCAGATTAATGTGTTTCTGGTGCTACAGTGTTTAAATTATTACCTGTTCTTTTTAAATAAAATATCACTAACATTGTAATAAGTCTTTATTAACATTTAAAATTTGAATTAGCCAGTCCTTTTACATTTATTTCCCCCACTTTTGCTTTTTCTAGCTTTTCTGCACATATTTATTGAACACTTATTATCAACTTTTCTAGAATTGAGGGGTCTAGTGTTCATCAAGACATATGGGATCATCTTGCCTTTGGTGCTTACATTCTAGCAGAGGAATACAAGAGCTCACTAGCTAATTCAGAAGTAAGTGTTCCCAAGGAACAGAGAGAGTCTGCAATTGCAAGCAGGGTAGTCTTATCCATCTACCCCATGGGATCTAAAACCCCTCTCAATCTGAGACAAGGTGGATGTCACCATCCCCAAATCCTCAAGATTGAGGAATGAACAAATATGGGGGGAAAGCAACTATGGGCTAAAGTAGATTTATGATTATACTAGCAATGGAAGAATAGTATTTTTTTTCTATTTTTTAAAACAATTTATTGAAGTATATCATTCATACATGAACATACATAAACAATAAGTGTTCAGTAGACATTGTGAATTTACAAAACAAACATACATAACATTATACAGGGCTCCCACACATCACCCCACGACAAACACATTAGGAAAGGGCATCATCAAAGTATTACTACTAACTATAGTCCGTATCTTATTCCCCTATACTTTTTGGTTGTTGTTGTTGTTGTTGTTTTTTAAATTAATTAATTTATTTTTTTATTGTGGGTAAAAATCAAAATTTTCACAATACATACCAACATTTGCAAAATGATATATAAATATATATACATATATGTGCATTTGCTTACAGAAATGTTATTTATGTATATATATAAATATATTTTAAGAGGTGCTTAGATACCCAAAATATTACATGGAACCCACTGGGATTCCCATGTTGCCCACCTCCCACACCTCCCACCACATCCTACACAAACATCTCCCACAAGTGTGGCCCACCACCCTCAATGGACTTACACATCCTGGGGCCTTGCCACCAACCATAGATCACAGTTCACACCGGAGACAACACTCTCTCCCACACAGTTCTGAGTGGTGTGTGCTGATTTAAAATGGCCTACATCTGTTGCCACAAAGGTACTCAGGACAACCTCCAAATCCCAAAGAAGCCCCTGTATTTCAACTGCTCATCCCCTCCCTGCCCCAAAAGTGTCTAGTGGCCACTGGCTCCACCTCATTGTTATAATTTCTTCCATTGCTAGAATCACCATATGTGAACAACAGAATACCATCAAGTCCACTCTAGTCCATAGTTCTTCCCCCAATCCTGAGGGGACTGGGATGGTGATGTCCACTCCACCTCCAAGTGAGAGAGGGCTTATATCCCATGGATATGGTGGGTGGGATGATCCTGCCTGCAGATGCAGGCCCTCTCCATTCCCTCGGATGGCCGTTGCCCATCATTGTCTCCTAGCCAGGTGACTTGGATGAGTCCATTGAGCTGTAGTGTAGGAGTTGCAGCTCCACCGGGATTTCACACACACCTGGCACATAGGTAGGCCAGAGGCTCCAGTCTCTGGAAGTATACCTAAAAACTTCAGCATCACATATAGGTTTGAATAGAAGGGACTGATGAACCATGTGCAGGGAGGACGTATTTGAGTCCAATTCTGTCACTCTCAGGAGCACAGATTCCAAAATAGAGCCCACTGATAAGGCATCAATCTCTGGGTCTATCCCCATTTACATAGGACCTGGGTGTCTCCAGAGCTCTCAGGAGCCCCTCTGTGTGGGGTAATAGGCACTTAGATGTTCTATGAGCTCCTACTGAGGTGTGCGTAAGAGTTTCCTCTGGGATGACCTCCCGACTCTCTTTGAAGTCTCTTAGCCACTTGAACTCATTCGTCTTTACCTTTTCCCCCTTTAATTCAAGGTCTTTTTCCAGTTGTGTTGCCAGTTGGCAGTTGGTATTAATCCCTCCCCTATACTTTTTTTAAAGGATTTATTTATTTATTTACTTTTATCCATTTTTACCACCCCCCATTTTTGCTGTTTTTGTGTCCATTTGCTGGACAACTCTCTGTGTCCATTTCCTGCCCTCTCTTCTCATCCATCTCCTCCTGTCTTCACCAGAACCTCCAATGTGGGAGAGGGTGTTCTACTGCCGGCGTCACCTTAGTTTCAGATTTTTGGGTGCATCTCGTCTTGGCTCTTCCTTGTGTCACTCTCTTGTTACGTCATCATCTTGCTTCATGACTCGTGGGGCCTGCTGGCACACCCTCACGCAGGGCCTGGTGGCACACCTGTGCATGGGACCTAGGGGGCTCACCCACTAATGGGGCCTGGCCGCTCACCCACGCATGGAGCCTGGCCGCTCACCCATGCATGGAGCCTGGTGGCCCACACGCCTTCTATATTTTTCTTTTTTAAATTTTTATCGGGAGTTCCCGGGGATCAAACCCAGGTCCCTACATATGGGAAACAGACACCCAACTATTTGAGCCACGTCCGTCCCCTGCTATATCTCTTAAGGTTGACCAAAAATACCTAGAGTTATTGCCCATCGTTGTCTCCTCACCAGGTGACTTGGATGAGTCCATTGAGCTGTAGGGTAGGAGTTGCAGCTCCACCTAGATTTCATGTACACCTGGGCTCCAGGATGTGTAAGTTCATTGAGGGTGGTGGGCCACACTGTGGGAGATGTTTGTGTGGGATGTGGGGGGAGGTGTGGGAGGTGGGCAACATGGGAATCCCAGTGGGTTCCATGTAATATTTTGGGTAATCTAAGCACCTCTTAAAATATATGTATATATATATATATATAACATTTTTGTAAGCAAATACACATATATGCATATATATTTATATATCATTTTGCAAATGTTTGTATAAATTGTGAGAATTTTGATTCTTACCCATAAAAAAAAAAAAAAAAAAAAAAAGTCTAGTCAACACCAAATTATAAAAAAAAAATACCTAGAGTTACAGTCATTTTCCTTACAGGATCGTCATACAATAAATCAGGCTTAGTTTATCATCAGCATTCTAAAAGTCAGACCTAGGGAGAAAAACTAGGCCTGGGGACATATGCATGGTTTCTAATATAGTGAACGTTTAGCCTACCCTGATTATCACAAAATCAGGGCAGCGAGAATATTCACATCCTATTTTTTTAATACACTTTTAATTTTTTAAAAGAGATACTTAGACTACATAAGTATTACATAAAAAATATAGGGGATTCCCATATGACCTGCTCCCTACCCCTGCCACATTTTCCCACATTAACAACATCCTTCATTTGTGTGGTACATTTATTACAATTGATGAACACATTTTAGAGAATTGCCACTAAGTGTAGATTATAGTTTACATTATAGTTTATACTCTGTCTCACACAATTTTGTAAGTTATGGCAAGATATATATAATGGCCTGTATATATCATTGCAATGTCATGCAGGACAATTCCCAAGTTCTGAAAATGCCCCCAAATTAAACTTGTTTTTCCTGTCCCTCCATTCAGAACCTCCAGTGGTCACTGACTCCATATCAATGATATAAGTTCTTCCGTTGCTACAGTCACAATAAATCTATAGTAGAATACCAATAAGTCTACTCTAGTCCATTATCCATTCTCAAATCCTAAAGATTCTAGGATGGTGATGCCCACTCCACCTCCAATTCAGAGGGGGCTTAGATCCCATGGGGTAGATGGATGGGATTATCTTGCTTGCAGTTTCAGACTCTCTCTATTCCTTGGGATGGTCATTGTCCTTCACACCACCTTGTTAGTTGTCCTGGGTGAATCCAGAGAACTGGAGAGTAGGTGTTGCAACTCTGTTGAGATTCAGGGCCCACCTGGCACATGGATAGCCCAAAGATTTAAGTCTCTTGTACATACACCTATCAACTCTAGTACTAACTATAGGTTCAAATAGAAGGAGCAGAAGAACCATGTGTAGGAAAACCACAACTGAGTCCAGCTCTGTCACACTGGGGAGCATAAATTCCAAAGTAGGGCCCACTGGCAGGGCACCAAGCTCCTGAGCTATCAGCCCTGCCTATAGTGTCTGGATGTTTCCAGAGCCCTCAGGAGCCACACTATTTGAGGTAGTATTTACTTTGGCAGTCAATGAGATCCTGCTGAGACGTGCATAAGCATAAACTCTGGAATGACCTCCCGACACATTTTGAAGTCTCTTAGCCATATAAACTCATTTGTCTTTACCTTTTCCCCCTTTAGGTCAAGGTCTTTTTCCAGTTGCATTTCTAGTTGGTGCTTGGTAGTAATCCCTCAATGTGAGGGAGGCTCATCCCTAAGAGTCATATCCCATACTGGGGGGAAGGTAATGCATTTATATGCTGAGTTTGGCTTAGAGAGAAGCCACATTTGAGCAACAAGGAGGCTTTCAGGAGGTAACTCTTAAGTAACATATAATACTAGGCTAAGTTTCAATTTCAAAAGAAAAGTTTCATTAGAACAGTCGTCAATATCAAGGGCCTGTCAATGGAACTTCCTCCTTCACAAGTCATCACCCCTGTACTCCGGGGATTCTTGCTGTCCCATTAGAGAATGTGGCAGAGTGCCCAAGGATGGGAATTCAATATTCTTTCAGTTATTGAGTGAATATCCACCCACTGTGACAATGCCCCATGAACACTTGAACACATATGCCTTATAGGTATGCTCAGGTGAACTCCTCCCATGTATCCCCTATCTTTGGCACCCCATATCAGTGATCCTCCCCTGTCATAGTTGTTACCCTTCTGTGATCCAAAACTTCTTCACAAATGAAGCCAACAAAATAACCAAATACAATGAATAAGAAAATGAAATAATAACGAAAATAAGAAATAAAGTACAATTTTTTTTTAAATTTTGGAATTATAGAAAATAATGAAAAAAATATTTAAAAAATTTTTGTCATTGTCTTTCATCACTGTAAGATCTGTTGTCTTATATGTACAGAGACATTTTCTTCTGTTTATTCCCCCAGTGTCTTATTTTTTTCATTTTGTCTTCAAAGAAGTTTTTAGTTACAGAAAAATCACATACAGAATATAGGGGAGTCTCATATATGTAACATCCTCCCCCCTTTCCCCTTTCCCCTATTAATAACATTTTATGTGTGGATAGTATATTTATTACAATTGATGTACAAACATTGAAACATTGTTACTAACCATGGTCAATGATTTACCTTATGGTTTACATTTTGGACCACACACTTTTATAAATTTTGGTGAAATTTAACATGGCCTGTACTCATCTTTGCAAGATCATGTAGTACAATTCCATTGTCCCCAAAATGCCCCCTGTTCCATCTATTCTATTCCTCCCTCCCCTTTCCCTCATGACCCATGGCAACCACCAAGCTTCACTCCTTAAATGATGGCTTGACATAATGGCCTGTCCTCCCTTATTAGGCACTGCCTATGCTTCAAAGACACTCCCACTCCTCTATTTGAGAACATAGCAGGGTTCCCTGGGATGGGAGTCCAACACCTTTCCGCTCATTATATGGGTCTCCACCCATTTATACAATCCATTATAACAAGATAAACACCCACACACTCCCTAGAAGCCCGCCCCAGGTGTGCCCTGTTCTGTATGTCCCCCACATCCAACACCCTAAACCAGTAACCTTCCTCTGCCATATTTGCCAAAAGAATATCTCCAACATTGTAGTTTCAACCAAATACCTTAATTCCCCAGAGTTCACCTGGTCCCTTCCCCAACCCTCCCCCCAGTTCCATGGACAGCCCAACACATGCTCCCAATCCTACCACCATCACACCATCAGCACTGCCCAACCCAATTGCATCACTGCACCACTGTCATGCCCATCCATTGCACAACTACACACTTCCACCTTATCATAGATTTTACCCATATGGGCATTGGCTCACAACCTTCTTCACCCTTTCTGTTTCCTATAAACCTATCTTCCAGAGTCTAGCTCTGTGAGTCTGCTCATTTTGATTAATTCATATCAGTGAGGTCATATAATATTTGTCTTTCACTGCCTGGCTTGCTTCACTCAAAATAAGGTCTTTAAGATTCATCTATTTTATCCTGTGTGTTAATACTGCATTCCTTCTTACAGCTGAGTAATATTCCATTGTATGTATATACAACAATTTGTTTATTCATTCATCTGTTGATGGACTTTTTGGTTGTTTCCAACTTTTGGCAACAGTGAGTAATGCTGCTCTGAACATTTATTGGTGTGCATATACCTGTTCATGTCCCTGCTTTCATTTCTTCTGGATATATACCCAGCAGTGGGATTACTAGATCATATGGCAGTTCTATAGTTAGCTTCTGAGGAACTGCCAAACTGTCCTCCACTATGGCCGTACCATTCTACATTCCAACCAGCAGTGGATAAGGATGCCCATTCCTCCATATCCTTTCCAACACTTGTTGTCCTCTGTTTTTTCAATACCTGCCAGTCTAATGGGTGTAAGATGATATCTCATTGTAGTTTCAATTTGCATTTCACTGATAGCTAGTGATGTTGGGCATCTTTTCATGTGCTTTATAGCCATTTGCATTTCTTCTTTGGAGAAGTGTTTATTCAAATCTCTTGCCCATTTTGAAAATGGGCTGGTTGTATTTTTATTTTTGTGATATAAGATTTCTATATATATTCTGGATATTAGGCCCCTATCAGATAAATGGTTACCAAATATTTTCTCCCATTGGGTAGGCTGTCTTTTCACTTTCTTGACAAATTCCTTTGAGGTTGAAATTTTTTTAATTTCAAGGAGGTCTGATTTATGTATTTTTCATTTTGTTGCTTGTGCTTTGGTTGTAAAGTTCATGAAACCATTTCCTAATACAAGATCATGTAGATGCTTCCCTAAATTATCTTCCAAGGTCTATATGGTCTTGGCTTTTATATTTAGATCTTTGATCCATCTTGAGTTAATTTTCGTATAAGGTGTGAGACGGTGTACCTCCCTTATTCTTTTGCATATGGATATCCAGTTCTCCAAGCACCATTTGTTGAAGAGGCCATTCTCTCCTAGTTGAATGGGCTCGGTGGCCTTGATGAATATCAGTCAGGATCTATATCAGAACTCTCAATTCAGTTCCATTGGTCAGTATGTCTATCTTTGTGCCAATACCATGAAGTTTTGAACACTGTAGTTTGTAGTATGTTTTCAAATCAGGTAGTGTGATTCCTCCAATTTCATTTTTCTTTCTCAAAATGTCTTTCACTATTCAGGGCCTCTTGCCCTTCCAAATAAATTTCTTAGTTAGTTTTTCCATTCAGTAAAGAATACGTGAGGCAAGACGGCATCGGTTTAGGAGGGCACTTACTGACTAGCTCTCTGAGGACAGCTGATTGGGGACAGGGTCCTGCCCAGGGGTCTGTGCTGTGGGTGTACGGAGTGAGAAGATAGGGACATCTATCTGCAGGCAGCTTGGCGGCGTGGATTGCTTGGTGGAGATTTGTGAGTTTTAACCCTGCCCCTGGAGTTTAACACAGATGGCTGAGCCCCACCCTCAGGGAAAAAGGCTGGTTTGACCCGCGACTCCTGCCCACAAACCGGTGCTGCTAACTTGTCTCTTCTTTGCTGTGCTTCTTCTTTAGTGATTTCCCATCCTCTGTCTATACTGATTTTGTATCCCAAGCTATCTCTTTTGCTTCCCTCATCTTTCTGCCTTCTGCTTTCTGTTGTGGTTCTCACAAACCATGTTTTTTCATTAGCCCATAACTTAAGGGTGTCAATTTTTATTCTATCTTTTCCATTTTCTTCCTTTAAAATTAGTATTAACTTTTTCCTTTCAGCCCTTTCTTTACTCTTTCTCTCCCTCCTCATCATTTAGCCTTCTAAATCATTATATATATATATTCCTCTATTTGGTTTCCCAGTCCATGATAGGTACTCAACTTTTTTTCCTATTACTCTACACTGCCTACATTAGCTAAATATTTGTTTCACTAAGTCTTATATAGCCCCTCTTTTAACTTTTATCAGTATTACTATTATCCTTCCTTTCTCACATCTTTCGATTCCTCTGGACCTAATCTTTTGCCTTCAAGGGAACATAGAAAGAAGCAAGGAAATAAAATAAGAAGAAAAAGTGTCAAAGAGAAAACTTAACATACATACAGAACCACCAGCTAAATAAAACTCTAGAGCAGAGAGAGAAGCTAATCAACCGAATAAACCCATCAAGATAAAATGATGACTAGAGGACAACAAAAAATTACAAACCACACTGAGAAACAGGAAGACATGAACCAGCCCAATAAACAAACTGAAAACCAGGAAGAGGTGGAGAATATCGAACATCTAATCAAAGCTTTCAAACAAATAT
The DNA here is from genome assembly GCA_026826555.1 of Tolypeutes matacus. NCBI lineage: Eukaryota > Metazoa > Chordata > Mammalia > Cingulata > Chlamyphoridae > Tolypeutes > Tolypeutes matacus. The sequence goes on along the minus strand of JAKSZT010053801.1, from coordinate 5,836,707 downwards.
CATGGACCAACTTAATGAAGTAAAGGAAGAGAATAAGGATATAAAGAAGACACTGGGAGAAAATACTGAAGAAATTGTAAACATACATAAAGAGATAACAGATATGATGGTGAGCAATAGCACAATGCAAGAAATCCAAAAGATGCTGGATTTACATAACAGCAGATTTGAACAGGCAGAAGAGAGAATTAGTGATGTGGAAGACAATACATCTGAAATCAAACAGATAGTAGAAGAGATGGACAAAAAGATAGAAAAAATCCAGCAAGGATTCATGGATTTAACTGACAACACAAAATGCACAAATATACGCATAATGAGCATCCCAGAAGGAGAAAAGAAGGGAGAGGGAACAGAAGGAGTGTTGAAGGAAATAATGGCTGAAAACTTCCCAGCCCTATTGAGAGAGATGGATGTGCAGATCCAGGAATCACAGTGCACCCCAAACAGTATAAATCCCAACAGGCCAACTCCAAGACATACTTGTCAAAATGTCCAATGCTCAAGACAAAGAGAAAATACTCAAGGCAGCAAGAGAAAAGAGAACCATCACATACAAGGGAAGCACAATAAGATTAAGTGCTGATTTCTCAGCTGAAACCATGGAGGCAAGAAGACAGTGGTATGACATAGTCAAAGTACTAAAAGAAAAAAAACTTCCAGCCACGAATTCTCTATCCAGCAAAACTGGCATTCAAAAATGATGGAGAGTTCAAAACATTCACAGATAAACAGAAATTAAGAGAGTATGTCAATAAGAAACCTGCACTTCAAGAAATACTAAAGGAAGTTCTATATGTTGAAAGGAAAAAACAAGGGAGAGATAGTTGGAGGAGAGTTTAAAAACAACTAAAAAGACAAGAAAGAAACAAAACAACATAAGACATACATTAACCCAAAGAAAATATGGCTGAAGTAAGAAATTTCATTGCGAGTAATAACACTGAATGTTAATGGATTAAATTCACCACTCAAGAGAAACAGACGGGCAAAATGGAGAAGGAAATATGAGCCATCTATATGCTGTCTACAAGAAACCCACCTTTGACCCAGGGATTCAAGGAGGCTGAAAGTGAATGGCTGGAAAACAATTTTACAAGCTAACAATAGCCCAAAAAGGCCAGGAGTAGCTATTCTAATATGAGACAAAGGAGACTTTAAATGCAAAACTATTGTAAGAGACAAAGATGGACACTACACATTAGTAAAAGGGGTAATCTTTCAAGAAGAGAGAACAATTATAAACATTTATGCACCTAATCAGGGGGCCTCAAAATACATGAGGCAAACTCTGGAAAAACTCTCTACAATTATAGTGGGGGAGTTTAATACACCATTATGATCATTAGACAGAACATCTAGACAGAGAATCAATAAAGAAACAAAGACTCTGAATGATACATTAGAGGACCTGGACTTAATAGACATATACAGAACACTACACCAAATACATGAAGATTTACATTCTTCTCGAGTGCATATGGATCACACTCCAAGATAGACCACATGCTAGGCCACAGAACAACTCTCAATGAATTAAGAAAGATTGAGATTATACAAAGCAATTTCTCTGACCACAATGGAATGAAATTCGAAATCACTAAGGCTAGAGAATCAAATTAGGCACAAAGATATGGAAGTTAAACAACACACTCTTAGACAAACAGTGGGTCAGGAAAGAAATCTCAAAATAAATCAGTAACTACCTTGAAACTAATGAAAATGAAAACACAACATATCAAAATTTATGGGATGCAGTGAAAGCTGTCCCGAGAGGGAAGTTCATAGCCATAAATGTGTATATTAAAAAAGAAGAAAGAGCTAAAATTGAAGACCTAACTGCACACTTGGAGGAATTGGAAAAACAACAACAAACTAAACCTAAAGGAAGTAGAAAGAAGGAAATAACAAAGATTAGAGCAGAACTAAATGAAATAGAGAATAAGAAAGCACTAGAAAAATTAAACAAAACCAAAAGCTGGTCTTCAAGAAGATCAATAAAATTGACAAACCCTTAGCCAGACTAACAAAGAAAAAGAGAACAGATGCAAATACACAAAATAAGGAATGAACAAGGGGATATCACTACTGACCCCACAGAAATAAAGAGTATCATAAGAGGATACTTTGAAAAATTATATGCCAACAAGAATGATAATTTAGAGGAAATGGACAAGTTTCTAGAAACTCACAAACAGCCTACATTGAAGAAAGAAGAAATAGATGAACTCAACAGTCCAATTACAAGTGAAGAGAGACTCAGTCATCAAAAACCCCCCAACTAAGAAGAGCCCAGGACCAGATGGCTTCATAGCTGAATTCTACCAAACATTCCGGAAAGAGCTAACACCAATTCTGCTTAAGCTCTTACAAAAAATAGAAGTACAAGGAATATTGCCTAACTCATTCTACGATGGCAACATAACCCTAATACCAAAACCAAACAAAGATACCAAAGAAAGGAAAATTACAGACCAATTTCTCTAATGAACCTAGATGCTAAAATCCTCAACAAAATACTTGCTAATCGCATTCAACAACATATCAAAAGGATTATACACCATGACCAAGTGGGTTTCATCCCGGGTATGCAAGGATGGTTCAATATAAGAAAATCAATGTAATACACCATATAAACAGATTGAAAGAAAAAAATCACATGATCATCTCTATAGATGCAGAAAAAGCATTCGACAAAATACAGCACCCTTTTCTGATAAAAGCACTGCAAAAATAGGAATAGATGGAAACTTTCTGAATATGATTAAGGGTATATATGAAAAACCCAAAGCTAACATCATCTTCAATGGTGAAATCCTAAAAGCCTTCCCTCTGAGAACTGGAACAAGACAAGGATGCCCACTATCACCACTCGTATTTAACATTGTCTTAGAAGTACTTGCGCGAGCACTGTGGCAAGAAAAAGATATAAAAAGCATCCAAATTGGAAAAGAAGAAGTAAAAATTTCATTATTTGCAGATGACATGATCCTATACATAGAAAGCCCCTAGAAATCTACAACAAAGCTTCTAGAACTTATAAAGGAGTTCAGTAATGTAGCAGGCTATAAGATCAATGCTCAAAAATCTGTAGCATTTCTGTACACCAATAATGAGCAATCTGAGGAGGAAGTCAAGAAAGAAATACCATTTACAATAGTAACTAAATGAATCAAGTACCTAGGAATAAATTTAACTAAAGATGTAAAGGACTTATATACAGAAAACTACACAACACTGTTAAAGGAAATCAAAGAAGACTTAAATAAATGGAAGAATATTCCCTGTTCATGGATAGGAAGATTAAACATCATCAAGATATCTATCCTACCCAAACTAATCTACAGATTTAATGCAATCCCAATAAAAATCAACACTGTATTTTTTAAGGAACTTGAAAATCTAACTACAAAATATATTTGGAAAGGTAAGAGGCCCTGAATAGCCAAAGACATATTGAAAAAGAAAAATGAAGTTAGAGGTTTCACATTACCTGTCTTTAAAACATACTACAAAGCTACAGTGCTCAAAATGCATGGTATTGGCACAAGGATAGACATACTGACCAAAGGAACTGGATTGAGAGTTCTGATATAGATCCTTGCATATACAGTCATCTGATATTCGACAAGGCCACCAAGCCCACTCAGTTGGGAGAGAATGGCCTCTTTAACAAGTGGTGCTTGGAGAACTGGATATCCATATCCAAAAGAATGAGAGAAGAATACCATCTCACACCTTATACAAAAATTAATTCAAGATGGGTCAAAGATCTAAATATAAGAGCCAAAACCATAAAGACCTTGGAAGATAATGTAGGGAAGCATCTTCAGGACCTTGTAATAGGAAATGGTTTCATGAACTTCACACCCAAAGCATGAGCAGTAAAAGAAAAAATAGATAAATAGGATCTCCTCAAAATTAAAAACTTCTGCACCTCAAAGGACATTATTAAAAAAATAAAAAGGCAACCTACCCAATGGGAGAAAATATTTGGCAACCATATATCTGATAGGAGCCTAATATCCTGCATATATAAAGAAATCCTACAACTCAAAAATAAAAAGACAAACAACCCATTTAAAAAATGGGCAAGTGACCTGAAAAGACACTTTTCCAAGGAAGAAATACAAATGGCTAAAAAGCACATGAAAAAATACTCAACATCGCTTGTTATCAGGGAAATGCAAATCAAAACTACAATGAGATACCATCTTACACCCATCAGAATGGCAGCTATTAAAAAAACAGCAGATTATAAGTGTTGGAGAGGATGTGGAGGAATAGGAACCCTAACTAACTGCTAGTGGGATTGTGGAATGGTCCAGCCACTGTGGAGGACTGTTTGGTGGTTCCTCAGAAAACTAACAATAGATCTTCCATATTATCCAGCGATTCCACTGCTGGGTATATACCCAGAAGAATTGAAAGCAAAGACACGAACAGATATATGCACACCAATGTTCATAGTGGCATTGTTGACAACGGCCAAAAGTTGGAATCAGCCCCGGTGCCCATCAACAGGTGAATGGATAAACAAATTGTGGTACATACATACAATGGAATATTACTCAGCTGTAAGAAGGAATAAAGTGCTAACACACAGAATAACATGGATGACTCTTGAAGACCTTATGTTGAGTGAAGCAAGTCAGGCATTGAAGGATGAACAATATATGACCTCACTGATTTGAATTGCGGAAAGTGAGCAGTCTCTGAGAACCGTTGTCTGAAAGATAGGTTAACAAGGGAGATAAAGAGAAGAGAAGGTTGTGAGCCATCACCCATATGGACATAATCTATGGTAAAGTGATAGAGTATAGTTGCATATTGAAGGATAGGACAGGTGGGTAGAGACACTACTGGGTTTGGTGGTGCAGGGTTGACAGGTGGGTAGATTAGGAAGGGCGGGTTAGAATACCCAGGATATTGGGGGGAGAATTGGGAGGGAGACTAGGTGAACATGGGATTTGTGGGTATGATGTTGAAAGTGCAGGAGTGGGAATGCTCTTATGGCAGTATGACAATGTAGTGTCACTGGTTTAGGGTGTAGGTTGGGGGGGCATTCAGGAAGGGGTGCATCTGGAGTAAGCTTCTGGGGAATGTGTGAGTGTTCATCCTGTCATAAGGTGTTGTGTCAGGGAGCGGAGACCCACATGGTGAGTGGGAAGAAGATGGACCCCCATCTTTGGGAGGACTGATTCACCTAGAAACAGACAGGTGGGTGTCTCTTAGGCACAAAGGTGGATCCTAATAGGAGAGGATAATCAGCATGTCAAGACCTCTTGTTGTATGTAACTATGAATCTTGTCATCCAATGAGCCAAGACAGGGTAGTGTCATGAGCCACAGGGGGATGGGAAGGAAGGAACAGAAAAGATCAAACAGGGGTATTTAGTAGTCATGGGAAACGTTTTTCATTACCTTACAGTAATGAACACAGGACATGGTAAATATCATCAAAAATTATTAAACTGTACCATCTAAATTTTAAACTATACTGTAAACCATTGACAATGTTTAGTAGCTATGCTTCACTATCCGTACAACAGTTATAACAATGCTACCATCCACATAAAAAAGGTTTTAATATGGGGTGAGGAAAGGGGGAGGAGGTTGGGTATATGGGAGTCTCTAGTATTGTGTGTGTGACTTTGCTGTGTCCTAAAACCTCTTTGAAAATTAAATGAAAATTGGGGGACACTGGGGAGTGAGAGGGGGCAGGTGCCATATTACAGACTGGACACCCCACAATGCAGTGATAAAAGGAAAAATGTAAAAAATATATATATATTTTTTTCTTTTTTCCCATTTATTGAATATCCTAATCCTTTAATTTTATGTTATTTCTAGTGATTTTTTTTAAGTTACCATGTATTTTATCTCTTATATTTACACTTATCTTTATTATTTCATTTTCCTATTAATTGTATTTGTCTATTATATGGGCTTCATCTTCAAAGAAGGTTTGGATCACAGAAGGATTACAGAGGGGGCAGGAGAGAATCATTGGTGGGGGTTGTCTGGGATGGGGGTTTCATGGGAGAAAGTTCACCTGAATATACATGAAAGATATATAAAATTTTTCAAATGATCAAGGGGTGGAGCATGGTCACAGTGGTTAGACAATCACTCAATAAATGAGGGAATACTGAATTCCCAGATGGGAGAGCTCTGCCACATTCTCTAAGGGAGCAGCAACAGTCCCCCGAGTGCAGGGGCAGTATCTGGCAAAGGAGGAGTTTCCACTGATGGGTTCTTGTTATTGATGACTAGCCTTACGAATCTTTGATCTTGTAATTGAAACTTAGCCTACTGTTATGGGGTGCCTAAGGGTTGCCACCTGAGAGCCTCCTTGTTGCTCAAATGTGGCCTCTCTCTAAGCCAAACTCAGAATATGAATGCATTACCTTCCCCCCAGCATGGGATATGACTCCCACGGATGAGCCCCCCTGGCAATGAGGGATTAATACCAAGTGCCAACTGGCAATACGCCTGGAAAAAGACCTTGAATAAAAGGGGGAAAAGGTAAAGAGAAATGAGTTCATGTGGCTAAGAGACTCAAAGAGAGTCAGGAGGTCATCCCAGAGGTAATGCTTATACACACCTCAGTAGGATCTTATAGAACACCAAAGTGGATATCATCTCACACAGAGGGGCTCCTGAGGCCTCTGGAGACACCCAGGTCCTGTATAAGGGGGGATAGCTCCAGAGATTGATACCTTTTCAGTGGGCTCTACTTTGGAATCTGTGCTCCTGAGAGTGACAGAGTTGGACTCAAATAAGTCCTCCCTGCACATGGGCCATCAGTCCCTTCTATTCAAACCTATATGTGATGCTGGAGTTTGTAGCTGTACTTCCAGAGACTGGAGCCTTGGGCCTGCCCATGTGCCAGCTGTGCCTGGAATCTCAGTGGAGTTGCAACTCCTACTCTACAGCTCAATGGACTCACCCAAGTCACCTGGTGAGTAGATGATGATGGACAACGCCATCCCAAGAAATGGAGAAAGCCTGCAGCTGCAGGCAGGATAATCCCATCCACCATATCCATGGGATATAAGCTCCCTCTCACTTGGAGTTGAAGTGGACATCACCATCCCAAACTCCTCAGGATTGGGGGAAGAGTTATAGACTAGAGTGGACTTAATGGTATTCTGTTGTAGATATAATGTGATTCAAGCAATGGAAGAAATTTCAACAGTGATGTGGAGCCAGTGGCCACTAGACACTTTTGGGGCAGGGAAGGGAAAAGCAGTTGTAATACAGGTGCTGCTTCAGGACTTGGGAATTATCCTGAGTAACATTACAACAACAGATATAGGGCATTTTACATCAGCATATAACATACAGAACTGTGTGGGAAAGAGTGGGGTCTACAATGTGAACTATGGTCCATGCTTAGTGGCAAAGCCCCAGAATGTGTAAATCCATTGCAGGTGATGTGCCACACTAATGAAAGATGTTTATGTGGGATGTTATGGGAGGTGTGGGAAGTGGGGAACATGGAAATCCCTGTAATTTTTGTGTAACATTTATGTAATCTAAGCATCTTTAAAAAAAAGAAAAAAGAATGCGTGGTGATTTTTTATTGAGATTACATTAAATCTGTAGATCAGTTTAGGTAGGATAGACACCTTAATTGTGTTTAGTCTTCCTATCTATGAATGGGAATGTTCTTCCATTTTTTAAAATCGTCTTTGATTTCCTTTAACAGTGTTGTGTAGTTTTCTTCATATAGGTCATTTACATCTTTATTTAAACTTATTCCTAGGTGTTTGATTCTTTTAGTTGCTATTGTAAATGTAATTTTTTTTTGATTTCCTCCTCAGATTGCTCATTATTTGTGTACAGAATGCTACTGATTTTTGCACATTAATCTTATAACCTGTCACTTTACTCAACTCATTTATAGGCTCTAGAAGCTTTGTTGTAGATTCCTCAGGGCTTCTATGTATAGGATCATGTCAACTGCAAATCGTGAAATTTTTACTTCTTCCTTTCCAATTTGCATGTCTTTTATATCTTTTTCTTGCCTACATGCTCAAGCAAGTATTTCTAACACAATCTTAAATAGAAGCCCTGAAAGTGGGCATTCTTGACTTGTTCCTGATCTTAGAGGGAAAGCTTTTAGGATTTCACCATTGCATATGATGTTAGCTGTGGGTTTTTCATATATACTCTCTATCATGTTGAGGAAGTTTCCTTCTATTCCTCTCTTTTGTAGTGTTTCTTTCAGGAAAGGGCTCTGTATTTTGTTGAATGATTTTTCTGCATCTATAGAGGTGATCATATGGTTTTTTCTTTCAATCTGTATAAGGGGGGATAGCTCCAGAGATTGATTTTTTTTATGTTGAAACATCCTTGCATACCAGGGATGAAACCCACTTGGTCATGGTGTATAATTTGTTTGATGTGTTTTTGAATACGATTAGCAAGTACTTTGTTGAGGATTTTAGCATCTAGGTTCATTAGAGAGATTGGTCTATAGTTTTTCTTTCTTGTGGCATCTTCGTGTGGATTTGGTATTAGGGTGATGTTGGCATCATAGAATGAGTTAGGCAATGTGCCCTCTACTGTTGTTTTTTGGAAATGTTTAAGCAGGATTGATGTTAGTTCTTTCTGGAATGTTTGTTAGAATTCACCTGTGAAATCATCTGGTCCTGGGCTCTTCTTAGTTGGGAGGTTTTTGATGACTAATTCAACCTCATTACTTGTGATTGGTCTGTTGAGTTCATCAATTTCTTCTTTTGTCAGTGTAGGCTTGTGTGTTTCTAGGAACTTGTCCATTTCCTCTAAGTTATCCATCTTGTTGTCATACAATTTTTCAAAGTATCCTCTTATTTTCTCTTTATTTCTGTGGGGTCAGTGGTGATATCCCCTTTGTCATTTCTTTTTTTTTTTTTTTTTTTTTTTGTGGATGGTAGCATTGTTTTATTTTTTTTTTTTTTTTATGGTTTTAAAAAACCTTTATTCCAGTAACATATAATCAACCTAAAAATTTCCCCTTTAACCACAATCAAATATACAATTCAATGGTGTTAACCAGGTCTCAAACCTCATGAAACATCAAAGAGTCCACACCAGGGAGAAGCCATATAAATGTAATATATGTGGCAAGGCCTATAGACATAATTCAAACCTTACAAGTCAGCAGCACATTAAAGGAATTATATACCATAATCAAGTGGGAACTATCCCAGGTATGAAAGAGTGATTCCATTTAAGAAAACCAATTGATGTATTAACCACATTAATAGAATGAAGGAAAAAAAAAATGCATGGTCATTTCTTATTTTATGTATTTGTATCTTCTTTTTTTCTTTGTTCATCTAGCTAAGGGTTTGTCAAGTTATTAATCTTCTCAAAGAACCAGCTTTTGATTTTGTTTATTTTTTCTAGTGCTGTCCTATTTTAAATTTCATTTACCTCTGCTCTATTCTTTGCTATTTCCTTCTTTCTACTTGCTTCAGGATTACTTTGTTGTTCTTTTTCTAATTTATCCGGGTGTGCAGTTAGGTCTTTGATTTTAGTTCCTTCTTCTTTTTTAATATATGCAGTTTTGGCTATGAATTTCCCTCTCAACACTGCTTTTTCCACACCCCATATGTTTTGATACATTGTGTTTTTATTTTCATTCATTTCAAGGTAGTTACTGATTCTTTTGCAATTTCGTTCTTGACCCACTGACTGTCTAAGGGTGTGTTGTTTAACTTCCACATCTTTGTGCCTAATCTTGTTCTCTGCCCCTTACTGATTTCCAGCTTCATTCTATTGTGGTCAGAGAAATTACTTTGTATAATTTCAATCTTTCTGAATTCATTGAGAGTTGTTCTTTGGCCTGTCATATGGTCTATCCTGGAGAATGATTCACGTGCACTCAAGAAGAATGTATATCTCACTGTATTTCGGTGTAATGTTCTGTATATGTCTATTAAGTCCAGATCCTCTAATGTATTATTCAAATTCTCTGTTTCTTTATTGATTCTCTCTCAAGATGTTCTGTCTAATAGTTATAATGTTGTATTAGAGTCCCCCCACTATAATTGTGGAGACATCTATTTCTCCACTTAGTTTTTCCAATGTTTGCCTCATGTATTTTGAGGTGCCCAGGTTAGGTGCATAAATGTTTATGATTGTTCTTTCTTCTTGATAGCGTACCACTTTTATTAATATATAGTGGTCTTATTCCTCTTTTCTACAACAGTTTTGCATTTAAAGTCTATTTTGTCTGGTATTAGTATAGCTACTCCCATCCTTTTTTGGTTATTGTTTTCATGTAAAATGGTTTTCCAACCATTCACTTTTAGCCTCCTTGCATCCCTGGGTCTAAAGTGGGCTTCTTGTAAACAGCATATATATGGGTCATATTTCCTTATCCATTTTGCCAATCTGTGTCTCTTCACTGGTGTTTTTTATCCGTTAACATTCAATGTTATTACTGTCAAGGAACTGCTTACTTTAGCCTATTTTCTTTAGGTTTATATATGCCATATGTTGTTTTTATTTCTCTTTTTATCTTTTCTGTTATTCTTACACTCTTCTCCAACTCTCTCTCTTCTGTTTTTTCCTTTCAAACTGCAGAACTCCTTTTAGTATTTATTGAAGGGCAAGTTTCTTATTGACAAACTCTCTTAATTTCTGTTTATCTGTGAATATTTTGAACTCTCCCTCATTTTTGAGTGCCAGCTTTGCTCAATAGAGAATTCTTGGCTGGAAGGTTTTTTCTTTTAGCACCTTAACTATGTCATCCCACTGACTTCTTACCTCCATAAGATGAGAAGTAAGCACTTAATCTTATCTCTTTTCTATTGCTGCTTTCAATATTCTCTCTTTGTCTTGAGCAATAAACTACTTGACAAGCATATGTCTTTAGAAAGGCCTGTTAGGATTTATACTGTTTGAGGTGTGCTGTGTTTCCTGTACATATATGTCCATTTCCCTCAATAGAGCTGGGAAATTTTCAGCCATTATTTCCTTCAATACGCTTTCTGCTCCCTTTCCTTTCTCTTCTCCATCTGTGATGCCTGTAATGTGTATATTTGTGCTTTTCATGTCATCATTCAAATCTCTAACTCCCTGCTGGATTTTTTCTAACTTTTTATCAATCTGTCTGATTTTAGCTGTACTGTCTTCAGCATTGCTGATTCTTTCCTCTGCCTGTTCAAATCTGCTGTTATGTGCTTCCAGTGTATTTTTCATTTCTTGCATTGTGCCATTCATCACCATTAGATCCTTTAATTTTTTATGTATGTTTACAATTTCTTCAGTATGTTCCCCCAGTGTCTTCTTAATATATTTTATCTCTTCTTTCACTTGTTTAAGTTGATTCATGATATTTGTTTGGACATCCTTGATTAGTTGTTTCACATTCTGCATATCTTGTTTTTTAGTTTGTTCATTAGACTGGGCCATGTCTTCCTGTTTCTTAGTATGGCTTGTAATTTTTTGTTGGTGTCTGGGCATCTGTTTATCTTGATGGGCTTATTTGTTTGGTTAGTTTCTTTTTCTACTCTAGCATTTTATTTTGTTGTTTCTCTTTTTTTTCTTTTCTTTTTTTTTTTTTAACAGGGGAGAGCGCGAATGCAGTCCCTCACTACCACAAATTATGCAGTCGAGTTTCCCACATTTGGGGAAATCGCAGGGGTCAGCACATCTGGAGTGCAATGGATAAGCCTCGCCCTGGGAAAACCACCTTCGTGATCATGGTATCTCCCCTGCCTGTTGTTTCTTTTTGTGTGGTAAGGTTAATCTTTGATACTTGCTTCTTCTTATTCTACATCCTTGCAGTTGTCTGTGTTCCCTTGAGAAAAATAATATTAAGACCAGGGAAAAGGAAAGAGATAAGAAGAGAAAAAGAAGAATAGTAATATTAATAATGCAAAAAAGGTAGAAGAGAAATCACGCAAGGGCTAGGAAACTAATTCTATTAAAAATTCATAAAAATACAAATGAATAATAATAAAAAGAGGTGGAATAGAAAAAAAATAAGAGACAAAGAGAGAAAAAAGTGGAATAAATTAAAAGTCCAGGCAAATAAGTAGAAAAAAATAAAATAAGAAGGAAAAAGAAATAGAAAAAGAAAAAATGAAGACCAAATAAGTAGTGGTGGGATGGAAGAAAAACAACAGAAGCCAGAAGACAGAAAAATGAAGGAAAGAAGAGAAGTAAAGTAGGTTGAAATAATAAGTGAAAGAATAAATAAATAAATAAATAAATAAAAGCAACAACAAAAAGCAACCACATTTTATTGCTAATTTTTCTCATCTTTTTATTATACAAATTTTAGATTTATAGAAAATTCATGCAGAAAGCACAGATTTCCCATACATGCCTCCAGCACACACTTTTCCCTATTACTGATATTGTGCATTTTCCCTATTACTAATATTGTGCATCAGTTATAACAAATACCTTTGTTATAACCGATGAAAAAATATTATTATAATTACACTATTGATAACACTGGTTTCACTCTTTGTGATGTTAATTCTGTATACTTTAAATTTTTATTTGATAAAAATATCTGTGAAATCTATCTAAAGACTAATGAACTTGAGTGCCTTCACTTGTGCTTGTTGGTCACTTTCTATTGTTTTTGGAGTAATGACTATGTTAGTCCTTTGACCATTTTTTTAACAGGGATGTTTATCTTTTTGCTGTTGGGATGAAAGGTTTCTTAATACATTCTGGATACTAGACCCTTAACAGGTATATGATTTGCAAATATTTTGTCCCATTCTGTATATTGGCTATATTTTCCTGAAAGTGTTCTTTGATTAAAAAAATGTTTAATTTTGATGGAAAAAAAAAAAAAAAAAAAAGGAAAACAGCCTTCCCTCTTTGGCCCCTAGAGACCTTCTCATGCTGCTGGTGCTCATCCGTCACTCTGCAGCCTGCCCTCCGTAGGTGATGTATCCAGTTTCAGAAAAAAGAAAGAAAAAAATTTCCAAAAAACTTCAAAACAAAACAGTAGAAACTCAGTCTATAAGTTCCCTATCATAAGGTGCTAGCTGAGTGCATTTACTGTCCCTGGATCCCTTCTCTTAGGAGGTATCGGGATTTAAACCAGAACCCTCTACATGCAAGGCCGGAATTCTCCCACTATACTACAGCAGCTCTATAGACTAAATAGGCTTTTGGAAGATAATTGGGTTCTTCCTGTCCCCATTTCCCTTAGATGAGTTGGACTTTTAATAGTTTTCAGCGTGGGCTAGTTAGATGCCTGTCTCCTTCCCCTTCCTGACCAAGTTCCTCTCTCCCAGGGCAGCTGGGTGTGACAGACTGCCTGAGCAGATTCCCCCCCTTCTCTCTCCCTGGCGCCACCTCAGAGCTGCCTGGTATCCTCCCCAAGATTCAAATAGGGCTCAGGTGTCCAAACCCACAGACAGAAAACCACTCTCCACCTTTCACCAGACCTTTCTTCCTCCCAGGGTATGCTCCCTCCCACTCAGCTGGCTGGTGAGAGCCAGGGGATCCAAGGAGGCTATTTGCCTTGAGGGTAGAATTTAGCCTCCCACTGTTTCCATTCACAGGGGTAGGGCGAGCAACTCATGGTTTTCCCTTGGGCTTTTTATCTCTTTGTCCAGCTCTATCCAGATCAATGCCCTGAAGCCTCCTGCTCTGTGGATTCCCAAAACAGCTCACTCAGGTAGGATTTTGCCCCTTCTTTGCCATTTTTTGCTAAAGAGCTGGGCATTGCCTATCTACAGTGATGACATTTTCCCAAAACCTCTGTATCATTGATACAAAAGCAGTACCCACCAGAGGTTCTGAGGGGAGGGAGAGTGAAGAATAAGTACAACATGGGGGCATTTTTGAACATTGGAATTGTCCTGCATGACATTACAATGACGGATTTAAGGCATTATACATTTTATAAAAACCTATAAAATTGCCTGGGGCAAAGTGTAAAGTATAATGTAAACTATAGTCCTTGGTTAATACAATGCTTCAATATGTGTTCATCAGTTGTAACAAATGTACTATGTTGTTAACGTGAGAAAGTATGTATGTGGGGGTGTATATGAGAATCCTCTATATTTTTGATGTAACATTTATGAAATCTAAAGCATCTTTAAAATAAGAAAATTAAAAAGAAAAATCACATTGTAAAAAAAAATCCATGCTTGAAGTCAAATGTATCTAAAACATCTTTCCCAATATCCTAGGCCCCTTCCTTTTCCAAATAGAATATTGTTCTTAGGGATGCCTATATGAAAATTCTGTAGTTGCCACTGGTAGAAAGTTATAGAGGGCTTCACATAGGGAAAAGTCTTGCTCTTATTTGCATTAATATATCATTCTGGCTACTTACGTGGATAACGGTTATAGTGCTACACAAATGGAAGCAATAAGCCTAATAATGAAGAGAAAAGAAAAGGGGACAAATCTGTGACATATTTTGTAAGTTGAACTAATGGAAATTGCTAAAAAGTAGATATTGGCAATGAGGAGAAGGGAAGAATCAAAGATTATTTTCAGGTTGAGTAAAAAGATGGATGGTAGTACCATTTTCTTGGATGAGAAGAGCTGAGGAGCAAAGGTTAGAGGAGGCAAAGTATCAGAAGTTTTTGACATATTAATTTTGAGATATATACAAAGTATCCAAGGGGAGTCTGGGACAAAGAGGAAAGGAAAGGCCTCAAGATCCATTTATAGGCATTATAAGCACAGTGATACTATTTAAATCATGGATCTGGATGGGATCATAATGAAAGTGCATGAGTGCAGAGTAGAAAATTGGACTCATGCCTGAATCCAGCAATGCCTGTGACTTGGAGGTTTATCTCATCAAGACTTTTTGACATAAACATCTAATAATTGCACCTAGTTTCAAATATCTGGTCCTCCCATGGGGTTAGATCTGGAATGCCGCATTAACTTTTTACTGAAAAACACACCCCAACATTTGGTATCTTAATGAGTGCTGCTGACTTCCCATGTTAGTCCCCAAATTATAGCCTTTTTTGTGTTTCCAACTTCCAACTCTGGGATTTCTATTTTATGAGTATCCCAGCCATATCCTTTCAAGTGCCATCTCCACTGGTTAGAGCCCTACAACTCTTGAATCTTACCCATTACATTATACATGACACTTTCTTCTCCAATTAAATCTCATGTATCAATCATTTCTATATTCTCTGGAAAGGTACTCTACCTGACTAATTCAAAGTCCATTTATCTCTTCCTGAAACTTTAGGGATGGTCTCTTTAGATTAAGCTTGTCACTTTGCCTGGATAATGGCTGGTTGTGGTATATTTCTCCTAATATCATCACTATCATGATGGGAAGTATTTTTGAACTTCATTTCCATTGTCCTAATGGTATGATGCAAAATCTCATGATGAACTATACACTGCAAAGTATTCAAGGTAAATTGACAACATTTCTTTTGTGGCTTATAAAGTATATTTCATTATATGGAAACAATCACAGTGTCCTATGAAACTTTGACAATCTGAGTTTTCTTTGCCCTATTCAAGATTAGATAATCACTAGAGGATAATTATGCTTGATCTAATATAGAGAAAACCTATACTAGCACGACTAGTAGAGCACTGCTCTGCTGTGGGCAGGATATAACACTTATTCCAACAATACAATAACATACATATTCAATAAGCAAATTTGTTTAGTACCTGATTTATGTAAGTGATAGTGAGATACACAAAGACTTTAAGGATGAATGGGCATTGTTCCTGTCCTTGAAGTATTTTCTTTTCTGTTTTTTAACTCACACACACCCCATCTCCCTTTTAAAATCATCAAGCTTTCAGTTATGGTTATCAAAATCTGTATCATGGTAGCAACTGTGCTTTGGTGCAATTAAGGAAGGAAATTTTGAACAGTTTTGGAAAGAATAAAAATGTGGAGAGACCAATAGTAGTAAAAGAAACAAAATCATGAGATAGCAAGTGGTGACCCGAGAGAAACCTGGAAGTATCAATGAAAGAAATGACAAACAATGACCAGAGCATGTTTGTTATACATAAACATATTACCTGAAAATTCTCACACACTTGGGGAGATATTTAATAAATGCTAAGCTTATCATGGACATATAGTGTGGTGGACTCAGATTCTATTTGCCAGCTAATAAAGAAATGGGTGAGCTATGAAAGCTGAAGAATGAGGAGACATTGGGGTTATTCTGTGTTTAAGATTATATGATATTCTGGGTCATTTGCAAAAATAATTTGTTGAGAACTTTGTAGACAAACTTTTTCCTAAAGGGAAATCTCAAGAAAATGGGACAAGGGAAATTCAAGCCCAAAGAAAATTCAAGCCCACTCAGTCTAGTTCCATCTGTTTATCTCTGTTCTGAAACTAATTGTATATAGGTGTGCCTTACTTTAGATAGTTGATATGTTTAATCTTGTGTGCAAGATCTAGTCAAATATTTTTCTTTTCAATTTTTTTGTTTTTTAAAAAATATGGGGATAAAAAGTATTTGATCTCTGCTTGGCTGCCATGACAGTTATAACCAGACTTCTATCATGTTCTCTGTTAAGTACCCTTCGCAAGATCATACACAGCGTTTAAAAATAGGAAGAGAATAGTGTTTTGGATTATTAAATCTTGATTTTATAAATAAGGTAACATTTACTTTTTATATTCTTAGACTTTAATTACCTAAGCATATTTGTCCCATCCCCTTCCTCCAGTTTCTTATTACTAAACAGCACACATATGAAAGTTTTAGGCACTCCAAAGGGTGTTACCAAAGGGTAACATTATTTATCTGTTTTCAGTAATCGCATAGCTGTGATTTCATTGACTGGTTATCTTAAGAAATTTCAATTTCACTGTGAAATACTCTCAAAATTGTTTTACCAGTTTCAGCTTTTATCTGATAGAGGTGATTTGACTAGGGGTGGTTGAGGAAAAAAGATTTTTAACATTGGCTGAATATGTCACCCAGTTTCTTTCCTTGGCCTTCTAGACCTTCAAGAAAGATGAGCAGAAAACCATGTATTATGTATGAACATTGATTTTAGGTTATCCTGGCATAATTTTTAAAAAAAGCATCATGATGCCCAAAAGTTTAGTTAATATTAAAAATGATTAAGATAATGTTAAAGATGATTCTAACTTTGCAAGTAAATATTTATATATACTATAAAATTTTAAGTCAACCTGAATTACAGTGAGTCCCATTAGGTATTATTTCACCATATTTTCAAAAACTTATTTTACTATTCAATTCAACTCATGTAGTAAAAGTGACCAATCTTAACAAATAATCTAGGAAAAACAGCTATCTTTCTCATGGCATATCGTTTAACAATGAAAAGATTAGTGCACAATGCCTAATAATGTGCTTATATAGATTAAGCTATTTAAATTCTTTTGGGGATCTTACATGTTTTATTTTCTTTTACATTTATGATTCTGAATGATTCCCTAGATTATACTGGGTTTACTAGATTACAAAATTGCAAGTAAAAATATTACTTATTTTTATTTAAATAAAAAGACTCAAATCTTTTTGATTCATGCCCTTTAAACATGTAGAGTAGCTGTCATTAAGCCTCTATGTGAATCCTATAATTTCTTTCTTTATGTAGTTTAAATTATTCATAAGTCTGACAATGGAGTAAATATCCTGAGAAAATTTTGCTATTGGTGCTGGTATAAGTTTCTAACTTCTTTTTCACAGGAAAATCTTTTAATTATTAAGAATAGGTGTTCATTTATCCTTTACTAAATTATTTTCCTTTCCCTGGCAAATATCTGTGTACTGATTTTCAAACCTTCCTTTGGAAATACTCATTTATTAAACCTTCCTTTGGAAATATTCATTTATTTAGGTTTCTCTAAAATGTGGGGCTCAGAGACTAAGACCATGTATCAGGGACCAGTTCAGAGACCAGTGCAGAGTTGTAGGCTCAGTAGCACCATTTTTTCTCTTGTCTTGCACTATATCCTATTGATGTCAAGCCCCTCCCTCAAAGCAAGCACATAGCATTGTTGACATATTAAGTCGAAATCAACTACACCTATTTGGTTTTCCTTTGCATGAACTGCTATTAAGCGATATTTCTCCTATGTGATATTTCAGGTGATTTTTAAAACTTAATCTCATATGTATCAGTCAGGGTTCTTGAAACAAAGCAAAATAACAGAAGCAGAACCCACTCCTAGTTTATTTAAGCAGAAAATGAGTATATTAAACAGATAATGGGTAGTGTGCAATGTCTCTTGTAAGGTCAGAGAACCAAGTTTGGAGGCTATTCAAGTAGGAATGCAGTTCCTCATTTTTGGTCCCTGAATCTAAGCAAAGTCAGATTTCAGCTGTAAATGAAGTTTAGGAAATAATGTATGCAGCTTCTGTGTTGAAAGATAGTTTCTGCCCCTCAGGAAGTGGAGAATATCTCAAAGAAATGAGGCCCAAAAGATGGGCCAATACAAAGATTAACAATGTCCACTAATCTACTTTAAGAATTTGAAACTTATTCTGCAACTGGTATAAGCCTTTCCTTTTTATCTGAATGATAAATCTATAACATTCTTTGCTATTTTCTTATGGTTTTTTGTTTTAAATTACCAATTAATGTTAAATGTAAAGAAAGAGGATTTAAACTTGCAAATATCAACTTTTTTAATTTTGAAATAATTTGAAACCTATAGGACAGTTGCAAAAATAATACAAAACCTGTACCAACATACCCGCACCTAGATATTCAGATTCACCAATTTTTAACATTGTGCCACATTTCCCATATCATTCTATCTATACATCCATTTGTCCATCCATCCATCCATCCATCATCTATCAATTGAGTATTGAATCATGTCCTCCCACAAGGCATGTTCAGGTCCCAATTCCTGGTCCTGTGGGTGTGAACCTATTTGTGAATAGGAACTTTGAAGACATTTCTAGTTAAAATGTGCCAAAACTGAATGAGGGTGGGTCTTAATCCAATATGGCTGAACTCCTTTTAGAAAATAAAACTGGACATAGAAAAAGAAAACTACAGAGAACAACAAGAAGCTGGAAATCAATGGAATCCAGAAGAGAAAGAAGACACCATCATGTGCATTGTCATGTGACAGAAAAGCCAAGGACCAAAAAACACCAGCAGCCAGGCCCAGAATGCCATAGTGTTCAAGGAGTAAGTGTCATCTTGCTGATGCCTCAGTTTTGGACTTCTCCTAGCCTCAAAACCATGAACCAATAAATGCCTGTTGTTTAAGCCAACCCATTGTATGGTACTTGTTTTAGCAGCTGGGAAATTAAAACTATCTATCTATCTATCTATCTATCCATCCATCCATCCATCCATCTAATCTCTATGTCTAACTATTTTTTTTATCAATAATCTATCATTTATCTATCTGTCTATTAAGGCAATCTTGAATAGATTTCAAGGAGCATGATGTATACAATTTATACTCATATGTCTAGCAAATAACTTTTAAGATTAATTCATGAAAATAATATAATCATATCAAATTTGAGATAAAAAGTATTACTGTTAGGTAGTTATTATTTTCAGGCAAGAAAGTAATTATTCATTTACTATATTTGAGAATATTTTAATGTAACAGCATAAAAATTTAAATATATTTGATATCTTGACATTAAACCAGTGTTATTCAAAGTAGGGTGAATGATTTTCTGCATGAAAATTACCTAGGATGTTTGTTAAAATACACATTCTTGATCCCTTCTTCAGACCTACTAAATTAAAATCTGGCTTAGGTCCAAAGAATATGGAATTTTAGCAAAACGTGGGTGATTTTATGCTCAATAAATCTGAGAACCACTGTACTAAATACTAGTAATCTGTTGCTGAACATTCTGTGAGAATTCCCTTCCTAAATCACCTCTTTGATTATAATCAGGCATCTTGGTAACAGCTCTAGTCTTATATTGAAAACAATAAATGGCAAACTGTGACTATTTATATCTTTTTTTAACATTTAATTTAATTAGGTTTTATTTTGAATAAGTAGTATATCTACATGTATTGGAAATCAAAACAATACAAAAAGTTATACATCAAGTAATTTTGCTCTCACTCCTATCCTCAAACTTTTTACCATTTTCATCAGTTTTTTGGTGTATCCTGCTAGTGTTCTATAAAGACATTTTTATTTCCCCTTCTTTCACAAAACATTGCAAACCATACACTGTTCTGTGCCTTGCTTTTGTCACTGAGCAGTATATCCTGAAGATCTTTACATATTAGTTATATATACATTGCCATCCACTAAGTCTTCTTAACACTACTTCTTAGCCTAAATGGTTTTCTCTGTGTTAAATTAAACAACATTACCTTATTGATATTTGGTAATACTTCACATTATATTAAATCATTAAAAATGATCATGAAGGAACAGATAATCCAGTTAAGAAAGATTAAGTTCCAAAGAGACTTGTCAATTTTAATTTTTATGAAATTTAAGTTTTTATTTGGTAAAGGAAAAAGTTTTAAATTCTGGGACAAACAAATGAAAGCAGGACTTAGAAAAGAAATTGAAAACAAGTCTGAATATTTCCTACCTTTTGATAATAAAATTTTGCAAATGGAAAATATGTAAATTGTCTATGTTATATGAAAAATAATTTTGAACTGTTTTAAATTCAACACATTATTTAAAACAATGATCTATAAATTAATTTTATTTTTATAAATATTATAAAAGCAAGGATTCTTTGAATTGCATCTACCAGACTATGGTTGAATGATATGAAATTATTATTTTTATAGCTAAAAAATGATAGAATATTGACAATTTTGAATTATTCATCCTAATACTAATATAGTTTAAAATACTAATATTGTTTATAAAAGACAGATATGAGACAAAATTCCATTGACAGAAAATGTCAGGCAGAGAGCCCATAGAAAGGTAGTATGGTCACAAATGACATTGGCTAACTGTGCTAAAAGTGGGAAAATGAAACAAAATGAAACCATTTAAAGAACAATAATGACTCAGCATATTCTCACTTCAACTGTTATCAATTCTAATCAAGATTTTGCCATTTTTGGCTTAGTACAAGGCAGATTAGAAATAGAAAAATTACCAAGGATGGATGTTTCATAGAAATTTATACTCATACAGAAGCGTATGTGTATTTGAGGCTCTAAAAGACCGCAGGCTCACTGTCACCTCCATTTCTTATTTTCCAAGCTCTGGATGTGTGCTGCCGACTGCACAGTAGGTGATCCCTTGCAGATACCAGGTTTGGCAGCACTGTTATTTCCACTTCCAATTTTTGATGCTATTTGTTAGGAGATCATCAAGTGATTATCTGACACGTACATTTTGTATTCCCATTTAGAGTGTAAATACTTCTTAGAACTAATGGTCCATATCTTTCAGATTTTTTGCAGTCCCCATCACTACCTGGTACAAAGATCTGCCTACAGTGAAAAATCAAGAGCTATTGCTAGAATAAAGCTGTCATTTTCTAGTAAGATTAAATTCGAAATTGCTCTAGGCCTTGAGAGATATGAGGCATAGGAAAGATATTTTCAAGATGGGCAACTTGTAAATTTGGGCACTTTTAGGCCATCATATACTAGTTCCCTAATAGTCCGAAAATGAAGTGAGGAGCAGCAGGACCACTAAATCTATTTCCCCACCCCAATTCACTGTACTAATTGTGTTAATATCAGTATCTTATATTTTCTAAATCTTTATATTCTCATTTAGCTCTTGGACTGATAATCCTCCAGTAAAATGTTCCTATAATTCCATATATGGGGGTATATGACAAAATACTTAGTTTTTGATAAACGTGTTTGACTTAAACTTACTCTTTCTACTCATTTTATTCTATTCTCGCAGCTTTGAGCATAATGTAAGGTGCTTTTTAAAAGTTTTTCCTCAGTCATTATATAAAGCGCTGCATGAGGAGAACTTTGTATGTTTCCTCTCTTAATTTAGATATCAACTTTTCCTTTCTCTAGTTATGCAGTCCAATATGTAGGTATTTAAGTTAGAATTAAATAAAAGAACAATTGAGTTGTTCAGTTGCAGTAAACCACATCACAAAAGCTCAACAACTACATGTGGCTAGCAGTTACCACACTGGAGGGTGAAGATACAGAAGTTTTCCATCATCAGAGAAAGTTTTATTGAACAGTGTCCGTCTAGGCATCATGCATATGCCTCTAATTGAAACTGTATATAATGAAGTGCTGAGTGTATTTCAGACTCTTTCATGTAATTATCGTTTTCTGAATGGTATTATCTCAGATTATCTTTACATATCATCTTCTCTTTATTAGTAACAAATGTACAGAATAGTTAAGATTGCTCTTTTGAGTTTGGCTTTGGAATTTTAGGCACATTTAAAAGAAAAGAAAAATTACTTTAAATTGCATTAAAATTGGAAAACAGCATCTTGAAAATGGTTGAAAATTGTCATTACCAAGTCAATATTGTTCCAGGGTAAAAAGATAAAACAGTATCAGACTCTCCTTGATCTTATGATCTGGGCACCTCCCTTAGTGTTTTCAATACTCTTATAGATAATTAAAGAGTCACTTTCATGTTCAATCTTGTGGCAAATGTAATTCCTAAGTATGTTGTGTTGTTTAGAAACCATGCAAGCACATGCATGAGAGATGTTAATCTTTAAGAAACTCCCCCTGATTCATAAGAGTAACTGTATAATGGAAATTAGTATGCCCATGTTCATCTGTCTTAAAGAAATTCCTCTTATTTTGAAACATCTACTTAAATACAAGAATGATTTGTCATTGAGTCACTGGGCAGGGTATGAATGACTAGATTTATCTTTGTTTATTATTACGTAAAGACATTTATGGGGACAAAAACAATTCGGTTCTTTTACTTTGGCCTAACATATAATTTTCTCAATTTATACTGTAGTTCCAGTAACTAGATCTCTGTCTCCTTTCCCATAACTGACTCTACACTTTGGATTTCTGCCTAATTTTTCAGTTTCCCTAGGACAGAGGTCTTGCCTTGCTATCTCTCTTAGCTAAATAACAGCTATTTTACACTCCTAGGTGTCCAATAAAGCTTCCCTTTCCCAGTGTCCAACTTACTCTTTCTTTAGACACACCCCAGCTCTACTTGTTAACCCCCTGATCCATTTTGTCTGGTTCTGCTGTCGACCTTTCATTTGGGATCCAGTTTTGTCCTCTAACCAGCGTACTACACTATGGGGCTATCTCTATTGACTCTCTCACTCACACAGAATGACAAACTTAATTTCAGCTTTGCTCCAATCTTGCTGAAAAGAACTTTCTACATTCTACTTCCATGCCTAGCCTCTATTCCTCATGATCAAGGACAAATTAAAGAGTTTGGCTCCTGCTCACTTGGGCAGGGTGGTCAATCTTCTCTCCAAAGTACCCAGTCCTTTGAAAGACTTGCATTCTGTTCCATGCTCCAGTCTTGTAGATGGAGGCCACCATTATTCATGTCCATTGCCTGGAGGGTTTTATACTCCTACTGTCCACTGTCCTGACTTCCACTATTTTTACCGTAGTAAGTGTGGTGGTTTGGAACTGTACGTGCTCCATAAAAACATGCTCTTACACTTTATCCATTCCTGTGGGTGTGAACCCATTGTAGGTAGGACTTTTGCTGAGGTTATTTCAGTTAAAATGTGGCCCACTTCAACCAGGAGGGGTCTTAATCCTGTTACCAACATCCTTTATAAGTGGAATGAAATTCAGATACAGAGAGAGAAAGCCACAAGAAGTGGCCAGAAGCTGAACTTCAATGGAATCTGGAAGAGAACAGAAAGGCCTGGAGAGGCTGTCATATGCATAGCCATGTGACAGAGGAGCCAAGGACCATAGGTCACTGGCAGCCAGCCCCAGGACTCCAGTCTACAGAAGAAATCATTGAGTTAATCACACCCTGACTTGGACTTTCTTTTAGCTTCAAAACTATGAGCTAATAAATTTCCATCACTTATGCTGCCCATCGCATGGTATTTGCTTGAGCAGCCAAGGAAACTAAAACAGTAAGCCCCTAAATTCCAGCTATAATGAGTTTGGTCTATACTGCCATTGTCTAAATAAATGACTGTTATAACAACATGCTAAACCTTTAATATCTAATCCTCCAATTGGGAACTATTAAGAAATTGTGAGAACTGGGGTAAGTTAACCACGACAGATGTTCTACAAACCCTGTCCTTCCTTTAAGTATTTATTTGGATTCAGACCTGACCCAGGTGGAGAAAAAGGCAAGTTCTTGGGTTTTCATCTTTGTAAAATATAAATTGGAAAAAAAAATGTCTCCAATTCTTCCCATCCCCATATCCATATTCCTTGTAATATGATTTTATTACTGCTCCCAATGAGAGTCTTCTTCTCTACTCCTAATCATTTGGTGATTAAATGCAGAAGTAGTGCTGTGCCAGCTCTAGATCTACACCTTAAGAGGCCTTATGAGCTTCTGTTTTCTTTCTTGGAACCATCTTAATGCCTTAAGGACAAACTTAAACAAGATCTCAATTCTCATCCAAATTAAACTATAAATTTAATGTGGTTCCAACATTTTGACAAAGTTTTTGTGGAAATAGATAAGGTGATCTAAAATTTATGTAGAGGAGCAAAAGGCCAATATTTGCCAATATAATCCTTAAGATCTGTGAGAAAGCTTAATCTACCAGATAGCAATATATTTAAACAAAGAGTAAATAAGACACGGTACTACCATGAGGAAAGTACAAGCTATTCAATAAATGGTGGAGCCAATTGGTTATATGTACGAAAATTAAACTAGATACTATCATTTTGGCCCCCAAAAACCTTCAAATAAATTGAAGAATTAAATATATAATGCAAATATTTAGAAAAAATATATAGGAAAATACCCTCATGACTTTGGAATAAAAGAAATGCAAATGCACAACTGCATAACAATTGTTCATGAAAAGAAATATCACGAATAAGTGAACAAATATGTTATTGAGTAAATGTAACTATGCATATAAAACAGTAAAAAATATTAACAGCCTATTGAGTTTAATATTTATTATTATTAATTTTATCCTGAATGTTCTACCATGTTCTGAATAGAGAGATTTATTATTAAATACCTCACAGTAAATAAGTGTGTCTACCCTCTTTTACCTTTGTCCTTATGTCTAGTGTGGTGCGAGAAGAACCAGGTCAACTGTCCTATGCAAGTATCTGGACAACCTATAGTTGAGGGATGAGGAAAAAAAGATTTTTTTTTTTTTTTTAATGCTCTAAAGATGAAAGACTGGGGAGTGGACGTGGCTCGAATCGTTGAACGCCTGCTTCCCACATGGAAGGTACCAGGTGTGGTACCTGGTGCCTCCTAAAAAACAAAAAACAAGCAAACAAATGAAAAAACCAACCCAGCAGAGCCGATGTGACTCAGTGGTTGAGCACTGGCTTCCCATGTATGAGGTACCAGGTTCAATCCCCAGTCCCTGTACCTCAAAAAAAAAAAAAAAAAAAAAGGTGAAGGACAGAGCTGTCCCCTTCCTCCCTGAAAGGATTTCCTCCCTCTTCCTGACATTTGGTATGCAAATAAAATCTCCTCAAGAGCTAGATAGCTTTGTGTATTCTTGCCTTTTAGGACACTGGAGTTGACTCTAAGTTCAGGGGAGCTCATTCCTCCTTGAAATGTAAATACTTAGGGAGATTGTGCTCCAGTCTTTCTGGCACCTTTGGGGTTTAATCTAGGGACTAAATCCAGGCTGTAACCATTAGGCTCCTTCAGGAAGTTAAGAGAAGTTTTATAAACTTTTTTTAAAACAGAGCAATGAACTACACAATGGCTACAGCTCTAATTCTCATGGTATGTGAAGAGTAAAATAATTCTGTGGCAAGTAAAAGCAAACATCACCTATTTTCATATCACACACAGTTCCATGTTTTAGGAGGCTAAGGCATTTTGTAGCAGAACTTAGCAATCCAGTAAAGTTTTATTTTCCTGTTATTCCGAACTTGTAAATAACTTCTATAAATCAGTAAGAGATATGTTACTCAAAAGAAAAAAATGGTTAGAAAGTATTCCCAGGTGAATCATAGAAGCAGAAAAGCAAATGTCCAATATACTTAGGAAAAGTTACTTAACGTCACTAATATGGAGAAATGAAAATTAAAACCACAATGAGATTCCATTTCACATATATCAAATCAACAAATAATAAAGTCCGGTAATGTTACTGAACATATGGACTGCCATCCCTGCTAAAGAGGAATTTGGCAATGGCTATCCTAGTTGATGACTTCCTAATCCTAGCAATTCTACTCCCAGAACACTTTGCTGTATGTGTATGTGGTGGGTAGAATAATAGCTCCTTTAAAGATGTATACATCATAATCCTCAGGCTCTATGAATATGTTAGATTACACAGCAAAGAGGAATTAAGGTTGTAGGTAGAATTAAGATTGCTGATCAACTGACCTAAAAATAGAAAGGGATTATGCTGGATTATCCGAGTGGACCCAATGTAATGGTAAGGGTCCTTAAAATGGAAAAGGGAGGCAGAAGGCAGAGAACCATAGAGATGGCAGTGAGAGATGGACTTTACCTGATGTTACTGGTTTCAACGATGGAGGAAGGGGCTAGTAAGCCTCTAGAAGCTGGAAAGGGCAAGTAAACAAATACTCTCCTAGAGCTTTTGGGAAAGAATGCAACCCTGACAATCCCTTGATTTTAATCTAGTGAGATCCATAATTGTGTTGCTTAAGCTGCTAAATTTGTGTGTTATTCTGTTACAGAAGAAATAGAACACTAATACAATGTATAAGAAGACATCCAAGAATAATAGAATCACTGATTATAATATTAATGGGAGAAAGGATTAATAAACTGCAGTATATTTAGCCATGGGTTACTATATAGCAGTATAGTATGAATGAAGCAGAGCTATGTGTATAAATATGGATGAGCAAGCGCAGAATAATGTGTGAAATATAATTCCACATAATAAAATTTAGAAATACACAAAACAATAATGTGTATTTAATATGTATTTACTATTAATACAAATGATGTGTACTTTAATATGTAAAACCTGTTTAAAAATTCCCTGGGAGCTTGTCACATGAACAGAAGAGACTCCAGGACACAAAATATAGAATGGATGTTTGAAGAAAAGAAATTGTATCATACTGGGGAGAGACCTTTGTAAACAACATGAGCATTCAGTTGAGACCATATAAAGGCCACATCCTTAGAGTTAAGAGTGCATCTTAGGAGTAAGGGTAAAACTAAATTAGAGCCACCCAAACAAAGTCTATAACCAAACCCCAACAAGATCCAGGTGATCCACCAGTAATGTCATTGTACACCAAAACAAAAACTGCAGCACTCTTTAAAGGAAAAATAACATAATCCTGGGTCTGAATAATATATCATCTCAATATCTAACATATAATCAAACAAGCAAGATGTTATGAGAGATAAAAGTGACATCACATAAAATAAAAGGGTTAATTCAATGGTACTCTATGGTCTAATTCCACACCTAGAAATATATCCAAAGTACCACTATTACTACCACCACCACTAACAATACTACTACTGCTACTAGTAAACATCGTACAAATATACTTGGCTTCATGGCTGAATCTCACTGACGTTATATTGCAGGAAAGCAGTCCGGTGCCAAATAATATATAGTATATGATCCCATTTATATTAATTTCAAGAGCAGACAAAATTAACCTAAGGTGATATAGTTAAGAATGGTGGTTACCTCTGAGAGGGGAGATGTGCCTTGGAAGGGGAACAAGAGAACTTTCTGGGAAAAAGGAAATATTATGAATGCTCATATATGTAAACATTCATTAATCTGTACACTTTGATGTGTAGACTTCATTATATATGAACTATAACCCAATAAAATGATTTAAAAAGGAAAATAAGGCTAGAATTATATACATCTATAATTATATATATTAAGGACATGATATGCTTTCATGAAAAATTCTTCCCTTTTCAGTATTTTCTCTGGACTTACAAGGTTAATAGTTAAATATTAACCATTGGTATAATTGGTAGGCTCTAGCATGCACCTTTAAACCTGGAGAATTATTCATGTTTCCCAAACTTCTTTATACTGTTGATTCTTATGTCCACACTGTCTTCTGCTTAAAAGTTGAGCACCAGAATCAAACCACATGGCTTCTAATCCTGATGCCACTTAATAGCTTTGTGTGCTCAAGAAGAACAGATTCCCTGATTCCTTCATATCAGGTTCTGGTTATTAAAACGGCAATGATAGTAGAACACATCTTTTAGGACTTTTGTTATAATTACGTCATACAAAATATAGAAATCCTATAGCAGAGTGTGGAGTACATAGTTTTAAATAACTATTACCTATTATTCAGAGTAGCAGTAATTATTAATCCAAATACTAGGGTCCTCTTATTTTATGAAATACTTGAGCTGTTTTAGAACATAAGACTAGACCAAGAATTTGCTGCCACAATTTAAAAAAAGAAGGAACTTATAGAGCAACTTCTGAACTTAAAAATTTTAGGAAGGAAGCATCTGGTAATGTTTTGACATCAATCCTGACTACATACCACAGGCTGACTCACTTATCCACTTCTTTGAATATAAGGGTCATATCTGGGAAGACTGAGTAAGAGATTACTGATAGGCAAGAGGAAGTATGCTGCAAATTTTGAACTTATCCTCTTGGGATTAGATAAGAGGGTTAGCAAAGAAAACAAACTACAGAGGTGCCTCTCTTTGAGTCTAAGAAGATGGCAGAGTAGAAGCCCAAGCCAGTGCTATTTATGTCTGGATAACATTTCTCGATTATCCATTGTGGAAGCAGTTTTCAGAAAACTAGCAACTGATCAAAATATTTCAGATAATATTGGAGGGTAGACAGTGCCACCATATCCACATATGAGATAGGAAACCCTTCCAATTATCGAGGGCAAAATTGCATGAAGAAGCATGATGTTCCTATGAATCACATTGCCCACAGAAGACTTTGTCACATTTGATAATATTCTATGTATGGATGAAAGCAATCTGAGAGATCTGAATAGAAAAGATAATCAAGGGAGAGGGGCCAAGATGGTGTTAGTGTAGGAGGGCACACACTGTAAGCTCCCAGAGCAAGGCGGATTGTGGACGGGGTCCTGCCCAGGGGTCTGTGCTGTGCGTGCGTGGAATGAGAAGCTTGGGACATCTATCTGCGCGGATCAACCGCATGGACAGAACGGTAGAGATTCGTGAGTTTTAAGCCTGCCGGTGGTGGTTGGCACGGACGGCTGAGCCCCGCGGTTAGGGAGAAAAAAATAAAATAAAACGGCCGATTGGAGCTGCGAGCAGGGCTCAGCAACAAGGAGTCAGGGCCTAGCGGGAGGGGGAACTCTCTGAGGGGGTCTCTGGTAAAAGGGTGAGAGAGTCTTATTTTCTGGGGAATTAGCTGCCTGCAGCCCCTTGGACCTTGGGTGAACAGAAAAGCCAGAGCGAATCTGCACCCAGCGGAGGGGAGGGGTGATTCTGTTCGAAGAAGGAGTTGATTTGCCTAGCTGCCCAGGGATAAGCCCCGGGCTGCTGTGGAGCAAAGAAGAGGGGACACTCTCCAAAAGAGGGAGGGTTCTGTTGGAGGACAGGGAAGGGTTTTTTTTTTTTTTTTTTTTTTTTTTTTTGCCATCGATCTGGCTGCCTAGACCACCCCATAGCTTTGGGGAGCAGATAAGCCAACCTGAAGCAGCATCAGGCTGAGAGGAGAGGCGAATCTGCAGAGTCAAACTGATTTACATAGCAACCCGGTGATGCTGGGGCTAGGCTCCAGATGGGGCGGAGTCGACCGTCTTTAACACTCTGCACTGACTAACATCAGAGCTACAACTACCCTGGGGAGTCCAGGAAGTGGGACGTGCTTGATTAATTTCCACGGGGTCCCCTCCGTAAGTGGGTTGGTCTAGAGGAGGAATTATTTTGGGTCCTGTATTTCGCAAAAAAAAAAAAAAAAAAAAAGTGCGAAGGTCACTTCAATAAATGAAAAATTAATTCCTTTTAATTTAGTTTAATAGCTAAAAGCTGTTTCAGGACCTGCATATAGAACCCTGCGGGGAAATTGATTGATAAACACAAGCAGGCAGAGAGGGTCCACGTGGACCCTAGGGGAATCATTGACCCCCCTTAGCTCTGTTTGACTGCTTGCCTGTGTGGTTCTTTGGTTTTTCTCTGTTTATTTCTGGTTACTTGCTTTTCTTTCCTCTTTCCTCCCCCCTTTCTTTTTTCTTTCATTTTTTAAAATTAGGTGCTGCTAGCTTGTTGCTTCTTTGCTGTGCTTCTTCTTCAGTAATTTCCCACTCTCTGTCTATATTGATTTTGTATAACAAACTATCGCTTATCCTTCCTTCATCTTTCTGCCTTCTGCTTTCTGTTGTGGCTCTTAGATACAACATTTTTTCATAGGCCCACAACTTAAGGGTGTCAATTTCTATTCCATCCATTTTATTTTCTTCTCTTTTTTTTTTATTGGTATTAACTTTTTCCTTTCAGCCCTTTCTTTACTATTTCTCTCCTTCTTCATAATTCTAGCCTTCTAAATCACTTGATATATATTCCTCCATTTGTTTTCCCAGTCCATTGTAGCTCCATATTTTTTCCTATTACTCTACACTGCCTACACAAGTTAAATATTCATCTCATTAAGTCTTATTTGGCCCCTCTTCTAACTTTTATCAAGATTACTATTATCCTTCTGCCTTCCTTACATCTTTTGATTCCTCTGGCCCTAATCATTTGCCCTCAAAGGAACATAGAAAGAAGCAAGGGAAGCACAATAAGATTAAGTGCTGATTTCTCAGCTGAAACCATGGAGGCAAGAAGTCAGTGGTATGACATAGTCAAAATACTGAAAGAAAAAAACATCCAGCCACGAATTCTCTGTCCAGCAAAATTGGCATTCAAAAATGATGGAGAGTTCAAAATATTCACAGATAAACAGAAATTAAAAGAGTATGTCAATAAGAAACCAGCACTTCAAGAAATACTAAAGGAATCTCCACAAGTTGAAAGGAAAAAACAAGGGAGAGAGAGTTGGAAGAGAGTTTAAAAACAAACAAAAGACAAAAATAGAAACAAAAAGAGAAACAAAACAACATATGACATACATTAACCCAAACAAAAAGTGGCTGAAGTAAGAAATTCGTTACGAGTAATAACATTGAATGTTAATGGATTAAATTCACCAATCAAAAGACACAGATTGGCAGAATGGATAAGAAAATATGATCCATCTATATGCTGTCTACAAGAAACCCACCTTCGACCCAGGGATTCAAGGAGGCTGAAAGTGAATGGCTGGAAAACCATTTTACAAGCTAACAATAGCCAAAAAAGGGCAGAAGTAGCTATTCTAATATCAGACAAAATAGACTTTAAATGCAAAACTATTGTAAGAGACAAAGATGGACACTACATATTAGTAAAAGGAGTAATCTCTCAAGAAGAGAGAACAATCATCAACATTTACTCACTTAATCGGGGTGCCTCAAAATACGTGCGGCAAACTCTGGAAAAACTAAGAGGATAAATAAATGCCTCTACAATTATAGCAGGGGACTTCAACACACCACTACCATCATTAGACAGAACATCTAGATGGAGTATCAATAAAGAAACAAAGGCACTCAACAATCCATTAGAAGACCTGGACTTAATAGACATATACAAAACCCTACACCCAAATACAGCAGGATTTACATTCTTCTCTAGTGCACATGGAACATACTCCAAAATGGACCACATGCTAGGCCACAGAACAACTCTCAATGAATTCAGAAATTACAAAGTAATTTCTCTGACCACAACGGAATGAAGTTGGAAATCACTAAGGGCCAGAGAAACAGGTTAGGCACAAGGATATGGAAGTTAAACAACACACTCTTAGACAAACAGTGGGTCAAAGAGGAAATTTCAAAAGAAATCAGTAACTACCTTGAAACTGATGAAAACGACAACACAACATATCAAAACCTATGGGATGCAGCGAAAGCAGTCCTGAGAGGGAAGTTCATAGCCATAAATTCATATATTAAAAAAGAAGAAAGAGCTAAAATTGAAGACCTATCTGTACACTTGGAGGAATTGGAAAAACAACAACAAACTAAACCAAAAGGAAGTAGAAAGAAGGAAATAACAAAGATTAGAGCAGAACTAAATGAAATAGAGAATAAGAAAGCACTGGAAACAATAAACAAAACCAAAAGTTGGTTCTTCGAGAATATCAATAAAATTGACAAACCCTTAGCCAGACTAACAAAGAAAAAGAGAGAAGAGATGCAAATATATAAAATAAGGAATGAGCAAGGGGATATCACTACTGACCCCATGGAAATAAAGAGTATCATAAGAGGACACTTTGAAAAATTATATGCCAACACGAATGATAATTTAGAGGAAATGGACAAGTTTCTAGAAACTCACAAAAAGCCTACATTGATGAAAGAAGAAATAGATGAACTCAACACTCCAATTACAAGTAAAGAGATAGACTCAATTATCAAAAACCTCCCAACTAAGAAGAGCCCAGGACCAGATGGCTTCACAGCTGAATTCTACCAAACATTCCAGAAAGAGCTAACACCAATTCTAGTTAAGCTCTTCCAAAAAATAGAAGTAGAAGGAATATTGCCTAACTCATTCTATGATGCCAACATTATCCTAATACCAAAACTAAATAAAGATACCACAAGAAAGGAAAATTACAGACCAATTTCTCTAATGAACCTAGATGCTAAAATCCTCAACAAAATACTTGCTAAACGCATTCAACAACATATCGAAAGGATTATACACCATGACCAAGTGGGTTTCATCCTGGGTATGCAAGGATGGTTCAATATAAGAATATCAATCAATGTAATACACCACATAAACAGACTGAAAGAAAAAAACCACATGATCATCTATATAGATGCAGAAAAAGCATTCGACACAATAGAGCACTCTTTCCTCATAAAAACACTACAAAAGATAGGAATAGATGGAAACTTTCTGAATATGATAAAGGGTATATGCGAAAAACCCAAAGCTAACATCCTTTTCAATGGTGAAATCCTAAAAGCCTTCCCTCTGAAATCGGGAATTAGACAAGGATGCCCACTATCACCACTCCTATTTAACATTGTCTTAGAAGTACTTGCGCAAGCACTGAGATAAGAAAAGGACATAAGAGGCATCCAGATTGGAAAAGAAGAAGTAAAAATTTCATTATTTGCAGATGACATGATACTATACATAGAAAGCCCTGAGAAATCGACAACAAGGCTTCTAGAACTTATAAAGGAGTTCAGTAATGTTGCAGGCTATAAGATTAATGCTCAAAAATCAGTAGCATTTCTGTACACCAATAGCGAGCAAACTGAGGAGGAAATCAGGAAAAAAATACCATTTATAATAGTAACTGAAAGAATCAAATACCTAGGAATAAATTTAACTAAAGATGTAAAGGACTTATATACAGAAAACTACACAACACTGTTAAAGGAAATCAAAGAAGACTTAACATGGATAGGAAGACTAAACATCATCAAGATGTCTATTCTGCCCAAACTAATCTACAGACTTAATGCAATCCCAATAAAAGTCAACACTGTATTTTGTAAAAAACTAACCACAAAATATATTTGGAGAGGCAAGAGGCCCCGAATTGCCAAAGATATATTGAAAAAGAAAAATGAAGTTGGAGGTATCACACTACCTGACTTTAAAACATACTACAAAGCTACAGTGATCAAAACTGCGTGGTATTGGCACAAGGATAAACCTACTGACCAATGGAACTGGATTGAGAGTTCTGATATAGATCCTTGCATATACAGTTATCTGATATTTGACAAGGCCATGAAACCCACTCAGTTGGGAGAGAATGACCTCTTTAACAAGTGGTGCTTGGAGAACTGGATATCCATATCCAAAAGAATGAGAGAAGAATACCATCTCACACCTTATACAAAAATTAACTCAAGATTGGTCAAAGATCTAAATATAAGAGCCAAAACCATAAAGACCTTGGAAGATAATGTAGGGCAACATCTACAGGACCTTGTAATAGGAAATGGTTTCATGAACTTCACAGCCAAAGCACGAGCAGCAAGAGAAAAAATAAATAAATGGGATCTCCTCAAAATTAAAAACTTCTGCACCTCAAAGGATTTTATTAAGAAAATAAAAAGGCAGCCTACCCAATGGGAGAAAATATTTGGCAACCATATATCTGATAGGAGCCTAATATCCTGCATATATAATGAAATCCTACACCTTGAAAATAAAAAGACAAACAACCCATTTAAAAAATGGGCAAGTGACCTGAAAAGACACTTTTCCAAGGAAGAAATACAAATGGCTAAAAAGCACATGAAAAAATACTCAACATCGCTTGTTATCAGGGAAATGCAAATCAAAACTACAATGAGATACCATCTTACACCCATCAGAATGGCAGCTATTAAAAAAACAGGAGACACTAAAGGTTGGAGAGGATGTGGAGGAATAGGAACCCTCATCCACTGCTGGTGGGACTGCGGTATGGTCCAGCCACTGTGGAGGACAGTTTGGCGGTTCCTCAGAAAACTAACAATAGATCTTCCATATGATCCAGCAATTCCACTGCTGGGTATATACCCAGAAGAACTGAAATTAAAGACACGAACAGATATATGCACACCAATGTTCATAGTGGCATTGTTCACCATTGCCAAAAGTTGGAATCAGCTTCGGTGCCCATCAACAGATGAGTGGATAAACAAAATGTGGTACATACATACAATGGAATATTACTCAGCTGTAAGAAGGAATAAAGTGCTAACACATGGAATAACGTGGATGAATCTTGAAGATTTTATGTTGAGTGAAGCAAGCCAGGCACTGAAGGATGAACAGTATATGACCTCACTTATTTGAACTGAGGAAAGTGAGCAGTCTCTGAGAACCATTGTCTGAAAGATAGGTGAAAGAGAAGAGCAGGCTTTGAACCATCACCCATATGGACATAATCTATGGTAAAGGGATATAGTATAGTTGCATATTGAAGGATAGGACAGATGGGTAGTGATATTACTGGGTTTGATGGTGCAGCGTTGACAGGTGGGTAGATTAGGAAGGGCAGGTTCAAATACCCAGGGCATGTAACTATGAATCTTGATATTCCATGAGTTAAGACAGGGGAGTGTCATATGCCCCAGGGGGTGGGGAGGAAGGAACATTAAGATCTAACGGGGTATTTAGTGGTCATGGGAAAGGTTTTTCATTACCTTACATAATGGACACAGGACATGGTAAATATTATCAAAACTTATTAAACTGTATTGTCTAAATTGTAAACTATACTGTAAATCATTGACAATGTTTAGTTGCTATATTTTGCTATCTGTATAACAGTTATAACAATGCTAACATCCAAACAAAAAAAAATAGGGGTTTAATATGGAGTGGGGAAGGGGTGGTGGTTTGGTATCTGGGAATCTCTGGTATTCCGTGTGTGACTTTGCTGTGACCTAAAACTTCTTTGAAAATTAAATGAAAATTTGGGAGACACTGGGGATTGAGAGGGGGAAGGTGTCACAGCACACCGGACATCCAATAACAGTGATAAAAGGACAAAAAGAATATATATATATATATATATATTTTTTAAAGGCATTTCTTTTACTTTTTTTTCCCATTTTTTTGAATGTCCCAATCTGCTAATTATATTTTGTTTTGTTTTTTGTTTGATTGTTTGTTTACTTGATTTGTTTTTTTCCCCTGAGTTTCCTTATGTTTGTGTCTTGCATGTAAGCATATCATTGTTGTTTCTTTTTCCTATTAAGTGTATTTGATTATTATATGGGCTACATGTTCATGGAAGATTTAGATCACAGAAGGGTTACAATGGGTACTGCAGGGGATTATTGGTGGGGGGTGTCTGGGATGGGGGTTCATGGGAGTAAGTTCATCTGAATATACATGAAAGATATACAAAATTGTTCAAAAGATCAAAGGATGGGGCATGGTCCCAGTGGGTGGACAATCACTCAATAGATGAGGGAATCTGAATTCCTAGCCTGGAGAGCTCTCCCACATTCTCCAAGGTAGCAGCAACAGTCGTCTGAGTGCAGGGACAGTATCTCTCAAAAGAGGCTGGCCCACTGATGAGTTCTTGTTATTGATGACTACCCTTATGAGTCTTTGCTCTTGTAACTGAAACTGAGCTTACTATTATGGGGTGCCTAAGGGTTGCCACCTGAGAGCCTCCTTGTTGCTCAAATGTGGCCTCTCTCTAAGTCAAACTCAGCATATGAATGCATTACTTCCCCCCACTGTGGGACATGACTCCCGGGGATGAGCCATCTTGGCAACGAGGGATTAATACCAAGTGCCAACTGGCAATACAACTGGAAAAAGACCTTGAATTAAAGGGGGAAAAGGTAAAGACAAATGAGTTCAAGTGGCTAAGAGGCTTCAAAGAGAGTCGGGAGGTCATCCCAGAGGTAACGCTTATGCACACCTCAGTAGGAGCTCATAGAACATCAAAGTGCATATCACCCCACACAGAGGGGCTCCTGAGGCCTCTGGAGACACTCAGGTCCTATATAAGGGGGGATAGCCCCAGAGACTGACGCCTTATCAGTGGGCTCTATTTTGGAATCTGTGCTCTTGAGAGTGACAGAATTAGATTCAAATACGTCCTCCCTGCACATGGTTCATCAGTCCCTTCTATTCAAACCTATATGTGATGCTGAAGTTTTTTGGTATACTTCTAGAGACTGGAGCCTCTGGCCTACTTATGGCCAGGTGTGCATGGAATCTTGGTGGAGCTGCAACTCCTACCCTACAGCTCAATGGACTCATCCAAGTCACCTGGCGAGGAGACAACGATGGGCAACAGCCATCCCAGGGAATGGAGAGGGCCTACATCTGCAGGCAGGATCATCCCACCCACCATATCCATGGGATATAAACCCTCTCTCACTTGGAGGTGGAGTGGACATCACCATCCCAGTCCCCTCAGGACTGGGGGAAGAACTATGGACTAGAGTGGACTTAATGTTATTCTGTTGTACACATATGGTGATTCTAGCAGTGGAAGAAATTATAACAGTGAGGTGGAGCCAGTGGCCACTGGACACTTTCCAGGCAGGGAAGGGATGTGCAGTTGAAATACAGGGACTTTATCGGGACTTGGAGGTTGTCCTGAGTACCACTGTGGCAATGGATGTAGGCCATTTTAAATCAGCACACACCACTCAGAACTGTGTGGAAGAGAGTGTGGTCTACGATGTGAACTGTGGTCTATGGTTGATGGCAAGGCCCCAGGATGTGTAAGCCCATTGAGGGTGATGGGCCATACTTGTGGGAGACGTTTGTGTGGGATGTGGTGGGAGGTGTAGGAGGTGGGGAACATGGGAATCCCTGTTGGTTCTGTGTAATATTTAGGTAATCTAAGCACCTCTTAAAAAAATATATATATATAAATAACATTTCTGTAAGCAAATGCACATATATGCATATATATTTATATATCATTTTACAAATATTGGTATGTATTGTGAAAAATTTGACTTTTACCCACAATAAAAAATTAATTAATTAATTAATTAATTTTGAAATAGCACATGGAAGAAAAAGAAAAGAAAAGAAAGGATAATCAAGTTAAAAACTGCAAAGCTAAGATGGAATTTCTTGGGAGCTAAAATCCACAAAAAGACCTTATTATTGAAGATCCCTGTTATGGGAATGATTCCAACTTTGAGACTTGTACCAGCAGTGTGTTAGGTACTGCAAAGCATTTTTGGGGAAGTCACAGTAAAGGTGCATCCATTCATCGCTAAAACAACAATGATTAACATCTTTACAGTGATGTTCTAGATGTTCAATCAATCAGTTGTTAAAGTGTAAAGTTTTATAGCTCAAGGTCACAACTGTTTTTTCAATTGATTCATTTTTTCTTATCTTAAAAAATAATTATGATGGAAATCAGTGTTGTGTTTGGCAGAAGAATTAATAAAAATCTTTGATTCAGACAGTAATGGGTACATTAAATGTTCTTAAACAAATTGGATCCCTTATCTTTCACCAACTACAAAAATAGTGGAAAAAATAAAGAGTAGAACCACAAAATATAATGTTTTGTGTATGTTTTATAACACAGTAATTTCTTTCCTGTGTTTAAACTTAAGGTCTGCTATGCTTAATTATGTTCTTAATAAACAATGAAATAACACATCACTTTAAGGCCCAAGTCAATATCTGAGCCCACTGAGAGTTTTAAATAACCCACCTCTTCTGTAAATTGACATGGATTACTTGATGGACAAATGTCCTCTATTCACCTAAACTACCTCTCTTTACCCCAGGGCATTTTATTGAATTACATAATCCTAGTCCTAGGACTTCACAATATAATTGGAAGTATTCACACACACCTATAGTGTACATTTGTATGTTGAAAGGATAGGAAAGAGAGAATAATTTATGGAATTAATCTTTAGCACCTTTGATTATTATTAATTTTTGTGTTTATCTAATCTATTTCAAAAGGAAGCCAGCTTTTTTGCTCCCATTTGGACCACTTTGTTTCTGAAAATTTAATTATATCCAGAAAGGACCCTGAATGCTGTTTTATCCTATGCTCACTTTGATAAACGGGTCTGTTTTTATATGCACATATAACCCAAATGTCAAATATATATTGGCTTAAATGAGGGAAAAAAAAAAAACAGTTTTAAAAGCTGGAGAAAGAGAATTCTATTATGTTTTAGTCCTTAAATAATATGTTAGGTGTTCTTTTATCAATGTTTCATTTATAGGGGAATCTAAGTAATTTCTGTCTACATTGAGAAAACTGTAATCTCATATTCATTTGGATATATATCAGAAAAGATAGCTTTCAAAATCAACCGGGGCATATACAATATATCTAAGGAAAAAAATAACAGGTAAACAACAATAACAAAAGAACTATGGACACTGAGGACAATGACCAAGAGAAAAAGCAGTGAATACACATTGTGCAACTCTCAAAGGCTAATTTAGGGATGCCATAAGGTATGTTTGCATTCCAAACTCTGACCCTGTAGACTTTTGCAACTGGGATCACCTCCTCCCACATGACATCTTTGTGAAGAAACATGAAGAATTAAGATCTTCAGTGAGGGTAATGACATGGGTTACTATAAATGCCAGTACTATTGGATTTTTAGTTTGTAACTCCACTTTTTACTTCCAACAGAATCTAAAAGGCAACTGCATCAAATGTAATGATAAATCAGTGGTTTGGGACTCATAGTGTATAAATATATAATTTGTGAAAAGAATTATATGAAGGTCAGGCAACAGAAAGGTATAGGAACATAGTTTGTATACACTATTAAGCTAAGTTGGTTATCAAAGCAAACAAGATCATTATGGATTTAGGAAGGTAAATTTAAGCCCCATGGTAACTACAAAGAAAATATCAGAGAAAATGCAAGCTCATGGAGATGGAAATTAGAGTACAGGTTGCCAGGGGCAGGGAATGGTAGTTAATGTATAATGAGTGAAGGGTTTCTATTTAGGGAGCAGGGAATGTTCTGGTAATGGAATGTGATGAGGGTACACAGTATTATGGATGTGATTAATCCCATTGAATGTTATGCTTGGGAGTGGTTAAAATGGTAAAGTGTGTGTTGGACATATATTTCCACAATTTAGAAAAGGAAGAGCTACTAAAGAGAAAATGACAATTAAATGCAATACATAATCCAGTTTGGAATCTAGCAAGGGAGGAGAAATGCTCAAAGGGACATAATTGAGACATACGAAAAGATGGAAATATAGACTGTAAGCTTTATATGAAGGCTAAATTTCTTGCGTTTAAGTGAATATCTTTATTCTCGGGAAATACACATGGCAAGGAGCATGATGTTTACAACCTAAACTCAAGTATGGCAGAAAGTAGATTGATAAACAGATGAGAGAAAGGGAAGGA